>JAXGGA010000505.1:0-218151 GCA_038373865.1 Uloborus plumipes | reverse complement strand
CATAACGGGTCCCTTCTTGATTTTCAAAAGTTTGTCCCTGGCTTCTTTGGTGAGGAGAATTAGTGGTTTGATTTGAATATCAAAACAATGTGCTTAGTGATGACTCATTGCCAATTGTGGGAATAGTAATTCCTGTTTGCATCCTGGTTTAAGTCGATGGCGTGAAAGTAGCGTTAATATATGTTTAGTTATCGTTATCAGATCACCCATTTTATACTTTAAACATACTTCTTACAGTAAAAATACATTTTTAAAATTATTTGAAGCTTTTAAAGAGTAAAAAAAAAAAAAATTAGGGCGAAAACCTTACAACAGCTTAGTTGCGAAATTCACTGTTTACATCCAAAGTATTCCATTCTGTTACACATGACAGCACATTTACAAATTTTCATCTAAAGCCTTACCTCTTTAATGAAATAGACACCTTTGTGCATAAAAATGAAAGCATATAAGCCAACATTTTCATAAACTGCTTGTATGATTACATATCACTTACCTCTCCCATAAAACATATTACTTTATAAATAAAGTAAGCGATTTCAATTTTATGTATCAAAATTGTAATGACATCCCTTCTTTATAAAATGCTAAAAAGATATTTCCTAACCAAAAGGAACTAGACAAACACAATCTGCTATTTATTTAGTTATTTTGAAAAAAAAAAAAAAATCTATTACTTGTAACTGGTATCTCCATATATTATTTCTCTAAGCCGATCCTATACCCGGTCGAACTCGCCCATGTTCTTTATCGAATTGCATGAAATTTATGATTTTGAGCTTATCCGGGGCTATTGACGAAAATTAGACCCACCACTAAAAAGTGTCGGTTCGTTTTTTATTCGAACTTCAATTTTGGCACAAATTGACTCTATCTAGGAAATAATTGTCGTATGGTCTCTATTTGATTTCATTCGAAAGGTTAAAAAAAATGCGTTCTTTAGAACGTTTCTCCGCTAGCCAGCGTAACGAGAATCTCGAAAATCCACGTTTAAGCGACTTATAAGCGTTTGAAGTTTGAAAAAGTTAAATTTATTTGCTCAACTGTCAAAATCGTTACATTGTTGTTCAAATCAATTTAAATGCGACATTTCAAGTCAAGGCTTAGCTCGTTAAACTTAATTGTCACTTTTATTGTTTCAAATACTAGTGGTAGTTTTGCGATAACGTAAGAATTTAGTTTAGTAGTAGCCTTGGGTATTTGATTTTACTATAGGTAACACTTTTGTAGTAGTTGTAAAAGTGAACGTGTCTTTGATCTCTTTGAAAGTTGCCAGAACCCGTAGAGGCGATTGTTGGCTCAGATAAATATAAAAATCCTTAGAAGGCAATAAATTCCATACTTACTCCAGAGAAGCCTTGGTTCAAAATTTTCAATATGATTACAATCAATATTGTTGCTGCATGGCACCAAATTTTTGCAACAATGGGTTGAAAATTTAATCATTTAATGGGGAAATGACATAAAATTAACTGTTTTCCACAATAACTTTTTTAAACTAAGCTTTTTAGAAATAAATTGTAGCTTATCCTGCTCCCTGTTACTGTAGCTATCTACGGTGAAAAAATGGTTAAAATCGGTTCAGTAGTTTGGAAGATTACCCCGGACATACGTTTCCAAAAGTAGTCTTTTATGTATATAGATTAGTTAAATAAATAATGTTTTTGCAGAATAGTGAAAAACAATGAAGTTATACGAACACAAATGTGTAATTTTATCACTATCAATATTCTATATGTATAATATCATAAAAAGGGTGTAATCAAAGTTTAGTTGCTGTGCACCTTTCGACAACCATTTGTACATATTGTCTAGTTTTATAACACCTAATGGAAATTTATTATTTTTTATATCATTGCCCAAATTAATAGGCCCAAACCAGGATTTTTATCTTACTACCTATCTTTGTGAATATATTTAATCGTCATCCTATTTTTGTGAATATACTACTTCTCATTCGCTATTTTTTCACAGCACATTTTAAGTTATTTAATTTTGGAAAAAAACTCATGTCATTGTTACATTTATAATCATATTGTATTATATATTATTAAATAATAGTAGTATATATTATTAAATAATACAAAAAGAACTTACATTGTCAAAAAAAATTATAAATTACTAACACCATAAAAAAAAAGACTAATACTAAAAAGAGGAAAATAAAAAAAAATTAAAAAAAAAAAATAATAACAGCCAGCAACTTGCAGTCTTAAACGTTTGACATAATAATCTTTATGTCGGAAACCTCCAGCTCCAGTAGCTGGTCAACCTCGTTTTGACATGATTTCAATTTAAAAATCAACTAAATTAAACACTTAATTAATAATGTAACTCGTATTCAAAAACGCGCGACGCACATGGTTTGATCGGCCGGCGATGTAAACAATGGACGCCTCGGCCGTCGCTTCATTTCAGTTCGTTCCGAGTAATAACTTCATTTCACTTCGCTAACGCCGAAATGCCGATAATAGTGGAGCATTCGATGGGAAGTCCCCGGAATTTCGTCAAAATACTTCTTTTTCGGACCATTTTTTTAAACAATCTTTGTAAAGGTACCGGTTTTTATTTTGAATGATTTAAGATGCCGACTTTTTATGTAATTTTTGTGAAGGTACCGTTTTTGAAGTAGGAAATTCCCCCCCTAATCTTATCTTAATTTCTTTTAAAAATTACAATCCACAAATCTTTTATTGTTCGTTTTTTCCTTTTTTTACAGCTCTATTTTTAAAAAATCTTAACAACATTTTGTATGACTGTGCTGTGTTTGTTAATGACTAATTATCATTGACCATACCACAAACACATGTACATATAAATCAACAAGTAAAAGGAGGCGGGAAAAGTTAAAAGTGCCTTGGGCACCGAAAACTTAAAAGTTAGGCACAGTTAACACACCATTGCTTTCTGGTCATTTTTCTGAATTCCATCCTAAATTTTGAAGTAAAATTATTTGGACTTGCAATTTAAAGAAATTGCAATAGCCTTAATTTATTTAAGTTGTAAAATTCCTTTGAAAAAAGAAAATAATTGAAAGAAAAAAAGTCATATGTTTTAAAACTGGGTACTAAAAGATCACTACTGTATGTATGTATATATTTAAAAAAATAATAAGATTCAATAAATAGCAAAATTATCAAAAAAATAAAAAAAGCTTCACAGAATATTTTTTAAACAAATTTTCTGATTCTCCAGTGCTGAAAAGTTTTCGAAATAGGAAGACCATTCCTATTACTGAGCCAAGAAAAGTTTTGCTACTAGCAATGCACTTTTTACAAGTATTCAAAAAGTAAATTTTTAGTATTTTGGATGACTCGATAGTTTTAAAGTTCCCACTATTGTTCCACTAAGATAAGATCCCGCCATTAGAACTTCCAGTTCTTTTAAAAACCACAAAAAAAAAAAAATCCACTGGGATTTGATACCGGCATAAAGTTTCCCTAAGGTTTGTTACCACGATTAAAATTTCCAGTTCTTTTAAAAACCACCAAAAAAATTTCCACTAAGGTTTGATACCAGGGTTAAAATTTCTAGTTCTTTTAAAAACCACCAAAAACATTTCCACTATGATTTGACACCACCATAAAAATTTCCACTAAGGTTTGATACCGGGATTAAAATTTCCAGTTACTTTAAAAACCACCAAAAACATTTCCACTAAGATTTGACACCACCATAAAAATTTCCACTAAGGTTTGATACCGGGATTAAAATTTCCAGTTACTTTAAAAACCACCAAAAATAATTCCACTAAGATTTGATACCAGGGTTAAAATTTCCAGTACTTTAAAAACCACCAAAAAAATTCCACTAAGATTTGATACCAGGGTTAAAATTTCCAGTACTTTAAAAACCACCAAAAAAAAAAATTCCACTAAGATTTGATACCAGGGTTAAAATTTCCACTAAGGTTTAATACTGGGATTAAAATGTCCACTAAGGTTTGATACCAGAATTTAAATTCCCGATAATATTTTGCTCTTTCCAGTATCATTTTGATAGTGGTTTTTGAAATTTTTTCCAATAGGGTAAGGAGCTCTCTTCCAGAAAATGGCACTTTTTAGTTATATATGATGACATTGAGCAGGAGAGTGGAGATCAGGTGCTCTCATATGGAAATTTTCCGTAACTGAAGGCCTAAAAGTCAAATTTTAGAATCGTTTTTTTTTGGTCATGGGAAACACGATTTCTTTTTGATTTTGCGTTGTGAGTCACAATTGTAGGTTTGCACACCTATTAGTATACACACCTATTTGTTGCCCTCTAAAATTTCCAACCAGAACAAGGTCCCGAGTTTTCTCTTAACTTCGGCTCTGGAAAGCATCTATTTTTTTTTTTTGATTATTACTGAAAGATTAAAAGTTGCTGCCCCCCTCTAGACCGGCTACTTTTCTGCCTTTTAGTTTTTTTTTTTTTTTTTTTTGAGCTGAAATCTCGAAAATTATTTGTGACTAAACTCCAATCGAATCATCTTTTAGTTTTGGGGCCCACCCCTTATATACGCCCCTAAACGTGAAAAAAGAAAAAAAAAAAAAAACGGGAAATGTAACTTTAAAAACAACCGAATAAAAATAGTTGCATTAAAAGTGCATTGTGTTCAAATAAAGTCTGGCGATTTAACAAGAAAAGGATTAGTTTTGTGGAGTCAAAATTTTCTTTTGATTGGGACAAAATCAAATTTAAGGGAAGTCACAGTGACTTGCGACAACTGAGGTAAATGGAGGTGAAATTAACTCTAAGAATTCATGGGAAAATCGGAACTTTTTGAGAGGTCACAATGACCTCCCATGACCTCCTACTGAGATGAACTTGCTTGCCCTCCCCAGCCCCCTTAACATCCTGACTACTCCCATGAATAACAATGAAACCTTCATAAATGGACTTAATATTTCATTCTCTGTTTCCCCTTCACATAATGGTAAAAAAAATTAAAAAAAAACAGGAGGAGTCGGAGTCGTAAGTTTTTAAATCCCGGAGTCGGAGTCGACCATTTTCCCTCCGACTCCGCAGCCCTGCTTTTAAGGAACTCTTGGAAATCAATTGTGTACCGATCAAATTTCGTAATACCTACATTTTTTATATGGACTACATGGAATATTTTGGGTGGGAACTAACGATTGTCAGCAATTTATTTAAAAGTTTTTTTTTTTTTCCATATGCAAGTCCCCAGCGGCAACTTGGTTCTCACAAATTGATCATTGATCCTTACACACCTGAACTCAATTTCTGTGTAGTTGGGATTAAAGTTTCTCAAGGATAATTAATATGGTTTTTTATATGTAAGAGTTTTCCAATTTCAAATTGCATTTTTTAAAAACAACTTACCTAACTCTAATTGAAGGGGCAAATGAATAAAGGTGATATGAGACATTTGAATTTCGCCGATTTACAAATTCAAATTAGTGGGTGTTCAATTGCAACTCACAAACACAATTGAAGGGGCAAACGAATAAAGGTAATATGTGACATTCTTTTAAATTTCTATAAAAAGCTCTCTCTCAAAAGAAAAAAAAAATATTACCTTATCACCTTCATTCATAGTAAAAAGTAAGTGTTTCCAAAATTGTCACATATCACCTTTATCCACTTGCCCCTTCGATTAGATTCAGTTGTTCAAGATTACTGCTATATGAAGTACATTGCCAATCATGTCGCTCAAAAATCTGCGTTGATGTGCTATAGAAAGTGTTTTGTTTCTGCATGTACTGTCCGTCCATAAAAACCGCGCCTAGCATTCGGGAACCATTCCAATTAAAAAAGGGGTGATGGGCTGTGAGTTCGAACTTTCCGAAGTTTTCAATTTAAAATTTGCATTTTTGCTATCCTTTTGACACATTCAACTAAACTATGTATTTGAAATTAGCATCGTTTTGCGTTGCTTGATACGGCTCAAAATGCTTCTTATTATTCTTCCCCTTATTGACATCTTACCTATCATCCCTATTTTGGCAAGATCAGAGAAGACCTGACGCATGCGTAAATACGCGGAAAGTTTTACCGAAGAAAATCAAACAGTACTTTTCATGATCTTCGGTTACATCGGGTTTTCGCATATGTCACTTTGTTGTTGTCTCCGAACAGTATATTTCAAGTTTTGTTTCCAATTTTACAGGTACTGTTGCACGGACATTTTTTTCACTTCCAGAATAAGCATCAAAATGTACAAAAATAAACATATTCATAGATTTCATACTACACTCCTGGTATTTACTGCTAGTCAAGGGCTGGTCTAGAAATGTTTCAAGGAGGAGCGATTGACTTTATTACGCATTCTTTACTGCATATCTTGGTTTGCAAATGTTGACTCATATATTTTGGAATTCAATTGCGAAATGTATCACGAGGAGAGACCCAAACCTCCCTTCAGCTAGCACCAAAGACAGTCTAAAAGTGCCTGTCTTTGATCGCCTCCTTTTAAAGGGGGGCGATCAAAGGGAGAGGCGATCGCCTCATTACCCCTACCTTGTATCCGTCCCTGCTTCTAGTGAAACTCTTACGAACATTGAAAAATTTCGACAGTATACTCTGGATACATTTCAGCTATGCAAACAGAATTAACCCATTAATGCCTGACATTTTTTTTTCCAAAGAAATTTTGTATACTGGTTACAAACAGTGTTTAATGGACAGGAAAAATAATAAAAACTATTATGCAAAAAATAATTGTTTTATTAAGGAAAGAAAAATCGTCACTTAAAAGTTACGATCGACCCCAGAGGGTACAAACGTTTTTTACTAAAAAAATTTTCTGCCTACGATATAATATTTAACAAGACATTTTATAAGAAATAAAATCAGCAATTAACATAAACTGAGAAGCTGGGAATAACTTTGAAAACTGGGCTTTTTTTCTTGAGATTGTGAACGATGTAATTTTTGATAAAGATCATATTCAAACTGCTACAGAACACATTTTACAACGGTTATGTGCTGCGATCTGTGAATAACGAATTGAAACAATACTAAGGTACTAATTGAACACTATTATTTGATTGAAATGCTCATTTTGCGGAAATTCAGGCTCTTTTTTGGACCGTCCCTAAAAAGGGACGATAGGCATTAATGGGTTAAGGTTAGTGCTTCCCCCCCCCCAACTGTGCATAGGATCCTCAGTCATGGTGCGGACGTAATTGAATATTTCGAGCTCCCCATTGGACGCTACTCAGAAGAAGAACAGGACTTCAACAATAAAATATTTCGAAGAGCTACATCTGAGCACAGCAGGATGTTGGATCACAGTCAAACGAACACAAACATTTTGAAATATTAGTTAATTCATTCAGATCCGTACCTTTTTCAATTCAGGCAGATGCATGTTAATAAATAGCTTCAGAAAACATCTGATGCTAAAAAAAATGTAGAAAGGTTTCATGTAAAAAGTGATTAAATTTTAATATTTTTATATTTGTATTTGAATAAATGCTAATTACCGGTGGTTTGTTCAATTGAAGTTTCTTAATTAACAGACAATTCAAGAAAGATTTGATATATGGGTCATTCTACGCTATTTGAATTCAGACGGCCAATGGAAAAACTTCATGTAAAACTGATTTTAATAATGTTTTTGCATGCTGAAGCATTACAGACTATTATCTTTTATATGGACCACCCAATTAATTCACTGCAATTATTTTATTTTAGCATTTACAGCCGAAAATAGTCATAAATGTATACTCCCCTGGCATGTTCAAATACTAGTTTTTATACAAACATGTTCGACGCTCAATTTTTGCTAACGTGGCATAATGTTTTTTGCCATAATCATACACTTACATTAACAGAGAAACCTATTTCATCAGTAAACATTGAAAAAATATTTATTATTATTTAAAAAAAATACACTTTTCAGCGGGCCATATCAACAGTGTCACCTCCACCTGGCGAACTTCAAAGACTGAAATTTAGTATAAAAAATGCATAAGAATGATGTTGATTGCGAACAACCAGTGTAATAATGAGTAAGGTTAAAAGCAAGCTAAGAGGTTTTAAAAAAATTCGAATATTATTGCATCGGTTCTTGTTGAAAGTGCCTCAAAGCTTACTGCGCCAGTCGCTGTAGTATTTCCCCTGGTAAGTATAACTTTTGATATTTCATCGTTACATAAGTATGCGTATGTACAATGTAATGCTTATTGTGTGCAGACATCACGGTTTACTTGAAGTTCTGGTAAGAAGAACGCGTGATGCTGTTTTTATAGGTAATGTGTGATTTTGTCACTTCTCTGGCGTCACTCCCCTGGCATTTTTGTTCAAAGAAAGGGTAAATATACATTAAAACTGTGATATAAGCATAATTAATTTCATTTTTAATCCTAATTGCCCCTGTGAAAACAATTTGAATGAACGTAAATAATGCGGGAAGTATTTTTATTTGGGATCTGCGGTGCGACTTGTATGCAACATGTCGTGTTTTCAGGATTAATTTTTTTCATTTTATTACAACGTGAAAAAATTTTTTGATTACAGGTCTTATAGAAATGAGTCCATATTATGATTTTACACCGAAAAATAAGTGAAATAATTGTAAATCAAACCATAATTCCGCCAATAGTGTCACTCCCCTGGCAACGCATTTTCCCCTGGTATCGATAAACCCCCCAAAAATTGAAATTTCGTCTGGCCCTTACCACTACAATCATAAAAATAGCGGCTAGTAGTGATATAATGAGTGTGAAATTAAACAGATTATTTTTTCTTTGGGGACACAAAAAACGCATTGATCGTAGAATCACCCATATACTGTCGGCCCCGCTTAAACGAATACTGTTGGTTCCAAAAAATATTATTCGATTAAGCGGGGTAGTTTTTTAAGCTGGGATTTTTAACTTTGTGTCTATGACATGGGAAATATTCGATTCCAGGATATTTTATTCGTATAAGTGGGGCCGACAGTATATATATATATATATATATATATATATATATATATATATATATATATATATACAGTTGATTTTCTACAACTCTAAGTCTGGAATGTTCCTTTATCTCGAAATTTACATCGGTCCCAGATTCTGGAGAAGGCTGCGAGAACTTCCTATATCTTAAACTACCAATAGCTCTAAGCTTTTAGTCGGTCTCTTTGGACCAGTGCCAGTGGTCGGAAGTAGCACGCTACAAGTAGCGAAACTACTGAAGTAGCTACATTTTTTAGTAGTTTGTAGTGTAGCGCACTACTTTTTAAAAAAAGTAGAGTAGTGAGTAGCGCGATACAAAAAAAATAGTAGTTTATGGTGATATCTGCAAACTACTGTCAAATTAAAAAAAATAATAATAAAAAAATTTGAAAAAGAGAACGAGGGAAAAAATAAGGTTTAATTGACTCTGACTGGTACACATCTTGCACGAGTACAGCAGCGAGGCAATGAGAAATAAGAACCAAAAAAAGTATGAGCTGATCTTAGATGCATCGTTTTGACTAAATACGTTCTATCTGTTTGATGTCATTGGTTTATTTGGCATCTTAATTTTTATACTCCTTCAAATAATTTTCATGTTCCTGAACATTCCCTGGCAAGAAGTGTTTTAAAAAATGAAGGTTGAATTCTTTCAATATTTCAGCTTTTGAATCCTTTCTTGTGGCGTATATTCGTAAAAATTGTTAATTTTTTTTTTAAAGGAACAACAAGGAAAAGTAACAAATAAATTCAAAGACAATTCTTGAATCTATTCCATCTTCAAATGAGTTAATTTATTAATGTAAACCACTTTTCGAATTTGTATGCGAACGGTGTATGCTTTTTATTTATTTATTTTTTAAAAAGTAGCGAAGTAGCGACTACAATTCAAAAGTAGTTTGTAGTCGCTACATTTAAAAAAAAGTAGTTGTAGTTGCAGTTCTCTACAAAAAACATGTAGTTTTTCCAACCACTGCTTTGGACTTTGTAATATCGAGACTCGACTGCATATATAATTGGGTGGTTGGAAAGTACAGAAACCACGAGCAATACAGAGTTATCATGAGGAGATGTAAAACACAAAATAAAAAAAAAAAAAACAGATCGTCCCTAACATTCATCTAGAGAAAAATGCCAAAAACTAAAATTCTATATACTGTTTAAGGCGCCCCACCCCCTCTCACACCTCTATAAAACATCAGGAAAATTGAATCAAATATCATACATAAAATTCGTTCGTTTGGTTATAGATCATATTTAATCTGTTGTCATTTCATGGAAACTTATAAATACTTTTATCGAAACCGGAAGTTGCTCTTCATCTGCAAATAAAATAAGATATATCCTTCTTTGCTTACACCAGTTTTAGAATGAATGCTTTCTATTTTGTAGCAAAATATCATCATACCGCTCGGTGTTCATCAGGCTATGACGTTTAAGCGCTATTCTTTCTTTCTTGTTATTCTCATTTTTTGCTCAAATTAAAAAATATATGCACTGCTCAAGTCAATTTGGGGAACAAGACGTTTCTGCAACATCCCGATTTCTGCCCTTATCTCCTTCTTCTGGTTTTTGACGTCATGAACTTTAATTTTGCACATAAAGTTTTCTTCTTCCGTTTCTTGGCAGGCTTTAAATCATGGATGGTTAATTTTGTGTTAATTATTGGTATACATCTTAGCGTAATTTTGTTAAAACCATGTACTCCCCTTGTTTTGAGCATTGTATATATTATCCTATCATTTGCCTATTGTCTTCAATTCGTTTACAACAAATTCGAACTACATTTTTCTCAATCGAGATGGACATAAAACCTTTAAAATTTATATTGTTTATTTATTTATTTATTTATTTATTTATTTATTATTTTTATTTTTACTTTTTACTGGCTGCGTTGTATGGCGTTGATCGAGTTCCTCGACAATAAAAGTTGTGTCAAGTGACGTATATTTAATAATAAAACGTGAATAAAAGAAGATAAAAACAATTTGGACATCTTGAATTCAAACTAGATTTTAGGCAATGTTGAATTGCAATAGGTGGTGTGTGTGTGTTGTGTGTTTGCATTTGGCACATTAAAGCTTGCAAATCGAAAAAAAAAAATTATATTGTTTACTGGTTATTTTTAAATACATATGCCCTCCTTCCTTTCTTCAATTTGGTGTGAAGTCAGACTTCCACAATGCCATAAGGACCCGATTATAGGGTAGGCAACCTTTCACAGCACACCAACACATTCACACAAAGAAAGGACAAGGACAGGAGACAGAAAGTACATCCATGCCCAACCGGACTTCGAACCCGGAACTCTTCCATCTCCGTCAGACTCCTCTGACCACTAGACGAGGTTGCCGGCATTGAATGAATCAACTCACAAAACATACCTTGCTTAAAAACTCAATATTCATCACTTAGCAAAGTCAAAATTGTATTTTAATGCCAGTAAAATTAAACTTACCACACACTTGCTCAAAAATTCTTAACCCGGAGCAATATTCTTTATTTAACAAAGTTAAATTGAATTTCAATAGCAGTAAAATTAGACTTAAGAGTAACTAGGGAGGTTTGACCTATAACGAGACTTGATCAATGAATCAACTCACATAACATACGCTTGCTTAAAAACTTAATATTCATCACTTAGCAAGTCAAAATTGTATTTTAATGTCAGTAAAATTAAACTTCGGACTTCAACGAATTTGTCCAGGAGGGTCCCGCCTCCTTCAACATTTTAAAGATGGTCAAAATTTTTGAAAATTTTTCCCCAAGAGTCCCCAATCCCCATCTCTTCACTCAGCACTATCAGATGCATTACAATTCCTACAATTGCATATTAAGAGTTTGACATTCGAATTTTTTTCTGGGGAAAGCTCTCAAACGCCCCACCTCCATACCATAACAGATCATTTAAAATTTCTTTTTTAGACGGCAAGATTGAGAACTTTATCGGAAAGTGACCCTGACCTCAGGCCTCGCCCACCTTATTAAAAATCGTCTGTCTCGTGTTTAGGGTCTCAATTTTAGTAAATGTACCCAGAGAGCGTCTCTGATGGCATTCTGTCCTCATCTAATTGTTTTCAGGGTTTCAATTTCGAAACATTTACGGAAACGAGTTACCGATCCAGCATCGTTTTTCATAATGTCCTCAAAGATGGTTCCTCGTTGAGTATTTAGGTCTAAAATTTCGAAAACTTTCTGGGAAAAATGGCTCATCCTTTTCTCTAACATCATAGAACGCCGAAAAATTTCCGTGCTAGATTCACCGATCGTCTCGCACAAAAAAAAAAAAAAAAAAGGGATAAAACTGCATCTTAGGGCCTTAATTTCGAAAAAATTCCAGAACTCTCCCGATTTCCGCCTTTCCGAAGCATCATTAAAGTTTGTTAAAAATTTCGGTTCTGAAACTTTAATTTCGAAAAGGAGGAGGAGAAATCCCCAAGCTTTTTCTGACATCATCAAAGATGTCTAACAATTAGCACATCCAGAATGAGAGCTGCACATCTCAAAATAGCTGTTTTGAGCAGGGCCCGATTAAACTATTACGAGGCCCCAGGCCAAATACTTTTTTGGGGCCCCCTGTACTGAGGTTTTAAAACTTTAGGCCAAATTTAGCCATTGACTAAAGCAATTTTAGCTGTTTACCACTAAACAGGGATAGTTTGGGGGCCCCTGTATTGTGGGGGCCCTAGGCCATGGTCTAGTTGGCCTACTCAGTAATCAGGCCCTGGTTTTGAGAAAAATCGATTTGAAAATTTTAACTTTTTAAAATCCTTGCCCTGGCTTTAATAAGTATAATTCAGGCTAGAAGGCCTTATACCTAAAATTTTTATATATATGAGATTTTTTGGTGGTTTCTATATGAATTTGACCTGCTGATTCCGAATCCATTGAGTGCCAGACGCTAAACCTTGAGCATTTTCGTCAAAATGGCGAAATCCAATATGGCTGCTGTAAAAGGTATGAAGCAAATTAACGGAAACGTGCGTGCAATGAAACATTTTATACACTTAAAAGTGATTGTACTCTTTATTAAAAGCAGTTCACTTTGTGTTAAAATGAGTAAAAACCCGAAAAAGCGACGTTTAAAAACACAAATAGATGAAGTTAAAATTGGCGAACATGTTTCAAAAGCCTAAAGCTTCCTTCTTCAGCGCCAAGCAAGAAATGGAAAGAAACTAAGTGCCGGGAGAGTTTAAATAGCAAAGGAGCAAAAGCTAGGCCAATCAGGTGTCAGCGTGTGCCGAGTCCTGATTTGGCGTTGCGTTGTCAGAAAATTTAAAAGCATGAAGTAAAATTGGCGAGATGTGTGGAACTGCAAAAGATTCGTTACAAATATTACTTAAATTTTTATGAACATGAAAGGCTTCTAAGAAATCCAACTCGCCAACAGTTGAAGGTCTGCAAATAATTTTAGCTTCGGAGAAAACAAATCTATGGCCCATTTCCCAACAGTGTTTCGCGATTGAGGATTTTGAGAGTTCTTTCTTTTTAACATAATTTTCATGTTCCTTTAACCTAAATTTTAGCGCCCTTCGGGTCTGTCCGACGTAACCAATTTGACATTCACATTTTATGTGATAAATGCCCCACTGATCAAATGGTTGGATGGGGTCTTTTAACTTGGAAAAAGTTAGTTTGTTGATGGGTCTGTAAATGACATGAAAATCGAACTTGCTGAGTATTCTGGAAATGCGAGGAGAGATTTTTGAATAAAATGGTAAGACAACGAAATTGGTGGAAGGAACACTGGGTTTTTTGTGGGATGCACTGCGGTTCGAAAGTTTATTATAAGCATTGTCAATGATTTGATAAGAATAACCTCTGTCAACGGCCACACTCCTTAAGAAATTAAGTTCATCATTGAGAAGTGATTTGTCGGAACATATATTAATAGCGCGGTTAACAAACGTGTAAAAAGCAGACATTTTTTGTTTTATGGGATGACAGGAGCGAGAATGTGGAGGAAGACAAACAGCAAATGGTTTTCGGTAAACGGTAGTGGAAAATTGGTTATTGTTTTTTGAAATGAGTACGTCCAAAAAGGGCAAAGAATTATTACTTTCAAGTTCGGCAGTAAACTGAATGTTGGGATCAATGGAGTTCATTAAATCAATAACCACAGGAACTATTTCCGCTGTGCCGTCCAAAAGGGTAAAAGTATCGTCGACGTATCTAAGCCAAAGTGGAAAATCAATTATTTGATTTTCCACTTTGGCTTAGATACGTCGACGATACTTTTACCCTTTTGGACGGCACAGCGGAAATAGTTCCTGTGGTTATTGATTTAATGAACTCCATTGATCCCAACATTCAGTTTACTGCCGAACTTGAAAGTAATAATTCTTTGCCCTTTTTGGACGTACTCATTTCAAAAAACAATAACCAATTTTCCACTACCGTTTACCGAAAACCATTTGCTGTTTGTCTTCCTCCACATTCTCGCTCCTGTCATCCCATAAAACAAAAAATGTCTGCTTTTTACACGTTTGTTAACCGCGCTATTAATATATGTTCCGACAAATCACTTCTCAATGATGAACTTAATTTCTTAAGGAGTGTGGCCGTTGACAGAGGTTATTCTTATCAAATCATTGACAATGCTTATAATAAACTTTCGAACCGCAGTGCATCCCACAAAAAACCCAGTGTTCCTTCCACCAATTTCGTTGTCTTACCATTTTATTCAAAAATCTCTCCTCGCATTTCCAGAATACTCAGCAAGTTCGATTTTCATGTCATTTACAGACCCATCAACAAACTAACTTTTTCCAAGTTAAAAGACCCCATCCAACCATTTGATCAGTGGGGCATTTATCACATAAAATGTGAATGTCAAATTGGTTACGTCGGACAGACCCGAAGGGCGCTAAAATTTAGGTTAAAGGAACATGAAAATTATGTTAAAAAGAAAGAACTCTCAAAATCCTCAATCGCGAAACACTGTTGGGAAATGGGCCATAGATTTGTTTTCTCCGAAGCTAAAATTATTTGCAGACCTTCAACTGTTGGCGAGTTGGATTTCTTAGAAGCCTTTCATGTTCATAAAAATTTAAGTAATATTTGTAACGAATCTTTTGCAGTTCCACACATCTCGCCAATTTTACTTCATGCTTTTAAATTTTCTGACAACGCAACGCCAAATCAGGACTCGGCACACGCTGACACCTGATTGGCCTAGCTTTTGCTCCTTTGCTATTTAAACTCTCCCGGCACTTTGTTTCTTTCCATTTCTTGCTTGGCGCTGAAGAAGGAAGCTTTAGGCTTTTGAAACATGTTCGCCAATTTTAACTTCATCTATTTGTGTTTTTAAACGTCGCTTTTTCGGGTTTTTACTCATTGTACTCTTTAGTCAAAATATAATTCCAGTGAAAATAAATATTTAGGAAACATTTTCGAATAAAAATTTATCAAAATGGTAAAATTCAAGTCGTCAGCCTAAAATGTTGTAAGGTTTGATTTTCAGGCATAAATCATTTTTTTTAACCGTAATTTACATGAAAATAGAATGTTTTAACAAAGATAAATGTTTAAAATGATATGCAGGGAACATAAAAAAATTGATTTAACCTAAAAATAACACAGTAAAAATCTTTAGAAACATTAAAAACTTAAGGTTCGGGATTTTGCCAGTTTAAACCAATTTCCTGCAAGAAACAAGTTTCTTTTGCGAAAAAGTTTTTTTTTTTTGATACAAGTTGCATTAATGCGAACTTCTCACTGGTGTGAAACGTATTCTTAGCTACCAGTTGGAAGGTATATTCAACGTGTTTGTTTAGTGTTTCGCCTTCAGCTGGATTATGAATTGTCCAGATTGACTTCACCCAAGTAAGGGGATGTGCAATCTCTCGATATTGTAGTTTTGGATGAATTGCAAAACAAATAAGCAGCTCGGCTATTTGCTTGCAATTTTCCCTTAGCACTAGCCATATTTGTTAAACTGCTTCAGGAGCTTTCCAGGTAAGCCAGAAAGGTGCCGAACTGCTACTATCAACCTATCTAAGAGTTTTTCGAAAGTTTCCGATTTATTGCCGTAAAGTGACTAACTTTTGTTTGGAAGCGTTATAAATTTTTTAGCAAAGTTACTGACTTCAGCAGGAAACTTTCCAGATTTCTTCCAGGTATGTTACTGGCAGACGTTAAGCCTATAACTGCCCATTATTTTCAAGGAGTGTTTCGGGCTGTTTTTACAGTAAAACTGCGTGAAGAGAGAAATTGGCTAAAAACATATCAGACAAATTAAAAAAATATATTTTCCGGTAATAATAGAATCGTTTGAGAAACAGCACTACAAAAAATTATTTTTCCCCAATGAAAAAGCGAAAAATCATTTTACTTTGTTACTGGTTTTAATTGTTACTGGTACCGATTCTTTTCCGATTAGATTGGTGTTGGAATTCAACAAGCTTTTGATTCTAATGAAGAAGCTGATGTGATTATGACTCACTACTTAGCTAAAGTCAGTAATATTTCGAAAGAATTTAGAAACCTTCCGAATAAAAGTAAGTCACTTTACGGTAAGAAATCGGAAACTTTCAAAAAACTCTTAGATAGGTTGATGGTAGCAGTTCGGCACCTTTCTGGCTTACCAGGAAAGCTCCTGGAGCAGTTTAACAAATATGGCCAGTGCTAAGGCAAAATTTGCAAGCAAATAGCTGAGCTGCTTATTTGTTTTGCAATTCATCCAAAACTACAATATCGAGAGATTGCGCATCCCCTTACTTGGGTGAAATCAATTTGGACAATCCATAATCCAGCTGAAGGCGAAACACTAAACAAAAACGTTGGATATACCTTCCAACTGGTAGCTAAAAATACGTTTGACACCAGTGAGAAGTTCGCATTCATGCAACTTGTAACAATATGGGAAACTTTTTCGCAAAAGAAACTTGTTTCTTGCAGGAAATTGGTTTAAACCGGCAAAATCCCGAAACTTATGTTTGGAATAAATATTTTTACAGAGTTATTTTTAGGTTAAATCAATTTTTTATGCTCCCTGCATATCATTTTACACATTTATCTTTGTTAAAACATTCTATTTTCATGTAAATTACGATTTAAAAAATGATTTATGCCTGAAAATCAAACCTTACAACTTTTTAGGCTGACATCTTGAATTTTACCATTCTGATAAATTTTTATTCGAAAATGTTTCTTAAATATTTATTTTCACTAGAATTGTATTTTGACTAAACGGTACAATCATTTTTAATGGTATAAATGTTTCATTGCACGCACGTGTCCGTTAATTTGCTTCATACCTTTTACAGCAGCCATATTGGATTTCGCCATTTTGACAAAAATGCTCAAGGCTTGGCGTCTGGCACTCAACGGATTCGGAATAAGCAGGTCAAATTCATGTAGAAACCACCAAAAAATCTCATATATATAAAATTTTTAGGTTTGATGACATTTCAATGGACACTAGCCTGGACTTACAATTAGCCAAACTGTCATTGCTTGGTAGATTAAAGGTTCTGCTAGGTGACTATGGTGTGCGTTTCCCGGCCAATTTTAAATAAGTTGGTAATTAATGAGAAGTACCCCTTTCATTCTCCATTTTCGTGGAGAATGAAAGGGGCACATCTCAAAATAGCTATTCTTACGGGCATCGGCTTGTACACCATTTAAGGCTACAGTGGACAAATAAAATTGATTTTTTCAATTATTGATTTATATGTCTAAAACTTTGTGTGCTTGCATTATTGTATATTTACTACATCTAAAAGCATAAAAAACACAAATTAGTGCAAAAACAATGAATACTTTTTTTTCAAATTTCAAATTTAAATATTTTTTTAACAAAATTTCAAAATGTTCCAGGCTTCACAATTTTTTTTCAAACTTTGAATTTTTACTTAATTTTCAATAATTAGGCATGATTGCACGAAACAATGCATTACATGCATTGTTTTATGAGATAGTTTATAAAAGATGGCTCAAAATAAAAGTTTTCAGTTGAAAAAATCATATAAATTTTCATTTTCAGCCATCTTTTATAAACTATCACATAAAACATTGCATGTAATGCATTGTTTTATGCTATCATGCCTAATGATTAGAAATTAAGTGGAAATTCAAAATTTGAAAAAAAAAAAAAATGTGACGCCTGGAACATTTTGAAATTTTGTTAAAAAAATATTTAAATTTGAAATTTGAGAAAAAGTATTCATTGTTTTTGCACTAATTTGTGTTGTTTATGCTTTCAGATGTAGTAAATATACAGTAATTCAAGCACACAAAGTTTTAGACATATAAATCAATAATTGAAAAAAAATCAATTTTATTTGTTTACTGTAGCCTTAAATTTTTTTGAAGTTCTTTTCGGACTTTAATCTACCTATCGCTGTTTCATTTCAGAACGATATTAAATCAAATTTTAATTCCTAATGATTCGACGCTAGGTTACATAATACTAATCTTCTTGTTCTAAAAAAAGGAACCCTTCATAAATTACTTGTGCAAAAACAATTTATACTTAATAACAACCAATTAAAATGAGTGTCATTTAAAAAAAATCAAAATTACGGTTTTCTTAATTGGTTTAAAAAAAGTACTAACCATAAATTTGCACCAATGAAGCTCAGCAAACTCTGATTATCAAAGATGTGCCCTTTTCAAACTCAACTCTCCCTTCACAATAGGCAGAATCGACAGAATGATAAGGGCGTAAGTTGCTTTTTAGCTGCGACTGTTAACTCTATAAACATTATATAATAAAACATTATGGAAAAAAATGTGTCAGTTTCTCATGTAAGGTGTACTAAGTATGTTTTTTAAAGATATTTCCAAAAAATGCAATTTTTGAGATGTGCCCCTTTCATTCTGGATGTGCGAATTGACTTCAATTTCGAAAACTTACCGAAGGGGAGAGCGACGCCACGGGTAAGTGACTGACGTTTTTTAAACAAAACAGTATGCATTTTGTAACATTCAAAGCATTAACATATATGTTGTGCAACCGGAGCTTTTCTCCTGAATTATTATAAGTTTTAATCTGAATTTAGTGGTACAACTAAATTTCCGAAACGCATTTCGTTTGATTTTTTTAAGGAAGTCCCGTACTTAGTACGGGATTCAAGTGAAACACGGACGATCGCTACTCACCAATGCAATCGCAAATTCCCAAATTTGGATTCAAGTGAAACGAATTCACTTGAATTCGATTTCCAGTAGCGATTGCAATTTTGGTCTATTGCGATCTCCTCGAAACGACCCAAGCAGCAAAGGTACGTTTAGTAAACGTCTACAAAAGGTCTGTCGAAAACGTCAATTGAAAGGTCTAAACGAGCCACTTGGCAACGTTTTTTCAGACCTTTTCGTAGACGTTTTGTAAATGTTATTGCGTACGTTTTGTAAACGACTTTTTGACTAACTTATTTACGTTTTGTAAACGTCATTTGGCATCGTTTTGTAAACGACTTTTCAGATAATTTATACGCGTTTTGTAAACGTCATCTGGCATCGTTTTGTAAACGTTTTTTCGTTTTTTTTTAAATGCGTTTTGTAAACGTTTTCTAAAATACTCCAATGGTGGGTCCTGAAAATTTGGGATTGTCTGCGGGTCTTTTGTCCCCGGTTTTATTATTCTGTTACAGTTTGATGTTTTTTAATATTAAAAATTCATACCGTTTAATTTTTGTTTTGTTTGTTTAGTATTTATGATTTCGATTTTCAGTGTCGCATTCTGTTTCGTGATTATTTTATGGTATGTGCTAAATAGCAGTTGAATAAAAAAATGTAATTCAACGAAAGAAACTGAATTTTCTTTTTTAAATTCAACTGTTTGCACACACAATAAATAAAACACAAAACAAAGAGTGCGACACTGAAAATTTACATTTCAATTTATAAATGCTAAACAGACAAAAGAAAATTTAACAGTGAAATTTCTAACATTTAAACAAAATCAAGTTGTAACAGAGTAATGAAACTGCGGACAAAAGACCCGCAAACCATACTCAATTTTCAAGAACCACCATTGGAGTATATAGGAAAACGTAGTTCACAGTTTGAAATTTTACCTTTCATGGAAAAAAGATGTGATGCTCGCGGCTACATAGTATATAGTTCAGTCAATTCCGAAAACAACGAATATATAAAATACTAGCTGCGTGGCCCGGCGTTGCACGGGCTGTAATGTAGTGAAGGCAGTTTGAATAAACTACTCGCCACCAAGGCGGCTCGCCTTTAAAGTAATGAGAAAAGTTTAAACAGTTTACTCGCCGTCAAGGCGGCTCGCCTTTACAGTAGCGAGGAAAGTTTCAATAAACTACTCGCCGCCAAGGCGGCTCGCCTTTACAGTACCAAGGAAAAATTTAATAAACTACTCCCCGCTAAAGCGGCTCGCTAAAAAGCTTTCCTGCATCAAAGAATCAATCGAATTATTTGCACATGCTTCCTCAAAAATAAAGACGATGTCAAGTAGCGCATACTTAGCACTCTCCCTAAATTACAAATAAAATTCCTTTCCAAAAACAATTATATCCAAACTGCAATTATTTCCTTCCTGTAAAATTAATTGCAAAATTCTAAACGAAAAAGTTCTTTTAATATTTGGATCGCAGCCAAAAAAAGTCCCTTCTAAAAACAGCAATTGCAATTTTATTTAAAAACACATTTTCAAAATGGTACCAGAGAAAAAATGTCATTAATAGTTAGAATAAAAACAATTGTTAGAACTGTGTTATAACACGTATTCAAAATGACAATGGAAAAAAAAATACTCTTTCATTTTAAAAAGTTCAATTTAATTAACGTTTTAATTTAAAATCGCAACGGAAAGAAATAAATATCTTGGAATTTTAAATAGTTCAATAATTTAATTAACGTTTTAATTCAAAATGGCAACGGTAGGAAATAAATATCTTGGAATTTTAAACAGTTCAATAATTTAATTAACGTTTTTCTTCAAATGGCAACGGTAAGAAATAAATGTCTTGGACGTTTAATCATTTATTAGGCTTAATCGCTTTAAACTTGACTACTTATTAATTGATATCTTCGCTAATTAAAATCGTATAATCATATAGATTGAAACTAATGAAGATTGAAAAATTACCTATCTATCGGTACCTGGTTCGACTTTCAGTTCATTGGCGTTCAGGAGAAATAAGCGTGACATAGAAAGATAGAAAGATAGTTAGATACTCAGTTTTTAATATAAGTAGACTAGCTGCCAGGGCAGCTAGATTAGCTTCCTGCGGCATGTTGATGCATAACGTCCCCCCTCTCTAACTTTTACCTCATTCTGAAGTTTTATTTGATATAATTTAATGTTCATTCGATTTCAAGACGTACCACGAACGTGGCCCGGCGTTGCACGGGCACTTCGTGCCCTGAAAGTAGTGAGGAAAATGTCAAGAAACTACTCCCCGCCAAGGCGGCTCGCTAACAGGCGCTTCACGCCTTTACTTTTTTCCTGTATAAAAAAAATCATTCGAATTATTGAGATGCTTCGCGCCTTCAAGATGGTGAGGAAAGTTTCAGTAAGTTCAGCTCAGGCGCGGATCCAGAGTGGGGTCATGGGGATCATGACCCCCCCCCCCCTTAACCGACCAAATATATCAAAAAATTGCATTTTTGGGACTTATTTTACGAAAAAACTGCCAAACCACCCCATTTTTGCACAAAAATTGCACTTTGACCCCCCCTTTCCGAAAATGACCCCCTCCTTAACCAGAAGCTGGATCCGCCCTTGGTTCAGTTCGCTCAAAGGAGAAAAAGCAGACATTGATACTCAGTTTTTAATATAAGTAGATAGCTCTTCAACAAATGAATGTTTCAAAATATTACAAGTAGCTAGCGATAAAAATACTATGAGTCATTCCACGTCAACTGGACCAATTTTTCAAATCGTCCCCACTCGACCATCTCCGATTTGGATTTGATTTTACAGAGGTGTAGACATGCCTATGAAACTAACCTGTGCAAATTTTTAGCTTTCAAGATCCAAATCTGGAGGAGCTAGGATCCCGCAAAAAATGTGGCCCAAAATGGCGGATGAACTTCTTGAAACAAGTTGCAATGTTTAGGTCAAGGTTGCAGAAAATTTTATCACAGTGGAGGCCTAATTTTTTTGCAGCTTAAAGTACTTTTGGTTGTCAACACTCTCCAGTATATTCTTTGAGATTGCGCTTATTAGATTTTGTGTAGCATGTGCCTAAACTTGCGAAAAAACTCGGTGGGCAGTTTTTTTCCTGGATTTCAGGTTGTCATAAATTTTTAACCAAAAAACTTCAAAGGTTTATACTTCGTAGTTTTATTGTCCAAATACTTGTTTTTAATGTTTTACAGCTACAGAGCTTAAATACTGTATTTGTAAAAGATATTGGCACCCTAAGTGTCGATGAAAACGCTTCTTTTGAAAAATCGCCTGTTTTCAACTCCCTATATCTCAGGTTTGTCACCTAAGACCATTTTTTCTTTGGCACCACTAGAAAGAATAGATTTTTTCCTATCGAAATGAGTTTTTTTTTCGATGGTGTTCTTTCGAATAAGGATGAAAAAATTAGCTTGAAATACTGTCTGTTATGAAGAATTGGCATAATTAGGTTAAGACTGCAGAAAATTTTATCACACTGGGGGCCTAATATTTTTGGAATTTAAAGTACTTTTAGTTGTCAATACTCTCCAGTATTTTTTGTGAGATTGAGCTTATTAAATTTTGTGTAGCACGCATGTCAACTTACGAAAAAACGCGGTGGGCAATCTTTTTCCTGGATTCATAAATTTTTAACCAAACAAATTCAAAGGTTCATATTTCGTAGTTCTATTGTCCAAATACTTGTTTTTAATGTTTTACAGCTGCAGAGCTTAAATATTGTATTTGTAAAAGATATTGGCACCCTAAGTGTCTATCAAAATCATTTTAATGGAAAATCGGCTGTTTTCAACTCACTGTATCTCAAGTTTGTCACCTTTAACCGTTTTTTTGTTGGCACCATTAGAAAGAACAGATTTTTACCTATCGAAATGAGTTTTTTTTTCGATGGTGTTCTTTCGAATAAGGAGGAAAAAAAGAGCTGGAAGTTTTGTCAGTTGTGAAGAATTGGCATAATTAGGCTAAGACTGCAGAATATTTTATTATAATAGAAGTTCGAATTTTTAACAACTTAAAGTACATTTAGTTGTTAATAGATTCTAATAATTATGTGATTTCCAGCTCATTAGCTTTTGTGTAGCATACATTTAAATTATTGGCAATTCCTGTTTGAAAAATAGCTTGATTTCAATGAACTGTAACTCAGGTTTGTCACCTTCTATCATCTTTTCGTTAGTACTACTATAAATAGCAGATTTTTTCTTATCAGAGTATTTATATAAACAACTAAATGTACTTTAAGTTGTTAAAAATTCGAACTTTTGGTATAATAAAATTTTCTGCAGTCTTAGCCTAATTATGCCAATTTTTCATAACTGACAATACTTCGAGCTATTTCTTTCTTCCTTATTCGAAAGAACACCATCGAAAAAAAAAACTCATTTCAATAGGAAAAAATCTGTTCTTTCTAATAGTGCCAACAAAAAAACAGTGGAAGGTGACAAACTTGAGATACAGTGAGTTGAAAACAGGCGATTTTTCATTAAAATGATTTTGATAGACACTTTTGACAACAATATCTCTTACAAAATCAATATTTAAGCTCTGCAGCTGTAAAATATTAAAACGAAGTATTTGGACAAAAGAACTACGAAACATGAACCTTTGAATTTGTTTGGTTAAAAATTTATAAATTCAGGAAAAAGATTGCCTAACGCGTTTTTTTGCAAGTTAACATGCGTGGTACACAAAATTTAATTAGCTCAATCCCACAAAAAATACTGGATAGTATTGACCACTAAAAGTACTTTAAACTCCAAAAATATTAGGCCCCCAGTGTGATAAAATTTTCTGCAGTCTTAACCTAATTATGCCAATTCTTCATAACAGACAGTATTTCAAGCTAATTTTTTCATCCTTATTCGAAAGAACACCATCGAAAAAAAAACTCATTTCGATAGGAAAAAATCTGTTCTTTCTAATGGTGCCAAAGAAAAAATGGTCTTAGGTGACAAACCTGAGATATAGTGAGTTGAAAACAGGCGATTTTTCAAAAGAAGCGTTTTCATCGACACTTAGGGTGCCAATATCTTTTACAAATACAATATTTAAGCTCTGTAGCTGTAAAACATTAAAAACAAGTATTTGGACAATAAAACTACGAAGTATAAACCTTGGAAGTTTTTTGGTTAAAAATTTATGACAACATGAAATCCAGGAAAAAAATTGCCCACCGCGTTTTTTCGCAAGTTTAGGCACGTTCGACACAAAATCTAATAAGCGCAATCTCAAAGAATATACTGGAGAGTGTTGACAATCAAAAGTACTTTAAGCTCCAAAAAAAATTAGGCTTCCACTGTGATAAAATTTTCTGCAACCTTGACCTAAACATTGCAACTTGTTTCATGAAGTTCATCCGCCATTTTGGGCCACATTTTTTGCGGGATCCTAGCTCCTCCAGATTTGGATCTTGGAAGCTAAAAATTTGCACAGGTTAGTTTCATAGGCATGTCTATACCTCTGTAAAATTTGATCCAAATCAGAGATGGTCGGGTGGGGACCACTAGTCCACTTGACATGGAATGACTCCTATGTAAGTCGCCCGCTTATGAGTTTCGTGTTTGATTTAGTTAAGCCTTCATTCAAAATTCTCATTTTCATTTTTATTATTGTTTCATGGCATGGCAACCACGTTTTGCAATGCAAGAATGGATTTCATATTTAATCATTCATTAGGCTTAATCGCTTTAAACTTGACTACTTATTAATTGATATCTTCGCTAATTAAAATCGTATAATTATATAGATTGAAACTAATGAAGCTTGAAAAATTACCTATCTATCGGTACCTGGTTCGACTTTCAGTTCATTGGCGTTCAGGAGAAAGAAGCGTGACATAGAAAGATAGTTAGAAAGATAGTTAGAAAGATACTCAGTTTTTAATATAAGTAGATACTCTATTTAAAAATTACAACGTAACAAAATTTGCCAATTGCAAAAAGGTTTTATTCAACTGATGTTAGCACATCACACAAAAATAGCACACAAGACATCGCAAAAAATCTAAATTTTAATTTATATAAATGCTAAACATTAATGCTAAAGAAAATTAAAATGAAATATATATTTAACACAAGAATAAGATAAGCCACGAGTCTATGTATAAAATGTACATCCGTTATGTTA
This sequence comes from Uloborus plumipes, assembly GCA_038373865.1. Classification (NCBI taxonomy): domain Eukaryota; kingdom Metazoa; phylum Arthropoda; class Arachnida; order Araneae; family Uloboridae; genus Uloborus; species Uloborus plumipes. The sequence goes on along the minus strand of JAXGGA010000505.1, from coordinate 193,029 downwards.
TATTAAGAATAACAACATGGGTACGGGCATCCGTTTAAAATTTCTGCTACTCCCCCCTGCGGACGTCTAAAAAATTGAGCATTCAGCATATTGTACGACGTGATGAGATGTTTTATTTATTTTCATTTTTTTCAACCTCCGTTTTTTTCTTTTAAAAAAAACTTTTGAAGATACAAACGATTGTTTGGTCAAAAAAGAATTGTACAATGGAGGTTATTTCTCTAAAAAATCACCATGACGATTGAGGCATTTGTTATATCTGAGAGCAAGCTTTGAAAAAGCCTCCTCATCACATGTTGCTGCCAATGATTGGAAGTGAGTTGTGACGGTGTCTATGAGTTCCTCATCAATTTGAAAGCATTGATTAGGGACCAGTGCTTCCAAACTGAGTGCAAGACACTAAAATTGTTCAGACCCTTGACAAGGAGACAAGGACCCTCTTTACAGTACTCGTGTAACCCGACGGCTCCTTCAGCAGTTTCCATGGGACATTTTCGAAAATCCACTTTTCTTCAGATTTAGCGCCAAGGAACTTTTATCTTTTCCCTGTACTGAACTCTGCTGTAGTATTGTTTATTCGAGCAGGCCGAAGGCCTTTTTCTCGGTTTGAAAGAGGACAATGGTTCCGAAAAAATAAGAAGTCAGGAGTGAGAAAAGGTGGTAAACTAAACGAGTTGTACTCAGTTTACAGTCAATTTGGAAGCACTGGTCCGTAACCAACGATTCCAAACTGACGTGGAACTCATAGACACCGTCACAACTCACTTCCAATCATTGGCTGCAACATGTGATGAGGAGGCTTTTTCAAAGCTTGCTCTCAGATATGACTAATGCCTCAACCGTCATGGTGGTTTTTTAGAGAAATAACCTGCATTGTATAATACTTTTTTTGACCAAGCAATCTTTTGTATCCTCAAAAGTTTTTTTTTTTTTTTTAAGGAAAAAAACGGAGTTGAAAAAAAAAACAACCCTCGTACATTTGCATTCAAAGTATGAGCGAAAAGAAAAAAGTGATTACCCCCTCCTCTGGAAAATTTCTTGCTACGAATAGTCACACAGGGAATCAAAATGTGCTTAAATATACTTTTAACTAACACATTTAAAATAATCGTAGTTCCTCCTATTTTCAATAAATGAGAATTTAGACAGTTTTAATTTGCAGTTGAAGGCGTGACTTCAAACCACGAAACCAGCAAAAGTCCAGCTGAATAGAAATTCATGAACTTGGAACTTTTCTTTGAACTTGGAACTTTTTAATAGTGGTATTTAAGACATTTTTGAAAATTTTAATTTACATGCAAGCAATGATTGAAATTTACCTCCTCTGTAAAATTATACCTAAGAACACTTTTTTTTTTACATAAATATATACAAATACATAAATATAGTTCCTTAAAAACATCCCCTTAGGGGATGGATTATTTAGCGAAAACTATTTTGTCTCATAGACCTTTGCTAAGTTCTTCCTCAGCCTTGTCGGTGCATTTTTCAGCCATACTTTTATGTAATCTTCTATTTCTTTGTCTTTGACGTTAGCGTTATTTTGACGCTTACGTGATTTTTCCTGAAAATAAAAATAAATAAAAGAAAATTTAAAAAAAACAAAAGAGACACTGGTACAAACACTATATTTAGAGATGAAAATACTTAGTTAAACAACAACTAAAACTAACTGTTAAGCTAAACTTAACTGTTGCGAACCATCATATTAACATTCAAGTAAATTTATGAAAAACATGATTCTTTTTCATTGAATTTTCAAGAAGCAAAAAATCCGAAGTACTCACGGAGTTAGCGCGTGCGGCGTTTTAATCCAATAAATGATGAGCGATGGTTTTTCGCATATTTTAGTGCCTGGTTCTTTCATCAATTAGGTATGGTAGTACCAGGGGACCGAGCCCGCTCGGTAAAGAAAAAAGAGGTTTGTAAACTTGTGTTTTTTGCTAAAATGCGAAGTACTTGTTTAGATTGCGAAGTACTTGTTGCAATTACGCATTTAAAACAGCCGTAATTTGTTTTAAAAACACAACCTTATTTAATCCATGCTCACCATAAAATCACACGCAATTTCGTTTCATTTGGCGCCGAAGACGCGGAAGGTGTTGATGAGAATGGATGCATAGTCCCTGTTCTCCAGTACGCATTTTGTTCCAGTTGGTTTTGACTTTCATTTTACTTCACACTTCAAGGTTCCCCCCGTACATACCACAACTCGTGGTTTAACTGGGATGGGGCCCTGAAGAGCGCTTTGTTCATTTTTGAACCAGGCCCTAGGGCCGAGCAAACCCTTGGCCCAGCATCCCCCAGAGGTATTGTTTCACTTGGAGGATTTTATGACCACGAACATTTTTAACGTCCCTCAGCCATCATTAATGAAGACGGTGGATCTTTTATCGGCTGGGCTTCCTCCATATGATCGGCCCGGAACCCTCCGGTTACGAGTCCGACGACTAACCGATCGGACTACCGCGGCCCACACCCAATTCTAACTTTATTTTGATTGATCTTCTTTAAATTTCAAAAACAATAATAATTCTAACGTGTTGCCAAAACTCATTTGAAAAATACCATAAAAATTTAAATTTACGCTGATGTGATTAAATATGAAATCCATTGTTATAATAAAACGTGGTTGCTGTGAACAGTAACAATAAGAGTAATCATAAAGAAAATAGCGAAAGAAAGCTCGTCAAACTTTTAATGAAGGCACAAAAAAACGCGTTTTTACATAAAAAACGCAGATGTAGATGAACTCAAAAACCAAAACTTTATCTAAAGACCAAATTTTATCAAAATCGTTAGAGCCGTTTTCGAGATCTGAAATATATTACAAGAATTTGCTCGTCTAAAGATATTAGATGTAATTTTGTTTCGAAACTTAATATTTTAAGAAAATTGAATTTCATATTTTTTGGTTTTTTACCTGAAATATCTTACTAAATACTCTTGAGGAGGAAAAAAAGTATTTTAAAACGAACTATCACACTTTTATACTCAATTTTGAAATCGTACTTGAAAAGTAAAAAGTAATCTGATTTTTATATAATGTAAGTTACCATAAAATTCAACAGATGTCGGTGGACAATCATCACTGCTTTTATTCCATGGCTTCTGAAAAAATGAAACAGCCTGTATAAGACACTTATCTAGTGAAGCCCTGCTTTAACGTTTCAACAACAATAACAATTTAATGTTGCCAAATACCATAAAATTTAAACTCGCGCTGATGTGATTAAATATGAAATCCATTGTTATAATTACACGTGGTTGCTAAGAAACAGTAACAATGAAAGTAATCATAAAGAAAATGGCGAAATAAAAGCTTCTCAAACTTTCAATGAAGGCACAAAAAAAAACCGGGTTTTTTGTGAAAACTCGCGTTTTTACAGAAAAAACGCCGACGTAGATGAACTCAGAAACCAAAACTCTATCTAAATACGAAATTTTATCGAAATCGTTAGAGCCGTTTTCGAGATCCAAAAAATAAATAAATAAATATATATATATATCTAATATCTTTAAATGAGCAATTCTTGTATATATATATATATATATATATTTCGGATCTCGAAAACGGCTCTAACGATTTCGATAAAACTTGTTATTTAGATGGAGTTTTGGTTTTTTGAGTTCATCTACGTCGGCGTTTTTTCTGTAAAAACGCCAGTTTTTACAAAAAACCCCGTTTTTTGTGCCTTCATTAAGTAAGTTTGAGACGCTTTCTTTATCGCCATTTTCTTTATGATTTCTCTCATTGTTACTGTTTCCTAGCGACCACGTTTTGTTATAACAATTGGATTTCATAGTTAATCACATCAGCGCGAGTTTAAATTTTATGGTATTTGGCAACGTTAAATTGTTATTGTTTTTTGAAATGTTAAAGCAAGGCTTCACTAGATAGTGTCTTATACAGGCTGTTTCATTTATTCAAAAGCCATGGGATAAAAGCAGTGGTGATTGTCCAGCGACATTTATTCAATTTTATGGTAACTTACACGATATAAAAATCGGATTATTTTACTTTTCAAGTACGATTTAAAAATTGAGTATAAAAGTGTTACAGTTAGTTTTCAAACACTTTTTTTCCTCCTCAAGAGTGTTTAGTAAGATATTTCAGGTAAAAAGTCAATAAATACGAAACTCAATTTTCTTAAAATATTAAGTTTCAAAGCAAAATTACATCTATCTAATATCTTTAGACGAGCAATTCTTGTATATATATATTTCGGATCTCGAAAACGGCTCTAACGATTTTGATAAAATTTTGTATTAAGATAAAGTTTTGATTTTTGAGTTCATCTACATCGGCGTTTTTTCTGTAAAAACGCAAGTTTTCACAAAAAACCCCGTTTTTTGTGCCTTCATTAGAAGTTTGACGAGCTTTCTTTCGCCATTTTCTTTATGATTACTCTTATTGTTACTGTTTCATAGCAACCACGTTTTATTATAACAATGGATTTCATATTTAATCACATCAGCGTAAATTTAAATTTTTATGGTATTTGGCAAACGAGTTTTGGCAACACGTTAGAATTTTATTGTTTTTGAAATTTAAAGATCGATCAAAAGAAAGTTAGAATTGGGTGTGGGCCGCGGTAGTCCGATCGGTAAGTCGTCGGACTCGTAACCAGAGGGTCCCAGTCCGATCATATAGAGGAAGCCCAGCCGATCAAAGATCCACCGTCTTCATTAATGGTGGCTGGGGGACGTTAAAATTGTTCGTGGTCATAAATTCCTCCAAGTGAAACGATACCTCTGGGGGATTCTGGGCCAAGGGTTTGCTCGGCCCTTGGGCCTGGTTCAAAAATGAACAGAGCGCTCTTCAAGGCCCCATCCCGGTTAAACTACGAGTTGTGGTATGTACGGGGAGAACCTTGGAGTGTGAAGTCAAGTGAAAGTCAAAACCAACTGGAACCAAATGCGTACTGGAGAACATGGACTCTGCATCCATTCTCATCAACCCCTCCCGCGCTTTAGGCGCCAAATAAAATGCAATTGGGTGTGATTTTACGGTGAGTATGGATTAAATAAGGTTGTGTTTTTTAAAACAAATTACGGCTGTTTTAAAAGCATAATTGCAACCAAAGGCTTAAAAATGCTTTTCAAGTTTATCTAAATAAGTACTTCGCATTTTAGAAAAAAACACGAGTTTACAAACCTCTTTTTTTTTTTAACCGAGCGGGCTCGGTCCCCTGGTACTATATATATATATATATATATATATATATATATATATATATATATATATATATACAAGAATTGCTCGTTTAAAGATAGTACCTGGGGACCGAGCCCACTCGGTTAAAAAAAAAAGAGGTTTCTAAACTCGTGTTTTTTTCTAAAATGCGAAGTACTTATTTAGATAAACTTGAAAAGCATTTTTAAGCCTTTGGTTGCAATTACGCATTTAAAACAGCCGTAATTTGTTTTAAAAAACACAACCTTATTTAACATTTTGAAGCAAAAATGGGACACCGGTGTCCCACTGAACGAAACACCGATTTCCCATGAATATTTTACCTTTTACGCAGAAAGGGACACCACTGTTCTGTGCTGTATTACATAACCAGAAAATTATTAAAATGCTAAATATAATATTTTACTCTTATTTTACCGTAAATTAATGCAGAGTAATGAACAAAGTATGAAAAATACGTTGATAAAAATTCTGCGTCAAAGGGTTAATCCATGCTCACCGTAAAATCACACCCAATTTCATTTCATTTGGCGCCGAAGGCGCGAGAGGAGTTGATGAGAATATATGCAGAGTCCCTGTTCTCCAGTACGCATTTAGTCCAGTTGGTTTTGACTTTCACTTCACTTGACACTCCAAGGTTCCCCCCGTACATACCACAACTCGTGGTTTAACCGGGATGGGGCCTTGAAGAGCGCTCTGTTCATTTTTGAACAGACCCAAGGGCCGAGCAGACCCTTGGCCCAGCATCCCCCTGAGGTATCGTTTCACTTGAAGGATTTTATGACCACGAACATTTTTAACGTCCCCCAGCCACCATTTATGAAGACTGTGGATCTTTGATCAGCTGGGCTTCCTCTATATGATCGGCCCGGGACCCTCCGGTTACGAGTCCGACGACTTACCGATCGGACTACAAAATCCAAAACTTTATCTAAATACAAAATTTTATCAAAATCGTTTGAGCCGTTTTCGAGATCCGAAATATATATATGCAAGAATTGCTCGTCTAAAGATATTAGATGTAATTTTGTTTCGAAACTTAATATTTTAAGAATGAGTTTCATATTTATTGATTTTTTACTTGAAATATCTTACTAAACACTCTTGAGGAGGAAAAAAAGTATTTTAAAACTAACTATAACACTTTTATACTCAATTTTGAAATCGCACTTGAAAAGTAAAGTAATCTGATTTTTATATACTGTAAGTTACCATAAAATTCAATAGATGTCGGTGGACAATCACCACTGCTTTTATCCCATGGCTTTTGAATAAATGAAACAGCTTGTTATCTAGTGAAGCCTTGCTTTAACATTTCAAAAACAATAACAATTTAACGTTGCCAAACACCATAAAATTTAAAATTACGCTGATGTGATTAAATATGAAATCCAATTGTTATAACAAAACGTGATCGCCACGGAAACAGAAACAATTAAAGTAATCATAAAGAAAATAGCGAAATAAAAGCTTCTCAAATTGCAATGAAGGCACAAAAAAACGGGGGGTTTTGTGAAAACTCGCGTTTTTACAGAAAAAACGCCGACGTAGATGAACTCAGAAACCAAAACTCTATCTAAATACGAAATTTTATCGAAATCGTTAGAGCCGTTTTCGAGATCCGAAAAATAAATAAATAAATAAAGGAATAAATAAATAAATATATAAATATATATACAAGAATTGCTCGTTTAAAGGTATTAGATTAGATAGATGTTATTATTATTATTTTTATTTTAAATACCCTGGGTTGTGTATTTAAATTAAGTTTTTTTCTGCGGGATTTTTCGTTTCGGATACATGTACAAGTATTATGTTTGCGATGTTGTGGCAGGATTTGTCTTATTTCATTTATTCAAAGGACCTTTTTTACATTTTTGACATGGGCATCTTCGTACGGGTACTGCTAGTTATTTTTGTTTGTAAACAGATCTATTGTTTCCTGTTGCAGCTCAGCTTCATTATTCTTTGAGTGTATTTCTTCTGGGTCAGATTCCCTCGAATTAGATATATACCTTCTCGTTTTCTTGTGTGTTCTTTTCTTTTGTGCTAAGGTTAAGGTGTCTTGCGTAGAATCTGAGGCGATGTCCGTTGTACTTTCAGCTTCTCTTGCCTTCTTACGGGCAAGTAAAAGGTCATCTAATTGAGAAATCATTTCAAATAATAAGGCGGAAACTAAATAATTGTCCATATTTTTGAAGCAGAAAAATTTGTACTTTTCACGAATCTAACACTATATATATATATATATATATATATATATATATATATATATATATATATATATATATATATATATATATATATATATATATATATATATATATATATATATATATACACTGCTCGACATTGAAAATGCAACACCAAGAAGGAATGGAAATTCATGCAAATTTTACCGTAGACGCACGTCACTGAGTTATGCAAATGATATGAAATGCGCAGCTCTCCGACGCACGTGAAGTAAGATATATATTAGGGTGATTCAGAAATGTATGGAAAAAAATAAACTTCGTACTTTTGTGCGTCTTACCCTCTTATTTTGTGCCACTATATACACTGATTATTTGTGCAAAATTTTGGCAAAATATATTAATATTTAGAGGTCGCTCAAACGCCTTGAAATTTCGTGATATTGACAAAAACGTGATCGTAAATGATATCTATAGAAAAAAGTAGCCTTTGTATTTTTATTCGTCTTACCGTCTTATTTAGGCCCTTTATATACACTGATTTATTCGCCCAAAATTTTAGTAAACTATATTTACATTTAGGAGTACTTCAAATTTTGTGATAGTGGCACAAATGCGAACATAAATAATAATAATAATAAAGTTACTTTATTGCTTTTTTATATCTCCGAATAAAAAAGCGTGGCAATCACAAAATGAACTATATATCTGAAAAACCAATGAAATGCAGAAAAGTATGAAAACTAATCAAATACGGAAAAAATATAAAAAACAAATTTAAATACATTAAATATATAGTAATTCGCTCATTAATTCTTGCAATACTTTTTAAGGTTACTTTTTTGCAACTTTGAAACCTTTTCTGTGTTCCTGTACCACACTTGAAGAAGACACTGTCTTTGTTTTTCGTCTTTAGTGATAGTCTTAACAAATGCTTCAATAAGGGCCATGCCACGCTCCGCATTGTCGTTTACAATCCTCAGTTTCTTTGGTAGTATAAAGCCTTGTTGGTAGCTATCTTAAAGATTCGAATGCTCAGGATCAAGCAGCTGATATATTTTGAGTTTCTTCTTTACATGAATAAGGACGCTAAAAATATTCCAAATCATTTCTTAGTGCGTGCACAAAAAGGGTTGCTGGGAACCCAGCTCTTAGATATTCTTTCCCATTAACGATAAGAATGTGAAAGAAATCACATTCATATGTTACGAATACCTTTTGTTTGTCCAGCTGCGTTTGAACTGGTTGGGAAATATCCATAACTTGAAGCCATAAAGAATCTTTAACACAGATATAACACGAGGAACCACTCCTGGGACACGAAAAGATACACCAAGAGAAGGTGCTCTGCTCAAGAAAATCGCACTAAGCTCTAGTATCTTCCTTGGACACTTCTTTTACATGGGTCATCAGAAGTTAACTTTGCGCAACTTCCATTACTAGTTGCACGTTGCTCTGAATGTGCTACCAACTCCTCAACCTCATCGTTCCTCACTCCAGGTTTAAAATTAGAATGTTTTATTCTGGACTATGATTGCTAAAACCGCTTAAAAAGCAGTATTGTAGATCCAAAGGCAGTGGATGGTTCCACGCAATTGCATGAACATCGCATCTGACATTTCACGCAATCAAATACCCCAATTCTACCTATTTCTTGGATTATCAGTTAAAATACCGAGAGACCAAGAGTAGAATAGATTTCGGTTGTAATACCACAGAAAACACAATGTCAAAAATTAAATGGCGGAAAGCACAATATAAAAGTTGCTTCCCTAGTTTTTTTTCCCAAGTTCAAACATGCTCCAACTTTAGTACCGGCAATGCATGTCGTATTGAAACACATACCACGTACGAGCTCTGTAAGTTCCCATTTATCTAACTGGTTATCGTATAGCAGCATTTTCCGTAGCAATTCCAATGCCTGACTAACTCACTAGAACCCAAAAGTAAATCATCAATGCTTGTGGTCCTGATACTAATACTGGTATGAAACCCGCCGATCATCCTTCATTTTCCCAATATATTTTGCATAAGTGTTTCGTCCCAGTGAACTATCAAAGGAAGTCCTAGATTTAAACGACTTTTGTAAGTTAACGACCAATTCAGAGCGAATAGTTTGCATTTACCGTTTTATGGACGTTGTCAAATCCTCCCCATTTTGATCCATACTTTGTACTGTAGCAGCTACTAACAAAGTGGCTTTCTGTCACTTATACTGGGCCCTGTCTAGAGTGGATGCTAGATGTTTTAGCCAAATAAACTCATACACCTCAAACAACCGAAAAGAAAACAGAAACCACAGCCCGAGCTTGCAGCTGCATTTTCTACCCAAACTTCAGGTAAGAGATAACGCAGCTTTGGAGCGGGAGGGAGGGGGGTAATCGTTACAACTCACTTTGAGCTATTATTTTATTGAATAATTACTTAGTAGAGTAAACTAACGTTTTAAATTATTCCATTTTATATGAAGAATAATATTATTTCGGGTAATGAAGCTATATACTCTCGAAATTGCTAATTTTCAACAGAATTCGATCGCGTTGAGCGACCTCTAAATATTATTCAATTGAGCTAAAATTTTACATACATCACATTCATGAATAGTGTAAAAAAACTGCGGGGTAAGACCAGAGAAATTCAAAAAAGAAATTTTTTGAATCACCCTAATATATATATATCTTACTGCTATATATCTTACAAGCTGTTTCAAATGACGCATACGTTCAGCAAGCAAGCAAGAATAAAATAAATACAAGTGTAAGCATTCCTGTAAACACGTAAAAAGATCAATTTTATGCTTCAAAATTTAAGTCTCTATGAATTTTTAAGCCCAAAAGTTTAGTTACTGTTATTAATGGGCTTAAGCATTCCATTTCATGGTATTTTTGCAGGTCCGTCATTCAGGGGGTCAATTGCCCCCCCCCCCCGGCTTTGAGAAATCAATGTACACTGCTCGACATTGAAAATGCAACACCAAGTAGGAGTGGTCAGAAATTCATGCAAATTTTACCGTAGACGCACGTCACTGAGTTATGCAAATGATATGAAATGCGCAGCTCTCCGACGCACGTGAAGTAAGATATAAGAGTCTTATATAAGAGAATGAAGTTGAAAAATGGGCTATGTTCATGTTGGTTTTTCTGCCAGATTAATTATCGGAGAAATTTGGTTTTTGTCTCGAAGGATACGTGTGATAGGAGGAAATGCCACGCCGTCCTCAACGAAGACAGTTCCAGCATATAGACGACTTTACAAGGGGTAGGTGATCGGACTGAGAAAGGGGGGTTGGTCCATACGTCAAATTGCAGCTGATACCCACATGGATGCAAGCACTGTGCATCGGCTGTGTCGGAGATGGTAGGAAAGAGGAAATGTAGCCACATTGAGGGGTGCAGGTGCAGCCAGAGTGACGTCAGACCGCTTGGATCGACGGATTCACCGACAAGCTGTGGCGGACCCGCAAGTCACTTGTACGTCGATTCTGCAGCACGTGCAAGGTACCCTGGATGTTCCTGTGTCGACCGGAACCATTTCCCGTCGACTGGTTGCACGTGGCCTGCAATCACGGCACCTGCTAAGAAGACTGCCATTGACCTCACAGCACAGACTCCAACGTTTGGAATGGTGCCGGACCAGAGCGACGTGGATGGCAGAATGGCAAACCGTAGTGTTCTCAGATGAATCCCGCTTCTGTTTGTCCAGCGATAGTCATCGCATACGTGTGTGGCGTCGACGTGGAGAAAGATCAAATCCGGCAGTAACTGTGGAACGCCCCACAGCGCGACAACGTGGCATAATGGTTTGGGGCGCTATTGCATATAATTCCGTATCACCTCTAGTTCGTATTCGGGGCACTATGACGGCCCAACGATATGTAGATAATGTACTGCGGCCGGTGGCAATCCCCTACCTTCAGGGTCTGCCAAATGCAATTTTTCAACAGGATAACGCCCGACCTCACAGTGCTCGAATCAGCCAACATGCTCTACGAGGTGTACAGATGCTTTTCTGGCCACCATACTCTCCTGACTTGTCACCAATCGAACATGTGTGGGACGTGATTGGACGCCGTTTGCAGAACCTGTCACTGCCTCGTTCAGAGGACGAACTGTGGCAAATGGTTGAAAGGGAATGGAGTGCCATCCCTCAGGACACCATCCGCAGGCTTATTGACTACATGCCTAGACGTGTTTCTTCGTGCATCGCTGTCCGCGGTGGTCCTACTTCTTACTGAGCCGACGCCGTCCTCGCTCTAAATTTTGCTTATTTATTTTAAAATAAATATCACTTATTGTTCCATGCTGTCTCTGTCTTCTTACCAAATTTCATCAGTTTCTGACCACTCCTTCTTGGTGTTGCATTTTCAATGTCGAGCAGTGTATATATATATATATATATATATATATATATATATATATATATATATATATATATATATATATATATATATATATATATATAAAGTCAGCCTTCATGACCTCTATTTTCGCAACCGTTCGTCCTAGATGCATACTTCCAATTGCAAAAATGTTTGAAATGTTTTCGAGAGTTAAGATATTGAAAGTATGAAGGGCAAAAAATAATTAGTTAAAAAATAAAATGAATAACTTTTTATAGGGGCTTCAGGTCCCCTTACTTATATTTAAGGAAATCAAGAGCATAAAAAAAAAATAATTCGAACACAAAAAAATTGACATTTGTACGACCAAAATTGCCGCACTTCTAAAACGTGGCGTGTTGTGACTTACACCGCTTTGCACTACCCTACCTTTGAAAACCGGCTTTTGAGGGGGAAGGTAGCGACTCCGGAATGAAGCCGATCAAAAGTGCTTCGGTAGAATGATAAGCATGCATTCCCATCTGTCTTTTTTACGCGTTTTTTTTTTTTTTTTCATGCTTTTGATTTCCCTAAATATAAGTTAGGGGACCTGGAGTCCCTATGAAAAGTTAAATTTTTTATTTCTTACCTCATTCAATTTTTTCCTTCATTTCTTCTATTTTCGCAACCGTTCGTCCTAGATGCCTACCCGTTTGCAAAAATGCTCGAAATGATGCGGAGAGTTAAGATATTGAAAGTTTGAAGCGAAAAAATAAATAATCAGTTAAGAAATTAAAAAATCAACTTTTTATTAAGGCTCCAGGTCCCCTAACTTATCTTTAGGGAAATGAAGGGCATAAGAAAATAATTCAAACACAAAAAGTTTGAAACAATTGCGATTAAAACTCGAAGAGATATTCGAGTTCAAAGCAGAGGGGGCGCATCCCCTGATTTAAATTGAAACGGCCCGTTTACCATTCGACGAAAGAGGCGAACGAACGCATTAGTACATTTCCCCTCAAAAGATGGTATTGACAGCTAGTGCAAAGTGGTGTAAGTCACAAAATACTATATTTAATAAATTATTCGGATTTGGTCGTACAAATTTCATTGTTTTGTGTTCGAATTGTTTTGTCATGCTCTTGATTTCCCTAAATATAAGTTAGGGGACCTGGAGCCCCAATAAAAAGTTATTTTTTTTATTTTTTAACTAATTAAGTTTTTTGCTTCAAACTTTTAATATCTTAACTCTCCACCATATTTCGAGCAATTTCGCTCGAAAAAGGAAGTATGTATCTGAGCCGAACGGTTGCGAAGGTAGAGGTCATGAAGGTTGACTTGGAACACCCATGGTGACAACATATAATTACAGCCATAATCGGAGAAGCATCACTAAATGCTGTCTTCATCAATAATGAAACTCGCAACCAACAATGAAAAATTCTCCAATTTTTGGCAAACCATAGATGATTTTCAAAATACACCCGGACAAGAAGTTGCTTCTTTCAAGCGTGGCTGCCCCAGACAGCCATGTCCCAGTAAAGCACTTTTCACTCGTTATACCTTGACGGGTGATTTTCTAGAAATAATAATAAGTAAGCAAATAAATTTAAACTTAAACAATTGTCCCTCAAACTATATTTTTCGCAATGACGAATCGCGAAAAGTGCCTAGCGTACGTTTTTTAACTAACTAACAGAAGTTATACCAAAATAATTTTTACGAAAAGATTTATTTCGAATCTGTACTTTTACCATCCATATTTTCAGATATTATTTTCTGCAGATGATTTTTGCAACAGAATAAAAAGGTGTATAGTAAAACATAATGAAAAGTACTTTGGTTAAAAATACATTTTTTTCAAAGAAGCCTGCTACACGGAAATTAAAAATAAATAAATAAAATAAATCGTTTAAAAAATTTATGTGACTTTGACAAAATAATTTCTTCTTTGAAACTTGTACAAACCAGTAACCAAATGAGACAAAAAGACAAAAAGTCGTATCACTGATCAATTTTCAATACACAACAATCGAATCTCGTCAAAACAAATTCCAAAGAATCTTAATGTCGATTCTTTTTAATCGTAATTAGTCTTATACTGAAACTAATACACTTATGCATCAAACAAGATTTACGAGGTTTGACTGTAGAGTTAAAATAAATATTGAACAGGAAAAGAAACAGAACTTTATATTCGTAAAAAGACATCTTATACTGTTTACCTGCTTCCCAAGCAGCAAAGGTACGTTTAGTAAACGTTTTTAAAAAGTTTACAAAATCAAAAAACGTTTTCTTTGAAAAAATGTCGTTTTAAAAACGTCAGTTTTTTTTCTGAAACGTAAATGCTTATTTTTAGACCTTTTCTAAACATTCACAAAAATCATAAGCAGAAAAAGGTTTCTAAATGTCGTTTTGTAAACGCAAATGGACGAGAAAAGTGTGACGTCACTTCCTGGTGCCTGGTTCACTTGCATCGTCCTCTCATTTCTTCCCCATGTTATTCCTACGGAGATTCGAGTGAGGTCTAGTTTTTGCCAAATTTGAAGAGTTTTTTCTTATTTTTTAGCTTGGAAAAGCACTTCTTCGAATTCCAGGTAAGTTGAAGTACAAAATGCACCCAGTTTGTTGCTGATTTCGAAACGTATTTATTTTTTGAGAATTAATTAAAGTTTGTTTATGTTTTCGCATGCTGATATACTGAGCCACCATTGCAGCACGTAGTATTATTATGATTATACGTGATATTCATTTCATAAAAACTGGTTGAATTACTGAAACTATTTCCATCTAAAATGAGTAAGAGTCATCAAAATAACCGTATGCCATGATTTTTATGTGTTTTTCTCCCCGTTTTTCAGAAAACATAAATCTTAGTTGATGTTCGAAGAACAGATATTTTCTAATGTTACCTCATTTGAAGTGTTAATTCAGCTATTTTTTATTTTAATATGCATATTAAAAGTTGGTTGTGATGTAAATTGTTGTGTTTTATAGTTCGTGAGCGCATCATATATGCAATGTGCGTACCAAATATTTGTTTTACCATCGCTGTTACACGTTGTGTAGCTATTGTTTTTCACGTTAAACAAATTTCATAGGCATTTTCCTCTAATTAAAAGCATTTACATTCATATTCTATTTGTTAAAGTCAAAAAGTAAACCGTTTTGCAGAAATTTTATGCAATATCTACATGGTGAGAGTTGATGCATGTTTGTTTACATTCGTTTGATAAGTATCCTTTACGTCACTTCTTATAGTCTGCTAGTATTAGTTTCTTCCTACAATTTTATGGTCATAAATTACACTTTTTTATTCAAGATAAGTAAAAGCAATAAAGGCAATGTGCATGCCATAAACTTTTGATTTTCCATGTTCCGTGCTGTCATGCTATTAATTTTCACTGATCACTAATCGCTGCTGGTTTTCTTTATTAAAAAAAGTTAACATTGCAAACATATTGGTCAAGTTACAAAATGCATCATACATACTCTCTATGTTTTTAAGAATAAGATTCGATTGCATTAGCTGAACCTATTTTTACCTATATGTATACATTCCCTCTGTTTTATCAATGTGGTGTTGGTGTTATTTTCTGCTTTAGTTAAATTATCGATAGGATTTCATTTCTAGTTTTGAGTCGTGCGTATTTTTTACCGAAAAATTGATATGACTTTAAAACATTTCAAACAGAACATCTTTCTCGAAGTTGCGCAAATTGAACTTAGTTTTGACAATGTTGTTGAAAATGACTCTTGGATTTGAACTGATTTCTTTTTATTAAGAATTAGCAGTACCCGCACGGGGCTGCCCGTGCAATAAATGTAAAGGCCCTTGAATAAATTAAAAATGCGACGATCACTCTGGAGTAAAATAGTTATTTTCTTTTATTCAAACTTACTTCACAGCAATTTAAATTCCAGTAAAATTTGGAGTTTGCACATGTCGCCAAATAAATCAAAAAGGCATTAAACTACCGACAACATTAAAAGTAGGATAGAATTGCGGTAACCGGGTCTCGGCGATTAATATTTCATTCTGGCAACTCGCTACCTTCTTAGAGGCAGAAAAATATTTTTCGATTTTAGTAATCCTACAACCACGGAGTAGAAAGAAGGAGAGAAATGTTTTACGGATGCGCTAGTTTCAAAGTGGCAACGAATTCTCACCGCCGCCAGAGGACGCTACACGACAATCCCTCCCTATTTCCTACGGGAATCAATGTAAATGATACTGAATCTGTCATCTTTTTAAATGCTGTTATGGGAAAGAAAGAAAAACATTTTTCAACTGGATTTTGGTGTAAATCTTCGATTGACATTATGAATTAAATATGATTTTCATCCGTATAGGTGCCGTATTCTTTGAGAAATAGGTTTAATCGAATGCACTTGCCAAATCTGACAGAATCTGTCATTTTTTAAAGACTGCTGTTGGCCAGAATTTTTTTTATCAACTGGATTTTGGTGTAAATGTTCGATTGACATTATAAACTAAATATGACTTTGATCCCACTGAAATTTTGCCATATTTTTTAAGAAAGATGTTTAATCGACCCAGGGGCGTGCTTAGAGTTTTGGCGGCCCTGTGCGAAATTTGTTTTAATAGTAGAGAAATAAACATTTTTTTATTTATTTATTTCCCCTCTCTCATAAACATAACACATTTAAATTATTACACACTGCAACATGCACCAACCTCAACACATAAAAACCGGAAATTATTTTGACATTTTACTATAAAATTGCTATATTATGTGAATTGAAATAAAAAGAAAGAAAAGACACAGACACAACCAAAATTTACCAAAAATAAACATTTATTTAGAAAAAAGAAAAATCTAGAGATTAATAAGTACATGAAATAGAATTAAATAAGCGATTCAATGAGGAATAATTTTTCTAGCTTTTTGAGCAGCAAATTCATCATTTAAGATAGAAAAATCTAAATAAATACACAAATAATTTTCAATCGATATTAGTGCTAGAGCATTAGTCATAATAGATCTTAAATACGTTTTTAAATTTATTTTAGCTTTGAGAATGAAGGTTCTGCCGAGACAACTGTATCTAAGATGGTTAGAAAATTCGTAAATCAATAACAAAATTTAGTAAAACATTTTGGAAACTTTTCAAACAAATATTTAAGTGGTTGAAATTCAAGTTTCTCTGGAATGGAATTCATAAAAGCTTTTAACTCTGAGTATAAATCAGTTCCATTCACATCGTCTAATTCTAACGCCAAGTTATTGCAATTAGTTATTAAATCATGCTCTTCCAATGTTTTTAATGCTGGAGTATTGCAAGGAAATCCAAATTTCTTGTTGAAATCTTTTTTTTTTTTTTTTTTGAAAACGCTCCTAGGTGTACATAAAAGATTGACTCATAAAAAAATTGTTTGTTGACACTCTTTCTACGAGGAGTGTTAACAGGAGGAGAGAAGAAATTTCATTGATATTCATTTCCAATGATAGAGAGCTAAATCTTTCGCTGCAGTTTCAGAATTTTAAGACGGATACAAAGGAATGACGATCCCTTCCTTGAGGGGCCCTACGTCCAGGCGCGCACCCAGGAGGGGGCTTTGGGGGCTTAAGCTCCCCCTATGACAAAACTGAACTTGAAGGCCTTAAGCATCAACGACATTTTACATTTTTCTACGGTGTCAGAAAAGATTCAAGTCATTAATGACTCAATGTATACTACGCTTTGAATCCAATTGAAATAACAAATACGCACATGTATAGTATATACCTTGTCTTACATACCCTCGTCTACAATTTCCAAGAAACCAAGGCATTGTTTTCAATTAAATCATTCATTGTACAATGTACAGACGCATGAGGCACGAGAATGGGACCTCAGCAAAGCATAGAACTTCAAATCACAGAGCGTCTCACCATCAAAACCAAAATAATTTTAATTTCGAGAATTTGTCATGGAAAATCATGATGTTTCGCAGTGGCGAATTATAGGTTTGAAGGCTCGTCATAATGAAATTTTTAAAGCTCCTTTCTGTCAAAAACAGAATTCTATAAAACATTTTTCGTGCGCATTTTTTTGAATCCATTTCATAAAAGCCCCCTATGGTCGGGGGGGGGGTGCAATTGCGACATGATTAGCCCGCCACTGATTTTCTGAGAAACATGCTTGATAAAAAGTTAAAACAGGTTATAAAGAATATAAAATGGTATTAAAAGAAAAGGAAGTATGAAAGAGAGAGAGAGAGGGGAAAAAAACAGAAAAAAGTGACCGAAGGGTATCTTTGCATAATAAACAAATTAGTCAAAAAAAAAAAAAAAAAAAAACTTACACTAAAGCCACAAACTTCTGTACTTCTAACCAATGAAGGCACTGGAAGGGAATTAAAAATTTCAATACAGAAAACCAAAATAGTTAACTGAAAAATCTTTTCCTATTTTCTCCATTTTGATTTGGAATAAAAATATTTAAAAAACGTAGCTAAGAAAATGGGAGGAAGGGGGTATCCGAACCTAATTCCTCTCTTTTTTCGGCGTTGAAGTAAGAAAGGAGTTATAGTTTTAGAGCTTCAAAGTCTTGAAAGAAAAATTCCGGGAGAAAGTCTGAAAGTCCTCATTGAAGATCGTCTAATAATTGGTTTTTGGAACATGAATTTCTAAAAATTTCCGGAGGTGAAAAGCGAGCCCCATTATGGAATTTGGCCTACAGTTTTGCTTTTAAAACTTTAATTTCAAAAAATTAAAAAAAAAGCCCCCTCCTCCCACGAAATAATAATGATAAAAGATCTAAAATTTTGTTTCTGGAACTTTAATTACGAAAAACTGCTGGTGCAGAGTACATGAATCATATCGCTATGGCTACCGATAAATGGACTATAACCACATTTTTAAGACTTCAAATTTTGAAAACTTTCCTGAGGAAGGCCTCCGAACTCTTAACATCGACAACAATGGAACCGCATTTCTCTAAGCTCAGTTTCGGGGAAAATATCCTGTGGAGAGTTCCACATTCCATCCATTCCCACAACGTCATCAAAGATGGTCTACAATGACAGTTTTAAAACTTCAATTTCAAAAAATGTTCGAGGAGAGATCCCGAAAATCGTTTAAAATTAAGTTTTAAGATCTTTAATTTCGACAAAAAACATTCAGAGGTGAAAACCGAACTCTATGCCTTTCTCTAACATCATCAAAGATGCTATTGCGTTGTTTAGACTTCAGGTTTGAAAAATTTCGGGTTGAGAGCGGTCGAACCCTATTCTTCCTAAGATTAACTGAGATACACTGGCGGAAAAAAAAATCCCAACACCAAGAAAAAATTACCGTAGAGTAATGAAATTTGGGTAATGCAATTGTCTAGTTAACATGTTTAATTGATTAAATGTACAAGATCGCTGGCTAATTTAAGCTCAAGAAAATGCTGTGCAAATGTGAAATTATGTTAATTTAATAGAGGGTGTAACCTCCAGAATTTTGAAGGCAAGCCGGCAAGCGTGCATGCATTATATCATACAGGTGCCGAATGTCTTTTTGTGGTATGGAGTTCCATGCTTGTTGCACTTGCTGTGTCAATACTAGGACCGTCATTGCTGACTGTGGATGATGCTCGAGGTGCCATCCCATGATATCCCATACGTTATCAATTGGAGACAGACCTGGTGATTTTGCAGGTTATGATAACATGTCAGCACTCTGTAGAGCACATTGCGTTACAGCAGCGATGTGAGGGCGAGCGTTATCCAGTTGGAAAACGCCCCCTTGAATGCTACTCATGAAGGGCTGTACTACTGGTTAAATTAGCAGACTGACGACAAATTTTCAGTCAGTGAGTTTGGGATGACCACAAGAATGCCCCTGCTGTCGTAGGAAATTGCTCCAGGGACCATAACTCCAGGTGTGAGTCCCGTGTGTCTAGGCCGTAGACCGCTTGGATTCAGGCGGTCCCCTGGCCTCCTTCTGACCAATATACAGCCACCACTGGCACTAATTCAGAATCTGTTTTCATCAAAAATTACAACAGATCTTCACTCCGACCTCCAGTGAGCTCTGTCGTGGCACCACTGCCGTCGGAAAAGGCAATGGTTTTCAGTCAATGGAATACCGGCTGTAGGCTGCCTGGCTCGGAGCTGTCCTTGAAGTAAACAGTTTCTTACCGTTCCTTGGGTCACGACGGTACCAAATGCAGTTCGAATGTCAGCCGCAGATGCAGTACGATGCGCCACAGCCGTACGCAAGATTCGGCGATCTTCCTTCTCAGTCGTGCCACGTGGCAGCTCGGAACTCGATCTTCTTGAGGTAGTACCATCCCTTGCCCATATCTTCCAATAATCATGCATGGTGGAAACATTTCCACCGAAGTCTTTCTGCAATATCGCGAAATGAAAATCCACCTTCTCGTAGCCAATTTGTACGACCTCGTTTAAACTCGGTGAGCTGTTGATAATGGCTTCTTCGTCTTCTTAAAGGCATTCCTAGCTAACAGGAACGCAATTCGCCAAATTTCACGAAAAAATAATACACACGAGCTTCGCAACACGCTTTTAAAACAAGCCTTATTTGCATGTTCTGAGTGACGCCAGCTGCGCCACACTAATGCGCGGAACACGAAATTTCAATCGATGTCATCTTTCAGTTGTATAAACACGCCTACCAAATTTCGTTTATCTAACTCAAGTCTTTCTTGGTGTTGGGATTTTTTTTTCCGCCAGTGTAGTTATAAATTTCGTTTTTGGAATTTCAACATCAAAAAACCGTTAGTGAAGAGTTCCAAAACCCCCATTCATTCTCCTAACATTTTCAAGAGGGCCTACTATGGTGTTTTTTGGACATCAATTTCGAAAATTTACAATGGGCCCCTGACTCGTGCTTTTCCTAAGATTAGTCAATGTCTCTCAAACTGCGCTTTTCGAAGCTTAATATAGAAACATTCCTAAACCTCACCCCCAAACAATTGCCAAAATGGCGTGCAATAATAACGTTTTTAAGAAATTTTGAAAAATATTAGATGAGGGCTGGCAAGTCTCAAATCTCCCTAACATGACAAAAGTTGTCTAAATGTTGTGTTTTTGAGATCACTTTTCAGAAGTTTTTCCGTTGAGAACCCATGAACGCCCTATCAGTATGTTTGAATATTCTACTTTATGTCTTTGTTCATAATGATCGTATCATAACGCTATTCTCGTGAGTGCATTAATCACTCCATCTTCAGTAAGGTTGGAAGATCCTCATAGTATTTACCATTTATTTTCTTACATAAACACAATTTGATAAATAAGTAAAAAATTCACATAAAATTTAACAGAAGCAAGAGAGCTTCCAATCAAAAAAGCAAAGCTTTACACTATTATTTCGGAAAAAATAAGTGAAAAGAAAGAAGGGGGGGGGGGCAATCAATTAAAGTTTAGTATTTTCGCGATTTTAAAATTTAAATCCAATGACCTCTGGATATGAAAGTGGTAGGGGTGCTTGATGTCAGAAATTAGCCCCCCCTTAAGTTAAATCCTGGGTGCGCCCCTGCCTACGTCGGCACTTTTACGATATTTAATCTTAAAATATGGAATTTTAAGCAATCTTCGACTATGTTTTCGTTGGGATGAGGGCTCCTCTATGCGAAAATGTTTCGAAATTAAATACAAAAAAAGGGAGGGAGGCAATTGCAGTTCGTCTTTGATGACATTTGGGACAGAAATGTTGTTCTGGACTCTTCCGTCTTCCCCGAAACATTTTTTAAGTTGTAATTCAAAAAAAAAAAAAAAAATGCAATTTTTAGACGATCTCTGATGATGCCAGGAGGGAAGAAGTTGGGGGACACAAACCCGAAAGTTCTCTACCCACAATTTTTCGGTATTGAAGTTTAGAAGCGAAATAAAAAAATCCGTAATTTTTGCTGACTTCGATGATATTAAGAGAGGCTATGATTCGGGGGTTTAACTCCGGAAATGTTTTGGAATTAAAAGACTGAAATTTTGTAATCAAGAGATCTAAACCATGATATGTAAGTAGAGGGTAAGTAATATTAAAAAAATCTCCCCTCCCTTGAGAAATTTTTAGATCCGCTCTTGAGAATTTCAAACTCAGTATTTTTCAACTTCTGTATTAAAAAAAGTGTTTTCTCTATTAACTGAACAGCAGTGTTTAAGTTTATAGTAGAATTTTGCTTTGCTTTCCTAACGAAATTAATTTGAACAAGCAATTCGTACCATGTACATAAAGAAGTGAGAAATTTGAAACTCAGTTTTGCATTTTGACCCCGTTGCAATTTCCGATATCTCAACTAATTTGTCATAAATATCCGCCAATTTGAAATCTAATATCTTTGATACTTTCTATTCGGCATTCCCATCTTTTGTTAGATAAAGGCTCAATAGTAACATTTTTAACATGCTGCTTTAGAATGTCCCATCGCTGAGTAGAAATAGAAAATAAGATTTATATTTGCTGAATTATTCCAAAAGACAAGTTTGCCTCCGGCAGAGAAACTAATTGAAGAATTGGCCACACCGCCAAAAGCGGTTTGTATTTTAGATATTTTAAAAGTTCACAAGAATAGTTTGAAGGTAAAAAAAAATTTTTTTTCAAAGTTTTTTTCTCCACGCGCACACAAAAATATTATTTCTTTTGTACAATTTTAGCGGCCCCAAAATTTCAAAATATTTTAGCAGCCCTGTGCGGTTGCACAGTTTGCCACCCCCTAAACACGGAAGAGCACACAGCCCTGAATCGACCGCATCTAACATGCTAAATCTGACATATATGCGATTGTATGCGACATTTTCTTTGCATTGTACGATGTTATCTATATATATAAAGATGACGGTGTTCGTTTGTCTGTATGTTTGTAACCGCTGGCCAGAAGCCCCCGCAGCACCCACAGACCTGAAACTTGGCTCAAAAATTCGAACGTACCCCGCCCTCGTGCACCTCGAAGCCCAAATTTTTAATTTCGAATTAGTTATTTTTAAATTAATTAATTAGTCTCATTTTTGGTGTATCCGCCATAATTGAGGGGGGAAAACCTCGCCCCACCCCAAAACATTATATATCGTTGGAAAGGGTTTTTTTTTCTGAAAAAGAAAAGTTTTAGCACGTTTCTGTCCGTTAATTAGGACAGGAGATATTAATTAATCAAATTTAGTCAATTTTCAAGGCCTAACTCTACGCAGAACTGAAACACTAGAGCCATTTTCCTGATCAGCTGCTCTTTTGTCCCTGAAGTTACTTTGTGGTTTAAATTTGCGTATAGATTTAAGCCTTGAAAATTTATTCAATTTGATTAATTAATATCTCCTGTTACTTACTTAACTTTCTGTCTCTTATATTTATTTGGCGAATTGATTTAAACTTTAACATGACTTTAAGTGGAATTTAAAAGGTTGTGGAGCGCATTTGAACTAAAGGATTTAATATTTTTTCTTCAGAGGAGGTTAAAGTGAATTTAAATTTATTAAGTTGACTTCCTCAAAATTCGGGGTTCCCGAAAATGTCACAATGGAACTATCATTGTTAAAAATTTAGGGATGGCTTATCAGTTCTTCTTCGCATTTGGCGTCGTAAAGTTTGGCGACAATCAGGAAATTTACCAAACCTCCCATCCAGTGAAACACTACTTTCTCCAACTCAAAGAAAAATAAAACGGTCTGGGAAATAACAGTAGTTGTTTGCAGTTTAAAGCGTATTTCATTGCATGTTTAAAACATGTATTTAATGCCGCCATCACTAAATTTTTCATAATAATAGTTCCATTCTGACATTTTCTGTAACACCGCTATTCAGTTAACCGGGAAATTTTCCAAACTTCCCGGCCAGTGAAATCTTGATTATTTGAGAGTCACTGTTAGATTGTAATCACTTCAAAGAGATGGTACGAAAGACAATTATATTTCTTTCCTTTTAATGTTCACATTAAAATCATGGAAGAATGGTTGTAGCTGATCTACCTGATACAATCGGTTCCCTATGTTAATAAATTTAGATTTGGCGACCAATTTTACATTGAAATTACGGTTAAATCGGTGAATTATATTAAATTTCAAGGGCAATATTGCTGTGGTCGTTGAGAGTTTTCGAAAATCTTGGCTCTACAGTTGTGTCAAAAGTTCCATTGAAACGTAAAAATTTCGCTAGAAATAAATAAGTTCCTCACACACAAACACGAAAAGAAGAAAAAAGTCTTTAAAACTAAAATAATCCTCGCATTGAACACTACAAACTGAAATGGCATTAAAAGTGTCATCAATATATTTTAAAAGGTCGTGGTGCACATTTGAATTAAAGAATATAATAATTTTACTCTTCGTATTTGGCGTGGTAAAGTTTGGCAACAATAGGGATATTTACCAAACCTCCCAGCCAGTGAAACACTTCTTTCTCCAAATTAAAGAAAAAGAAAACGCTCTGTGAAGGAACAGTAACCTAAATTTTTAATAGTTCCATTCTGACATTTTCGGTAACACCGCTATGAAGTTACTCTTCGTATTTGGCGTCGTAAAATTTGGCAACAATCTGGAAATTTACCAAACCTCCCAGCCAGGGAAATCTTGCTTATTTGAGGGTTACTGTTATAGATTGTATTCACTTCAAAAAGATGGTGCGAAAGACATTATATTTCTTGCCTTTTAATGTTCACATTAAAATCATGGAAGAATGGTTGAGGCTGAGCTACCTGACACAATCGGTTCCCTATGTTAATAAATTTAAATTTGGCGACCAATTTTACATTGAAATTATGGTTAAATCGGTGGATTATGTTAAACTTCAAGGGTAAAATTGCTGTGTTCGTTGAGAGTTTTCGAAAATCTTGCCACTACAGTTATCTCAAAAGTCCCATTGAAACGTTTATTTGGCGAATTGATTTAAACTTTAATATGACTTTTAGTGGAATTCAAAAGGTTGGGGAGCACATTTGAATCAAATATAATAATTTTACTTTAGAGGGTTAGAGTGAATTAAACTTTATTTAGTTAACTTCCTTTACATTTGTTGCACGGGCATCGCCGTGCGGGTACTGCTAGTTTTTGCTAAGAATCAGCTCTCTAAATTGTTGATAAATTAAGCATGTGGCAAAAATGTCGAATCACCTGCTGCCATATATTGTTGTTGTGCAAGCGTGTGAATATTGTGTAATTTTCTTTTTATAATCTAATTAATCATTAAATATTTTCAGGACCACATGCAATGAAGAAACGGTTCCAGTACAACCAGTCAGTCCCAGGCCAAGTAATATTGCATCTTACTCGGAAATTAACTATGCAAAACACAAAGTAATTAGAGACAATTACAGAGTACAAAAATCATGAAAAGAGCAAGTAGTGTTTTCTTGGAAAATAAAATTATTTCTTTATCATTCCAGCGATTTAATAAATGCAGCGGCATACCGCAATGCAAATTTATAAATACCGTGTTTGTCTTCTTTCTCCTGAAATAATCATGGTCCGATTGGTAGAGGGCGCAGCCAATTCGACTTGTGATTACTTTTGTAACTCAGGGCTCAGGTTCGAATCCCGGAGCTGGGGATCTTCTGCAGAGGGACTCCATGAAAATTAGCGGCGGTGTTGCTAGAGATTAAAAATCTAGACAAACACCTACGCCAATCATCGGGATTACGTCCCTTTATTAACAGTTTACAAACACAGCATCTGTACAGAAGAGATGTAAAGAAACAAATTTAACGACAATTACAAATTTGAACACACAAAACATATGCATAATTAATGATTAGTTTGCAATAATCATCTTCATGCACATGTTATAAAAGCATTTAATTACAACATTACATAAGACATGTGCATAATTAATGATTATTTTGCAATAATCATCTTCATGCACATGTTATAAAAGCATTTAATTACAAAGACATAAAAGGTAATTTTTAATAACCATCTTTATGCATTAAAGTAAAAAAACCTCCGCCAGATAGGATACTAAGTAGTTGAAAATTAAAAGTGTAAACCTTAGTATAACTTAAATAGTATAAACATAAGTTGCAATTTAACAATAAATAAAATGTCCATCAATCTTCCATATCATCAAAAGGGATATCCTCATCAAATAAGATGTCCGGATTCAAGAGCGTTTTCTCCTTCAGCAACAAGCTTTCCCTCAGGCAAAGAAATTGCTGATAATTTGACAACACCTTTTCTCGACATTGTATTAAATCAAAATCCTGAAATAAAACAAAAAAGTTTTTGTGAAATTCAACTTAATAAATTTGTATCTGAAACTGACTAACTGCTTGAAAGTCAATAAAATGTGATATTTTGCGGCATATTAAACACATATAGGTAGCATGAAAACATGATACATTCTATAAATCCGGGGCTGCTGCCGCCGCCACTAGCAAAATTAACTGCACAAAACAAATTAGATAAGTGTTGGTAAAAATTAAATCAATATTTAATAGGTTTTGGCTTGAACAATGAGAGTGGCATAATGGCAAGGCAGCAAGCTCTGTATACAACAGAATATGACATTTGATTAAACACTTTTGATTATCCGTAGACTAGAATGACATGGTAACTGCAGACAAATGAATACCATGGACAATCAGACAAAAAGTTTAAAAAATGATGCTGGTGTATAAACACTAGATCAAACATTAAAATTGTAGATAAAAACGAAAAATTGAGTGCAAAAAAAAAAAAACTGCATGAGCTAAACATAGACAAAAACACTCATGCATAAAAAAAAATAAATAATCACTTATATTAGTACATGCCTTGAAACTTTATAAAAAAGTTTGTTACTCATTTTATTTAAATTTTAAAATATATTAATTAGTGATTGTAACTTTTTCAATAATATCTTTCACGAAGCAAAATATTCTTCTGTTCCTCAAAATAATTAGTTTGCCAAAACGAACATGAGCTGTTTCATGGCCGACTCAAAGATGTGCGCAAGCTGGGCTAAGTCAAAATGGGTGCATTCAGTAAATCCTCACTAATAAAGAAAATAATAGTGTGAAACATCTGTAGATACTTGGAAGTTTACAGTATAGAATATGGTAAAATAATCATACATATAAAATTAGTGTTAATTAAGAGGTAAAATCAAAAAAGACAAAAATAGAAGAGTTTAAGAGACGAATGCAATCAAATTTCTAAAAAATATAGAAACTTGCCAGTACATTTTTAGTACTAAAAATTTCAGTACTCAGTGTAAGACATCATTAAAAAATCTTTCCGGTTTGCAGAAAACACTCGTTCGCATTAATTTTAACAGTAAACAACTAACCACATTTTTCTTTTTGTGGAAAAAATAGGTGATCTCATGGACTACTGGTTACTTGGCGGAACAAGGCGAATGAGCATAGAACATGTGCGATACAGTAAACATGAACAAAAGATTATAGCATGCATATCGCATTTTTTGTTTCGACTTATATTGAATCACAACAGTAAAATTTATGGCTATTAAATAAAAGGAATAATCTCGTGCCAGCAGACTAAAGGGCAAGGTCAAACCAAGTAAAGGACAGGATATTAGTTCAATGAATGTAAACATTTGAAGGGTCAGGGGGAAAAACCATGGTAGTCACATTTGATTCATTTTGAGAAAAACGAAATTTAAACTTTACGAACTCATAAACTTCCCCAGTATACTTGTTCTAAAATGACAATAATACATGGACTACAGTGTTTTTTCACGAATATTGCATATACTAAACGAAATTACACTTATTTTTCTAACAGGTAGTAGCATCAGTTTAAATTCAACAAAAAGTGGACTACCGTGGTTTTTCCCCCTGACCCTTCATTTATCAATTCTCAAAATGTAGATACTACATAAGATTTCCGAAAAACGGTTTATTTTGTGACTTTAACTTATAGAATATGAATGTAAATGCTTTTAATTGGAGCAAAATGCGTATGAAATTTGTTTAACGTGAAAAACAATAGCAACACAACGTGGAACAGCGATGTTAAAACAAATATTTGGTACGCACATTGCATATATGATGCACTCACGAACTATAAAACACAACAATTTACATCACAACTAACTTTTAACATGCATATTAAAATAAAAAATAGCTGAATTAACACTTCAAATGAGGTAACATTAGAAAATATCGGTTCTTCGAACATCAACTAAGATTTATGTTTTCTGAAAAACCGAGGGAAAAACACATAAAAATCATGGCATACGGTTATTTTGATGACTCTTACTCATTTTAGATGAAAATAGTTTCAGTAATTCAACCAGTTTTTATGAAATGAATATCACGTATAATCATAATAATACTACGTGCAGCAATGGTGGCTCAGGAAATCAGCATGCGAAAACATAAACAAACTTTAATTAATTCTCAAAAAATAAATACGTTTCGAAATCAGCAACAAACTAGGTGCATTTTGTACTTCAACTTACCTGGATTTCGAAGAAGTGCTTTTCCAAGCTAAGAAATAAGATTAAACTCATCAAATTAGACAAAATCTAGACCTCACTCGAATCTCCGTAGAAATAACATGGGGAAAAAATGAGAGGACGATGTTAGTGAACCACTTACCCGGAAGTGACGTATTTACTTTTCTCGTCCATTTGAACTAGAGCCGCTATATAGACAGGCCGACGCATCAAGATTAAGTTTCACCACTTTGGATCCAATTCCTTAACTTTTACTTTCAAATTTTCATTGTTGCGGAGTAGGGTTACCAGAAAAAAGTTTTGGCACATTGCTAAGCTTTGCCAAATCCACGTGCCGCTGATATTTGCTCACAGTGAAAAATTACCAAAACGCGATTACTGGCCAGAAAAGACAACCACCCAAACACAATAACACGCGCTGGATCCAAAGGGACCTTATTCATGTGACGTCATTGCGGGTATTGACCGAGCCTAGCAGACGAAATTTAAGATTTGGAACCAATCAAGATTGTGGAAACTGGATGTAATACCCGCAAACGAAGACCGTTGCCATTCCGTGAATAAGGTCCAGTGGTGAAACTTAATCTTGATGCGCCGGCTCGTATATATAGGGGCCTTAATTTGAACTAAATAAGGTTACGTTCAGAGTATTCGCCCGGGCGTTTAAGCCGTGACGTCATAAATAGCTGCCCGGGCCGAGCCCGGGAAGTTGTGGTCTGGACAGCACTTGTGCCTTTCGGGAAGAAACAAAATGGCGGACACAACAGCAGAAAGTTACGCGGCGGTCAATGCAGGAACAATCCTGCATTCGCTCCTATATTTCGGCCCAAAATGATACCATTCTTAACCTTGGCGGCAATTATTGTTCATCTACCGTCATGGTTGAGCGTGGGATCGAAATGACTTATCGAATTTAATGAGAAATATGTTATTTTAAATGAAGGAATTTACGATGAAATAGGCCTAACAGTAAACTTAAAGAATTTCATCGATCTCGCTTATCTGACAGAATTGTTCCTGCAATGACCGATTCTCAAGGAAATGTACCATTTCAGATTCATCACAGCAAATAGCGTGCGTATTTTTGACCATTGTGTGTGTGTTTTCAAGATTTTGTTTTAGTCACTCTTCGTAAATCCTAGCAGACGAAAGAGCAATAAATTTCAGCCAATGAGCATCATCCTTTGCTAAACGCCCAAACACGTGACCTATCTGCCCAGCTAAATTTCCTGGGCTGCTTGTGCTTGAGCCCGTGAAGCTCGGGCGTCTACTCTGGACAGCATTTGGGAAGTTCGGGCGTTCCAAATGGCAGCTCTGAACGCTTTGAGAAGAACCCGGGCTTCCCGGGAAGCTCGGGCGCGTACTCTGAACGCGCCCTAAACGTCAGTGACTTTTTGTCAATGAAGAATTCGATCGTCTGCAACATTTGTTTCAATTTTCTTGTGGAAGAAATTAATTCTAAGGTTTGTTTGTTTTAACGTTTCCATTCTCCGTATTAGTTTAATTGCATTTTAATAAAATGTTCAGTGTTGCTGCGGAAGGATTGTCGACATCGGATCCACCGACGGTGGTAATTTTCCACGAAAATTGGCTTACACCGAAGAAAACGGGGGCATTTTGGACACCTTATAAACATAATCTGCAATTCAACAAAAATGGCGAATTCCCTGACAATCACATTGCGGAAAAGATTATATCACACAGAGGGTTAGTTCTATTAGTATCATCTCACATTTTGTAAGTTTTTTTGTAATTTACTTTATATTTGAAGTTGTTCCCCATAGGACTCTACCCTATACTAAGGGCCGAATTCAAGTGAAACACCCTTGCAATCGCTACTGCTGGAAGTCGAATTACGATAGAATAGCATCTCGTAACGATTGTAACGTTTCACTTGAATCCAAATTTGGGAATTTGCGATTGCATTGGTGAGTTGCGATCGTCCGTGTTTCACTTGAGTTCCTGCCTATATAGCGGCTCTACCATATACTATTAATGCAGGTATCAAATGTAAGAATACAATTAAAGAAAATAAACCATTTTAGTTGAAATCATTAAAATGTTCTGTTTTTGTCCCTCGAACAGTGCAGCATTTTCCCTGCATACAAGTGCAATGTGCTCCTTTTCTAACACACTCCCATATTTGGCTTGGTTTTGTTGGGCTGCAATGGTTCGTTCTTTTTTTCCTCCTTAACCGTACAGGGATTTTTACAAATATGATGGCAACACTTTCTGCTATTGTATTTTACTATTTTCATTTTCTCATGTTCATGTACTTAAAGCCGAAGTTTTATGTCGCTGTTTGCTAAGTGTTATTTACGTCATGCATTGATTAAAAGAGTTTAATACACTAACTCTGGCACAAACGTGTTACGATGCATTCTTTTGAAACAAATCAGTCTAATGTCCCAGCTTTCTTAGTGAAGCTGTGGAAATTAGTTGAGGATACGTCGTGCGATGATTTGATTGCATGGAGCGATGTAAGTATAAAATAATAATTGTTAAATATAAGTTTGAAAATTACACCACACATTCATTTAAAAAGGTTATGTAAACACTCAAAATAAAATCGCTTCTTAAAATACATCCAATTTTGTTACATAGTCGCTTAAGGTAAGAAGCGCAGTTTTCCTGTAACACTAAAACGATTCGGAAGTAGCAAAAACATTGGCTTATGTAACTCAGTTTATTGATTTCGGAACATGGTTTGAAATGATTTTCACATTGTATTTTCTGCGCTTTCTGTGTTCTGAAGAACATTTGCAAATTCCTAAATTGCGTTCCACACGTTTCTGGCATGGAAGTGTTAAGCTTGGTTTGTTGAATATGTAAGTTGTTGCATAATGCATTCTGGTTCGATTACTGTTGCCTCGTGATTCTCGTTGTAAGTTTTCAGCAATATCTTGCGTTAAATACTATTGACATGTATATGTGGTCATTTAAACGAGGTCATTCCAAAAGTGACTAATTTTTTTTTTCCTTTAAGACGATGCATTTGATTTAACAATTTTGAGCAATAGCATGTACATTTAAAAATGAAATGGAGTATTTTTTTGCTTAGGCTTATTTGAAATAAAATAATAATAATAATAATCATAAAAAAAGGAAAGAAAAGAAAAATTGTAACGTAAACTACAACATTTATGCTATATTTTTTCTGCCCAGATTTGCTTGAACACAGTTTTGCTGCTGATTTTAATTGAGAATAAAATTATTGACCCATTTTCAAGCTACATTGCATTTTGTTCTGTTTTTATAATTCATTAGCAAAAATACTTTCTTCAGTGGACACAGGTCAGAAGTGAATTGGTGTTGGAACTCTGTTCTGGTACTAAATTCCTTAAAAAAAACAATTCTTCTTTCAAATTGATCACAACTTAGCATTCTATTATTTTTTATTGGCTTTCCGGTGCTAGAAAATTTCTTAAATTCATCCCTGGTAGAGGGGTGATTGTGTTCCAGTATTTTACCGGATTTCTGGTATTTTCATGATCGATTCTGGTATTTTCATGTTCGAAAATACCGAAAATAAAATATTTTTATGATTTTATCTTCAAACCTCTGGAATTCTTTTTGCTTTTTCGAATTTTTGATGATTATACCGATAATTATTAATAATGTTCATCGAATAAAAAGGTTAAGATGCCATTATAATTTTTTTTTACTTTAATAAATATTTTTATTTGCATCTTTTTTTTATTTTGATGCCTTCATTTAAAAAAATTCAATCGATTTGCATCGGATATGGAAATTGAATTTTTCTCATTTTTGACGCTTATTACCCAACATTAATTTATTATATGTGTATAATTATAAAATAGGTGTGCTTTAGTAATAGGGAGCTTTAGTTTAAAAAAACACCCCTCCCCCCGCACACACACACACACACACGTTTTCTCTTTAAAACTTTCAGGTTTTTTTTTACGAACTCACAATCACCCCTGCTGGTACTAACAATACAAATTGTATATTATTTACGTGAGAGTTTGCATGATTAAGTAATTGGCATATGGTTTACCAGGCTGAAGTTCTAGCTATCCTGGCATGTGTAACCAATTGCCTTGAACGCGACTTAACTGGTAAGGTTTTAAAAATTTTCTCTGATAGTCAAGCCGCCTTAAAAGCCCTCAATAGCTACTGCTTTACTACCAAGTCAGTTTGGGAATGCCACAATGCACTGGTAAGGCTCGCCAGCAAGAATAAGTTTACCCTCTACTGGGTCCCTGGCCACCGTAACATTGATGGAAACGAAGTTGCTGATCAGCTTGCCAAATTAGGCTCCAACATGCCATTCGTAGGTCCTGAACCTGCTATTGGGTTGCCCTATAACAAAGTCAGGAATATTATAAGAAACCTGCTTATGAATG
Source organism: Uloborus plumipes (assembly GCA_038373865.1). Lineage (NCBI taxonomy): Eukaryota > Metazoa > Arthropoda > Arachnida > Araneae > Uloboridae > Uloborus > Uloborus plumipes. The sequence goes on along the minus strand of JAXGGA010000505.1, from coordinate 160,615 downwards.
ACTCATATGCCAGGTGGCTTCAGTCTGACTCACAGTGACAAGCTAAAGCTCTCAACCAACGTCAACCCTGGCTGAGGTCCAGGGAGCTACTTAGTTTGAGCAGAAAAGAGATTAAGATGTCTATTGGACTTCTCACCGGACACTGCACTCTTAATAGACACCTAAACCTGTTGGGTATCACTGATGACCCAGCTTGTAGAGGCTGCCTTGAGGCGGATGAAAGTTCTGGTCATGTTCTGTGTGAATGTGATTTTTATTCTGCCTACAGATTTGAACATTTGGGGTACCATTGTTTAGATCCCCATGAACTGTCTAGCATTCCTGTTAGACATCTGCTTAAGTTCATTTCAGCTATTGGGCTCTTGTAGGGTTCTAACGGAGATAGTACAATAGACCTGTGGTCGCAGTGCTTGCGCTGCCTTGGGAGCGCCCCCTTTTCACTTCATTCATTCATTCAAGTAATTGGCATGAAAACGCTTCAACTATTACACCCACCAAACAGGATGTTTCAGAGCCTATCAGGGTTGTCATTTCGTCCACTTTTTTCTAAAAAGTCCGGGACGCCGGAAGAAATGGATGAAATGAACAAAATTGGACAAAATGGAAGAAATCAAAGAGAAAACAGATTTTTTTCATACGTTTGATGTATAAAAATGTTATGATGTACAATTAGTATCTCTCTTGCATTACCCATTTTTCAAAAGAGAATGATGGTATCATACAAAAAAAAAAAAAAAGAATGGCAATTAACCCATTGATTTTTAACTAATTTTATTTGAAAGAAATAAAATTTAACATACTGAAAAAACCATTGAGTGTAATTACATTATTGTAGAGTAGACAAATAGAAACAGGGTGTCCGCGCATATGGAAAGTCAGGGAAAGTTATGGATTTTAAATATGATCGAAATTGGTCATTGAAAGTCATGGATTTCAGCGAAAAATGTCCAAAAGTCATGGAAACTGACTGTTTATTATGGATTTTAGCGCTCCGGACCGATTGAAATTTTTCCCGCGATCTCGGAAGAACGAAAACACTTCCGCGGTCATTCTACTTCGTTATTGGGTGCAATCTGATTTGTCAATTACAATTTCCAACAAGTTGCATTGTGTTGACCAATCAGATGAATTCTCAACATTAAAACTGTGAGCGGCGAATTTTGTGTAACTGCGCATGTGCGCGGACTCTGTCATCTGATAAAATATGACCTTGAACGACAAAAAGATAGACTCGATGGTTTTTTTGATGTTTTTTTCCCCAGCATAGGCAGATTTGCCTTTTACATTTGGTCTCCTCCCCCCCCCCCCCACCCGCTTCATTTGATTCCTTTTTCTTTTAAAACTTGTTTGAATCTTTTTCTTTGGAGGAGTTTTATGCAAAAGAAAAACAAATTAAAAAACGATGTTGAATTTTAAAGAATAGTGTAGGTGGGGGGGGGGGGGGGGGGCAGGAAATCAACGAGTTCCGTTTTGAATCAGATTTCGCCTCACTCATATCAGGATCTAAACTTACAGTAAAATTTATGGACAGACAATTCATTGCTACATGAAAGTACGTTTGAGGACAAGCACGGTGGGGAGGAGGGTGTCGGTAGGAAAAGATCGTTTTTTGACCTCAAAAGCGAACGGACTTCTGTTGCTGTGAAACGCAGTCGCCATGTTTGGTCATTTGCTTTGCAAGATAGAATATTAAGTGCATAATTTTCCAAAAACAAAGCAGAAAATTTGGTTTTTTTTTTCTTTTTTCTTTCTTTTTTTTTTTTAGTCATGGAAAATAGTTCGCAAAAGTCATGGAAAGTCATGGAATTGAAAAGTCTAGGTTGAGCAGATACCCTGTAGAAAAAAAAAGTTTTTTTTTTGACACATATTTTTAAAAAGACATTAAAAAGTATTCTATTAACTTAGATATTTACTAACACAATACAATCCCTTAAAAAGTAAACTTTATATGATATGTTCTCATAAATTCTATATTTAAATTTTGTTTGAATTATATCTAATATATAAAATACTCGTGTCACAGTTTTCGTTGCCATACTCCTCCGAAACGGCTTGACCGATTTTGATGAAATTTTTTGTGCGTATCCAGTATCTATGAGAATCGGCCAACGTCTATTTTTCATCCCACTAAATGTTAGGGGTAGTCCACCCCTAAATTTTTTTTTGTTCGCACATAACATCTGATCTACCGAACCGATTTGGACGATTTTTTTTTATCGATTGGAGATGGTGTAACTTAGGTACCATGTACTCATATGACGATATTTGTTCACTAGAAAAAAAGTTATGATCGAAAACTAACATTTCATGTCATTTAAAACAATATGTGTTATCGTAAATCCTTACTTCAATGAGCGACCCGATGGTCAAGTGGTTATGCGCGTCAAGTTGAAGTTCCTGATGGAATGAGATCGAATCCAGGCCCCCAGTGATTTTTTCGAACAGCTGCATGGTTTTTTTTTTTTTTTTGAATGATTTTAATGATTGTAATGTCCTTATGCAGATACATCCCTTCATGGCGATCTACCCCATATTTTTTTATAGTATAAAATGACAGTTTTGGTCGGATCTTTGTTAAAATTGGCAATGGGGTCCTTCGATGCTGTAGAATTTTCTTATGAACGTTTCGCCATTTTTGGGGGCTTTGAATCGATTGTGGCAATAAATGGTTTTTGATTTGCGGCACTTATATTATTTTTTCAAAAATTATATACACTATCAATTATATTATGTTAATTTTTGTACCTTTATAAAATTCTATATTTTATACCTTGCATTTACGTCAATTCAAGGTAAAATTAAAAGTCAACAATTCTGAAGAAGATAAATATATGTTAAAAATTAAAGTAACTATTTTTTGTGATTTTCATATTGGTTCTGACCAAAAAACATCATTACAAACAAATAAAATGTATCAAACACCAGGGTGTCAATGATTTAAATCAATTGATTTAAATCAGTGATTTAAATCGCGATTTAAATCAATTGATTTTTTTAAAAAAATCATTGATTTAAATCACTTTTTATTTTAATCCTTAAAAAATTCTCTTGGACAATCCTAATTTCATTATTTTTGCCATTTTCTTTTAGAGCTTTGATTTCCATCTAATAAAAGGAAAAGTAATCCTACTCATCCCCTCTCCACAGATGCTGGAAGGTTGCAGTCCAAATAATATGTATGCACAAATAATGCTATTTGTTGTCTAATATGTGAAATAAAGAAAATATATGGAGGTGCAGGGCAGTTGTTGCAAAGAGTGAATTGAGGGGGGAGGGACATGATAGAATGTGTGTGATGTACTTTCAGTGAAAAGAAAAAACAAAAACAACCAAACAGAAGATGAATTTTCTATTCCTTGCGTTAGCAACTGGGGGTGGGGGGGGGGGGGGAGTCTTTATTAGTGGCTGAAATGGAGAATATTTCAGCTTTACAAAACAAAAGCAAAATAAAGAGGGCGGGCTGAATGAAGTGAGGATTGGGTGCTTCCTGCCCCATTTGATTTTTATCCTAGCTAGTAGACAGAATTATTTTCAGATTGGCTCCTAACACTTTTTTCTGGGTTTCTTACTGGTGAAGCTTTACTTCAAAGGTGTTTTTGTATTTTTAAAAACTTGAAGGTGAATTGTTCATAAATAAAAATTAATTAATAACTGAAATTTCTAATTTTTTTTTTAAAAATCAAAAAAATCTGATTTAATTCAAAAAAATCCGATTTTTTTGATTTTTTTAAAAAAATCATTGATTTTTTTACACCCTGTCAAACACCATGAGTGTTGAGTTACTAGGCAAAATCTGCTGTGTAATGTTTTTTTTCACTGCCAGAGGGTGGGGGGGGGGGGGGGAATGAACGACCATTAAAGTGACACAAATTTTTAAAAAAATAAAGGTTGGATCTCCAATTATCTTGCTTCGTAATTTGAACCCGCCCCGGCTGTGTAACGGTACGCGATTAATCATTCAAAAATTAATGAAAAACGTGATCGAAGCCAGGATTTTAAATGGAAAGTTCAGAGGTGAATATATAATCATACCACGGATTCCTATTATACTTACAGATGTGCCAATTCAATTCATACGTATTCAGTTTCTGATTAGATTGGCATTTGCAATGACTATCAACAAATCCCAAGGTCAAACGATGTTTGTTTGTGGCTTAGATTTGAGAACACCATGTTTTTCACAGGGACAATTATACGTGGCATGCTCTCCAGTGGGTAAACCATCCAGTTTGTTTGTGTTAGCTAAAGATGGACTAACAAAAAATATTGTTCACGCTATAGCATTAAGAGATTGATATTGTTTAATAGTGTTACTGTCGTAATTGTTTAATTAATGATATATAATTTTAAGGAATAAATTATAATAACTTAAAAATAATGTTTGCCTTTTGTTATTTTTATATTCCCTCATCGTTCACAGCACTCCATGCTTATTTAACGCATATACCACATTCTTACATACATACAATATACACATTCTACCATACATACTTACAATAAGTAAGCTATTTTTTGTCTACACTAGAAATTACTAGGAAATTATTTATATGGCAAAACAACGTTTGCCGGGTCAACTAGTACACATATAAATGTGTATCATTTGTATTTGAAAGTACATTAGATGCTACAAGAAACATTGGTTTAATTTTAATTCATTTGGTCATTTTACGTTATATTTTTTGAGGATTTAATGAATGTTGCCCCATTGTAATATATTAATGTACACAGCATTGTTTTATGGATATATTAATGTTATTATAGGAACATATTTCATTTCATGGCAAAATTTTCTTTCTCAAATCTTTTAAAATTTTTATTTCTACTTTTATATTCTAAATACACTTTTATTATTGGCAATGAACTCCTTCACAACAAATAAACACCTTAAAATTATTTACCGCTAATGTGTGTTTTCATAAGCATTAAATCTTATCGTTAACATTCATTTATTTTATACAGATACTATATTTTTATAGTATCTGTTGTTTATTAAATATTTGTTTGTATACATAATTATGTGTGCTAATTTTGATAATAAAACTATTACCTCATTGAAAAAAATCAATATTTTAAAACATTACTTTTAAACTTTAGATTTTTTTAATCAAGAACTATCATTTTCTTTAAAGTGGACAAAATGGACAAAATGCTATTTTGTCCGGGGCGGTTTTTTCCAGTGGTTTTTTCCACCCCGGACGGAATCAAACAACCCTGAGTGCCTTACTTATGGGACATCAAAATAGTCAAAACTAGACTATCCCATTCGAAAAAGTTTTAAAAAATAAATATTCCATACCTGCCAACTTGTACGTTTTGGCCGTACAATGTACGTTTTTTTGCCCTTTTGTACGATCGTACGGTAAAGGTGTAAAATCGTACATTTTTCAGATTTTTCATCAATTCCAATGTTTTTTTTTTTATTATTCATACTAGCTTAATACCCGGCGTTGCCCGGGTGCTTATTAATACAACATAGCATTCAGGGAAAATAAGTTTGAAAGAGTTCTATTCATATGGGTATAAAGTAATTTGCATCAATCAGTCTCTTAGGTACAAACTTTGAAAAAAACTAAAATATTACAGAAAGTTAAACGTTTACAGAAAAATAGTCTTATCAAAAGGTGAAAATGAAAGATAAATGTTGTCTGTGCTTTGCCGCGTCCACTGGCATGAAATATATGCACATGGAAGCAGGGTTGTTTGATTTCGTCCGGGGTGGAAAAAACCGCCGGAAAAAACCTGGAAAAAACCGCCCCGGACAAAATAGCATTTTGTCCATTTCGTCCATTTTGTCCACTTTAAAGAAAATGACAGTTCTTGATTAAAAATTCCAAAGTTTAAAAGTAATGTTTTAAAATATTGATTTTTTTCAATGAGGTAATAGTTTTATTATCAAAATTAGCACACATAATTATGTATACAAACAAATATTTAATAAACAACAGATACTATAAAAATATAGTATCTGTATAAAATAAATAAATGTTAACGATAAGATTTAATGCTTATGAAAGCACACATTAGCAGTAAATAATTTTAAGATGTTTATTTGTTGTGAAGGAGTTTCATTGCCAATAATAAAAGTGTATATAAAATATAAAAGTAGAAATAAAAATTTTAAAAGATTTGAGAAAGAAAATTTTGCCATGAAATGAAATATGTTCCTATAATAACATTAATATATCCATAAAACAATGCTGTGTACATAAATATTTTACAATGGGGCAACATTCATTAAATCCTCAAAAAATATAACGTAAAATGACCAAATGAATCAAAATTAAACCAATATTTCTTGTAGCATCTAATGTATTTTCAAATACAAATTATATACATTTATATGTGCATTTAATTCAAACAAAATTTAAATATAGAATTTATGAGAAAATATCATATAAAGTTTTTAAGGGATTGTATTGTTTATAAATATCTAAGGTAATAGAATACTCTTTAATTTCTTTTTAAAAATATGTATTAAAGAAAAACTTTTTTTTTCTATTTGTCTACTCTACAATAATGTAATTACACTCAATAGTTTTTTCACTATCTTAAATTTTATTTCTTTCAAATAAAATTCGTTAAAAATCAATGGGTTAATTGCCATTCTTTTTTTTTTTTTTTTGTATGATACCATCATTCTATTTTGAAAAATGGGTAATGCAAGAGAGATACTAATTGTACATCATAACATTTTTATACATCAAACGTATGAAAAAAATGTGTTTTTTCTTTCATTTCTTCCATTTTGTCCATTTCGTCCAATTTTGTCCATTTCTTCCGGCGTCCCGGACTTTTTACAAAAAAGTGGACGAAATGACAACCCTGGATGCAAGTGAAAAAATTGCATCAATTTCACCCGCCAAATTTAAAATATTAACTTTTCTCTATTAACTGTTTCCACCTACAAAGTAAAAATTATTATAACTCAGAAATAAATCTGTTTCTCGTTCTGAAGGCTTATCTCCATTACAGACGCAACTGTAGTCGCATTGCAAATTTGAAATTCAAATCCGTGGCTCTTTTTATAAAGTCCACATGAATTATGATTGTTTTTTACTTATTTCAATGCTAAAAGGAAATAGGTGAGCCTTAAATTGAAAATTCATTACTTTAATCGTAATCATTGTTGGAAAATACTAATATTTAAAAATCTTAAATTTCATCAATTTGAATGCTAAAAGGCCTATCTCGATTACAATATAAATAGGCTAGATTCCAATAAAAGGGTCATTTTTTGACAAAAAATTTAAATTTGAGCTTTTTAGATTTTTTAAAATTTCAAGACCCCGCCTATGAGAATTCTAGGGCATCAAGGAACCTCTGTGTCAAGTTTGATGAAAATCTGACGCAAACTGTGGATTTGTATAGAGAACAAGTATATATATATACATACACTCATTTTTATAGATATAGATATAACTAAATTTCAACGACTAAGCTTTTTTAGAATACATCTTTACATGAATATACGCGAGGCAAAGCCAAAACTTCGTCATATTTCAGCACTGAACGCGTACTTCGCGGAAAACTGGTCTGCGTGATTGAGACTGCAATCCTTTTGTATCGTGCAAATATTTTAACATTTGCGACATTTTTAGGTTACATTAACATATGCTACCTAAGGTTATCACATTTAATTATTTATTTTTATTATTTATAAATTTTTTCCTCCCCATTTTACATGTTTACATTCTACCCCCGATTCTCGTATAATCGCTTCTTTTGCTTGACATTTCAATCCTTTAACATCTGGTCAGTGCTTTAATATTTTTGATGGTTAGAAGTTATTTTAACATGACTACCGAAAACTACTTTATTTCATTTCATGTCTTTTTTTCTTTCCAGCATGCTTATATTTAACACATACATCACTGAAAACTGCAACTGAAATGAATTTATTCAATTGAAAATATAAAGAAAAGTTAAAATATTAATTAAAATGAAAGAAAACTACTGAAAGTGACCGTGATATAACTTATTCAATGTCTGATTTTCATTAAGAACTAGGTTATTGCCTCAGTACGATTTCGTAGAAAAAATTGTAAGATTTTCTAAGTGGACATGTTGGCAGGTATGATATTCATATTTTTAATCAATATCAACGAATTGTTAGTTAACATGCATTTAAGTGCAGGTTGGCTTCCTTTGATCAGATCTCCCTGCAACGCTCACCTCCCCCCTTTCCCCACCTCTTCTGGAAGGCCCCGAACCACACTCTGTTTCAGGGCCTTCACTCCATGGGGTGGGCGTGGCTTTCAAGTTCTACATACACAAGTTTATTCACACACACACACCTATAGCAATTCATGATTGCAAAAACCATAATTTGAATTAGTGTTGTACAAAGCACTCGGTAACTACTCAGTACTTGGCCATATTTTGATCAGGTACTTAGACAATATCGATGGGGTTTACCCGTGGAAAGCTGTTTTAGTGCAGATTAAGTTATTAAAAATAACTTATTCATTAATGGCTGAAGAAATGATGTTTTTATATTTTTCCTCAAAAAATAGTGCTGAAAACAATGAAATACTAATTTTTAAGGTCGGCTTGAACCATCACTTACCACCTGATATAGACGTCCATGGTCTTAGTCATTATGATTTGGGAGAAAAAAAAGCTTCAATGTCATCCAAAAACTTTAGGAGTCAAATTTGATGCCTAGAGGTGGAAGTCTAGGCATAAAATCAAGCATTATTGTCCCAAAATGTGACTGATGACCATTTATTTCTATCACTGGTATGAAAAATAAAAGATCTTTTTATATATGATTTCAAAAGTATGTTTAATCTTACTATAAAATCATTTTACTTTAATTCTTTCAGAATGGTACAAGTTTTATTATAAGGGATCAAGCAAAGTTTGCCAAGGAATTACTACCACAATACTTCAAGCATAATAACATGGCTAGCTTTATTCGTCAATTAAATATGTGTAAGTTGTTTAAATTTTATGCAAAGGTCTACGAAAATTTATATTTGTAAAAAATATAACAGTTTGTTGAATAGAAAAAGAATTCTCCTGATTATTTTTGTTCTATAATTAATGCATAAAGAAATTAATTTTGTATCTTTCTCTATTATCTGTTTTAATAGATGGCTTTAGAAAAGTCATGAATTATGAAAGGACAAGTATACGAGGTGAGAGTGATGAAATGGAATTTATGCATTCTTTCTTTTGCAAAGGACAAGGAGCCCTTCTGGAACTTATAAAAAGAAAGGTGTGGTATATACATTAATTGCTTATAAACAATAAATACCAGTATATTCAAAAATCCAACCCCATCATGGTTGCCACAGGATACTTAAATGCTACTTTTTTGGACACAGGGCGACTTTAGCTATTTTTTTATGCAAAAACAGGCCAAAAAGCTACTTTTTTTCACTGAATCTGCTTTTTTGGAGACTTTTCCCCCCTGACATAAGTTTTCTTTTGAAACACCTGGAGATTTTCTTTCATCCATGGTTTCAAATAATTTCCATTTCAAGAATAAAACCTTTCCTAAATAGACGTTATGGGCTGCACTGATCCACTGCATCCAATCAACAAGTTTGGCGTGGCTTAAGTGATGCGAAAACGTAAGTCAATCTTGTATGGAACTAATTTGTATTCTTCGTACATTACTGATATCTACGCTTTTCCAGAAGCTGAAACCTTATACAGTGCGATGCAAAAGAGTAGACAAAATGCAAATATATGAATAAAAAGAAAACTATTCAGCGAAATGCTTTCAAATTTCTGCTGCAGGTAGACAATATTGTCCCAAATACGTGTGTGGAGTTTTTAAAAAAATAACCGAAACAAAAATCGGAAATTACAAAAAACTTTTTTTTTTTGCTCTTTTGCTGTTGCAAAAGTTTAGGCAAAAGTCAGATTTTATGCAACTTGAAAGGTAGTTGTTGGAGGAAAGGTGGGACTTTTTGCTTCGACTTTACTTTAAGGTGCAGAGATTGCTGAATGAATAATCAAACTTCCATATCTCTGTAGTTCTCGTGTAAAGAAGAAGAGAAAGTTTGGAAGCCGAAATTTGGAAATGAATCCACTTTGCTGATTTTTCGTCTTTTAAATTGGCCCTAGTATGATAGTACATTGTTTTTTACTTTGTGGAGAGCAAATTCAGACATGTGTATTGATCAAAAAGGCCAAGAAAAATTATATTTCTTAAGGATGAAGGAATTGTAAAAACGGCTCAAACTGGTGATTCGCCCCTTAATCCTTCAAAACTTCTACTTGGATCAAAAACAGCACGTGACAGCTAAGTAGATAAACAACTGAATCTGGATGTCTCTCCCCCCCCCCCCCCAAAAAAAAAAAATTGTGCTTGAACCTCTTCAGAAACAGTGTCCCAAATAAGCCAGATTTTAATGGTAAAAGCAGCACAGCTTATGCTCATCAAATCTTTTCTCTAGTCAAGCTAATAGAATTATAATCCATCTAAGCCACCCAAATGTTAATAATATTCATCAGAGAAAGTAAACATTCATTTTTAGTCACATTTAGCCTCATGGTAAAAGTGAAGTTCAATATCCAGGATAGCTCTATCGGAAGATAAATCTTTGATGTCGGGACGTGTATTGAATGACAAGCGCTCTGAAGATGCTCTGAAGCGCTGTTCTACAGTTGCACAATTCCAAATTGATAAGGAACTTTTAAATTTAGCTTATGGTACATGCAAATCATACCAGTTCTACCTTGAAGACCAGAAGCAAGAGAAGGAAGAGCAATTGTTAGGTTAGAAAAAGAAAATGAAGAAAAGTTGAAACAAAGAAAAATAGAAAAAGAAAAGCTGTCAAGTTTGAAGGGATCTGTTAAAAAGTTAGAAGAAAAAGTCAAATTAGTAAATAGAGAGAGAAAGGAAACTCAAAAATCAGCTGATGTACTTTTTAAACAGGCAAACCAGAGGCTAAAATCAGCTATTGAAGGAAAATACATTGAAAGTATTAGAATAGCTCAGCAGTATAAAGTTGAGGAATAGGGAAAGAGAGCATGAAGATGAAGAAAATAAATTAAATTGCTTAGTGAACAAAAAGAAAACTACTTTGATAGAATCATTTTTCTGTAAAAGACCAAAAAGATAGATTTTCGGAGTAATTTTTCTGTATTTATGAGTATATTATTTTTTCTTTTGAATGGCAGCAGTCTTGTAAAGTAAATAACCTCGATTGTACTCTTTTGTTGTTTTTTTCCCCCTCATTTGTATCTTTAATCTAATGCATTAGTTCAAAATATGTCTATTTTCTGAACTTGTTTTAAAGCATTACTCATGATTCAGTTTAGCTTGTCACATGTTTCTATTCAGCTTCTTTGCACCCTTTTTTTTTTCATGGCTACTTTTTTTGCAACTTTTTTTTTTAAGGCAACTTTTTTGCAACTTTTTTTATGCGACTTTTTTGTAACATTTTTCCTGTGGCAACCCTGCATGAAATTAATATTTAGTCTTATTTCAACTGAAGAGGCAAGTGGATAAGAGTGATATGTGGCATTTGAATTTTGCCAATTTACACAAATTCAAATTTGTGTCTGTTCAATTTTATCAATTCGCAAACACGATTGAAGGGTCAAGTGAATAAAGGTGATATGTGACAATTTTTTAAATTTTTAGAAAAAGCTTTCCAAAAAAAAAAAAAATATGTATTACCTTTATTGCAATCATCCATAATAAAAAGGATGTTTTTCAAAAAATGTCACATATCACCTTTATCCACTTGTCTCTTCAATAGTTATTACATTATTTGAATTCCATTATGACTAGTGTTTTATTTGGAAAAGAAAATATTTTGTGGAATGTGGGGTAGACCAACAAGTGAATGAACACCTAGTACTTTATTGGACAAATAAGTTTTAAAAGCATTTTTCCCCTACGCATTTCAAAAAAGGAAACCGCTAAAAAATTTTGTCGTATGTTTAGGGTAATCATTCACTGGGTCGGGACACTTTTCCATTTCAACCCCCCCCCCCTCAAAAAAAAAATGCTGATGCAGAATTATAAAAAGTCTTGCATTTTTTTTACAAATAATTACACGCATCATCTGTCAGGATTTTATTGTCATGTGCGCAAATGCAACAATTTTTAACGATGCTACAAATGTTTGAAAACAAAATTTCGCTCAGGTGTTCATTCATTCACTGGTCAGTGAATCCTACTTTTTCATTGGGTAGGAATTTAACTATTTGTTTAGTAAAAAAATTCGTTAGATAACTTAGACCACCTTAAATTCAAGAAGTATATCTTAATTTTCGTTATAAGTTAATTTTAAGCTAATTAACATTTAATTTAGTATTTTGACAACAATAAGCCAAAATATTTGTGGGATTAAGATTACTACTGCAAACTTTAATACACTGGCGGAAAAAAAAATCCCAACACCAAGAAAGACTTGTGTTAGATAAACGAAATTTGGTATGCGTGTTTATACCACTGAAAGATGACATCGATTGAAATTTCGTGTTCCGCGCATAAGTGTGGAGCAGCTGGCGTCACTCAGAACATGCAAATAAGGCTTGTTTTAAAAGCGTGTTGTGAAGCTCGTGTGTATTATTTTTCCGTGAAATTGGACAAATTGCGTTCATGTTAGCCAGGAATACCTTTTAAGAAGACGAAAAAGCCATTATCAACAGCTCACCGAGTTTAAACGAGGTCGTACAAATTGGCAACGAGAAGGTGGATTTTCATTTCGCGATATTGCAGAAAGACTTGGGTGGGAATGTTTCCACCATGCATGATTATTGGAAGCTATGGGCAAGGGATGGTACTACCTCAAGAATATCGAGTTCCGAGCTGCCACGTGGCACGACTGAGAAGGAAGATCGCTGAATCTTGCGTACCGCTGTGGCGCATCGTACTGCATCTGCGGCTGACATTCGAGCTGCAGTTGGTACCGTCGTGACCCAAGGAACGGTAAGAAACTGTTTACTTCAAGGACCGCTCCGAGCCAGGCAGCCTGTAGCCGGTATTCCATTGACTGCAAACCATTGCCTTTTCCGACGGCAGTGGTGCCACGACAGAGCTCACTGGAGGTCGGAGTGGAGATCTGTTGTAATTTTTGATGAAAACAGATTCTGAATTAGTGCCAGTGGTGGCTGTATATTGATTAGAAGGAGGCCAGGAGACCTCCTGCATCCAAGCGGTTTACGGCCTAGACACACAGGACTCACACCTGGAGTTATGGTCTCTGGAGCAATTTCCTACGACAGCAGGGGCATTCTTGTGGTTATCCTAAACTCCCTGACTGAAAATTTGTCGTCAGTCTGTTAATTTAACCATTAGTACAGCCCTTCATGAGTAGCATTCAAGGGGGTCGTTTTCCAACCGGATAACGCTAGCCCTCACATCGCTGCTGCAACGCAATGTACTCTACAGAGTGCTGACATGTTACCATGACCTGCAACATCACCAGGTCTGTCTCCAATTGATAACGTATGGGATATCATGGGATGGCACCTCGAGCATCATCCACAGTCAGCAATGACGGTCCTAGTATTGACACAGCAAGTGCAACAAGCATGGAACTCCATACCACAAAGTGACATTCGGCACCTGTATGACATAATGCATGCACGCTTGCAGGCTTGCCTTCAAACATCTGGAGGTTACACCCTCTATTAAATTAACATAATTTCACATTTGCACAGCATTTTCTTGAGTTTAAATTAGCCAGTAATCTTGTACATTTAATCAATTAAACATGTTAACTAGACAATTGCATTATCCAAATTTCATTACTCTACGGCAATTTTTTCATGGTGTTGGGATTTTTTTTTCCGTCAGTGTATAAAAAGGGCATCTCCAGTTCAACAAATATAAGGTTTGTGTAATGTCTTCACTTCATAATCAAAATTCTCAACCCTCCCAGTATATTCAGGAAACTCTTTGAGTTTTTTAGTGTAATGATTTTTCACATATATTTATTTATATGTTGAATGAGACAAATTTATGTGAGCCCCCCTCCCCGTCAACAAAAAACATTAATCAAATTGAAATGTTTTTCTATTTGATTTTTAGAGTCTCCTTCCGCTCCCTAACAATTAAGTAACTGTTAGTAAGATCATCAGGGTTATTTCATGATTTTTTCTCCTTAATTTTCTACTGTGTACATAAAAGTTATTTTCGTAGTGCTTGTTGGGTTCATTCTTGTCAAAAATTATGTAAATGGGTTTATTAACTTTTTCATAGAGGTTTCAATTTCTTTAAATTTCAGATTCCAAACACAAAAGTTGCTGAACCAGCAATAAAATCAAATGCGAAAGATATTTTAACAGATCTTACATCAATTAAAGAAAAGCAAGAAAGTATGGACAGTATGCTTCTGAAAATGAAACAAGAAAATGAACTTCTATGGCGAGAATTGACTAGCATGAGGCAAAAACATAAAGCCCAAGAGCAAATAATTCAAAAAGTAAGTTGTTCATCTGTATATTCTTTGCAACTACATGTCTATATTAGTTATTATTTTTATGTTTTCTTTAATAGCATTAAGGGTACCTTTTCAAATGAATTTTAGTCTCTAGTTCTTTTTAAAGTACATCAATACCTAATGCAAAAATATTCAGGCTTGTAAATAATTATTCAGTTTTTGAAATTATGTTGAGATTTTTAGTGATTAAACTCTATTAATCAAAGTATTTGTACAGCCTACATAAAACATACTTGCTGTTTCTGAAGTCAAATCTGATTTGTAAAATTGATATATTGAAAGTCATTATCAAAAACTACATATTTAGTGGGTGTGTATAAATATTTGTATGTACAACTGGTTCTATATTTAACAACTTTCAAGGGCCACAAAAAATTGTCCTCGAGTGTGGAGATTCTTGAATCCTCAATTTATTTTAACATTGTGACATTATGAAAATATATTTATGTATATACATATATAGAATTTTTATGATGTAATTTCCTCCTCAACCAGACGTCTCTTTTTAGGGATTTAGTCTTGGATGATTTTAAAATTCGCATTGTGTGTTTTCCAGTTCACTTCACTTTTCACTCAGGGTTTTTGCCCCTCAAAAACAATTTCTCTTAGAACTGGTTGAAACTTTCTTTTATTTTATCACCATGTGCAATTGGGTGGCTAGTTTCTAAAAAACAATTACACTTTAATGTCTGAAAAATTACTTATAAATTTTAGAATTAGCAATTTTCAGAATTAGCAACACCATGAATGACTTTTATGTCGCTTAGCTGCAATTTGATGGTATATTTAGCTGAGAGCAAAAAAAGGAACAAACAGTATCCAGTAAGTTAATATTGCTAATGCCTTCCAGGGCTCTAAATTAGCAGTGGTTTGGTACTCCCTTACCTCAAAAACGTCAATTAGACTTGTAGACTTTAAGTTTTAGTGATCTGTGGGATGAGTGACTCTAGTTTCTCTTTCAAAACTTTTAAGCATCATCATTTTTGAAACTATCTCTAATTTTAACCTCTTATTTTAGCTTCTGCCATTGCTCCTTTACTTATAATATTTGGGTTTTCTTCATAAGAAAAGCTGGATTAAGAAATTTCTGCAGCATTATGATACTGTTTTTGTCACCTTACTGCCTTCCTCCCAAACAACAGAACTGATAGGATTTTGTTGGCTTAATTTCTTTGCCAATATTGGTGAAGAGAAAGAGGCTTGTTAATTCTTGCTCTTCTCCAGTCTGTCAGGCATGTCTGTTGAAAATTGCTAATCCATTCCATTTATCATGTTGATTTTATTACATTTATTTGTGTCACTTTTCTTTAATATTTCCATATTTCAAACCAGCATGCAAAGTCATACCACTAAAAGTTTCTCCAGAATAGTTATGTTTTGTTGTTGCTGGTTTTAACCAGTAACTTACTTTTCTAATTTTCTACTCCTGCCGTCTACTTAACTTATTCTGGAACTCCTGAGGATTGAAGGTGACATTTTTGAAGTATTTAAGTTGTTTTGATCCTCTTATAGTCTTGGGAAGATGATTCTCTTATAATTGTGGGTATAAATTCCTTAGTTCCATAATAATTGGCTTAACAAATTATTTTTTCTTGTGTGTGTCTTCTAAAACATCTTATCCCTGTTAAGAAAACTTTTTGAACAAAAATGCTGCTATCCTTTTGTTATTTTTTTTCCTATGATGGAGAGTTCTGGACCACAAGAAAAATATTTAAATGAACATTGTCTTTATTTAGAACATGCTTAAATATTGAACTAGCTGTATTAATATGTTATGGATATGTAGTACTTTCTGACTCTCGTTGAAAAATCCAAAATTTCTCACATCTCCTTTTAGAAACACTCAGTAATCAAAATTTCTGCCAGCAGAACGATTAATTAAAGTAAACATTTTTTTAAAACCAAGTAAAGTTCTGGAAAGAAACATGACATTGAATACAAAATTTTAATCCAAAAATAAAGAAAAGTATTAATTAACATAGTCAAAAAACTGAACTAATTTCTCTTCCAAATATATGATCCTCTCCAAATATAATTCTTGGTAGAGACCTACTCTTAAAGGTTCCCTACTCTTAAAGATGTAATATTTAACCCCAAAATATTTGTTCACATAATTTCCATCTTCCCTTTCCATTGTCCATTCGGTATTAGGAAGATTTTGACTCTGAAATGATCTTATTTTAACTTCTGTTATTACTAAAAAAAAAAAAAAAAAATTAACACTTAAAGGGCAAGCCAAAAGTTGCAACCTTGGTTGTTTTTAGAACTGTTAAAAGTTTTTAATGTCTTATCTATTTTTTAAACTGATAGAATTGAAGTAAATCAAAGTAACTAAGCATGTTCTTACTGTTGTCAAAATGTTTTTAAAAATAATTTTTAATTTTACTAAGTTAAAATATCAGTGCCCAGGAAAGACATTGCCCATATTAATAATGCACAGTTGTTTGTTTATTTAGTATTAAACTAACAACCATTGCTTTTGATTTTGAAACTAAATAGTTTTGAAATTTTTTGCTTTGTAATCTCGGCTGTCTACTTTTTTGCAAGTACCGTCATAATTCCTACATGAACACTTATTAAGAAATAGATATGAATTCAAAAGAGACCTTTAAACTCATAACATAGGTTTCCGAAAGTATTATTACAATTTCTGTATAAAGTTAAAATTATTAAATTGGAAGCATGGTGAATTTTGTGATGTACGCATACTAGTTACTTTGCAGTGAATTAAATAGTATACCAGAACAACAATTGTGATAAACTTTATCAGTTAACACTTATTTGAAAAATGCTTGCAGTATAAGAGACAACTAAATCTTTACATTTTTTTTCATTTAGTAGTGAAGATTCAAAAATGTTCAAGTAAAAACAGTACAAATGTTAAGCAGTAAATTACTGCCCCTAAACCAAGGCTAAGACAGAACTACATATAATACACCGCCAACTTGGTTGTACCACCCAGAGACTGCAGTTTCATTCTTGTTGATGACTTCCAATAAGAATGAAGCTACAGACTCTGGATGGTATAACTGAGCTGACAATGTATTATATGTGGAGTGAAAATGTTTTTACACAGTTCCATTAAGCTTTTTGAGATTCATTTACTGGTGAAATTTTTAAGTGTTCCTTGTGTATTCTTGCAGATTAGTCAAGGACAAGTCATTTCCATGGCATATCTCGGACCTTTATTGGCTTCGAATCTACAAAAATGGAGTTGTGGGTGCAGTGTAGGAGTATTGTTATTAAAAAAAGAAAGCCGAGAAAAAAAAAAACTTAAATGCTTGTGACTAAGACTGTTTAATTTTACTATAATTTGTTTTAACTTTTTGATTCTAAGTAAATTATTTAAACTTTTGAAATTCTGAGTAAAAATTCATGAATTCGCTTGTCAATGCAGGGGCTCATAATGCATAAATAAATAAAAATGTTAACATTAAGCAAAAAAGGAAAACTCTATAGTTATTTTTCTAATTTTTCAATTTGTTTTCAATCTTACTATTTTTTTTGTCCTATTTTTTAATTTAATTTTTATCATTTTGTTAATATATCAAGTTTACTTGATTTGAACAAATTCAATAAAGTTAAATGATTGTTTAAAAATTTTGAGTGATGTACCCTTTTTTTTTACTCAAATGTTATTCATGCGCTTTAAATATTTTCCCATTGTATTATATTTTTAAAGTTTATGTGACATTTTATTTTAAATCTTTGAATTCATAAAAACCAAAGGTGGAATTTAGGAAAGATAACTATTTAGAAAGGTTTATTTTCTTTAAATATCTTCAAAATTTAATTTTATTATACTGTAGAACCTCTTTTAATTGGATCTTATTCTTTATCATGTGAAAAAAAAAAAAGAGCTTTGATTTATTGCATGGAAATGTCATGTTTTTTTCCACCAATTGGATGGGAACAATTGCATTTCCTTTTATCCCCCCTTCAGTATTTTTAAATTGATTTCTCATCTGCAATCCCCTATCTCTAATGCTTTGCAATGGTACCTGATTTAGCAAATAAGACTAAAAGGGAAGGACACAATACCAGCTATAGCTAATTCTTCTCAAGATGATGTTAAAGAGTCATTGGTTACCGAATGGGAAGAAAGCTTTAGAAATTTCCCTTTCTATATGCAGAATAGTAAACTAATTCTTTGTGAGGCACTTGGCGGTGAAAAACTGCACATCGAATTTGGAACATAAACCCTGAGGATAAAAAGAAAACAATTTGGTTCAAGTAAATCTTGTGTTGTATGTATGTAACTATTCTGCATTCAAATGTTTCTCTCTGTCATTTCTCTTCATTCAAATGTTTAATACTTATTCTTTTGTACAAAGTATATTTGAGTCGAATTTTTTTATTTTCTCAAATGAAGTTTCTTGTGTATTCTTAGATATTAGTCTTTAAACCAGCTAATGTTGTGTCCTAACTATACCATTTGATAGAGGTTCTACTGTATTCAGTTCAAACTTATGATTTTATGAAAATTATAAATTGTTAGTATTTAAAAAGCATGTTGTTGCTACTATGTAAACACTCATGTTGCTTGTCTAACTTTTTGTAATGCATTTTTTCCTCCCTCATTTTTACAGGTCATACAATTCCTCATCTCTATCGTTCAAAGGAGTAATCAGAATGTAGGTGTTCAAAGGAACATAACTCGTATGTTACAAGATATTCCTAGTAATCAAGCAAACACTAAAATGGCACGTTCAATTGATGTTCTAAATAAAAAGAAGAATTGTTTTATCACGGTAAGATTTTAAGCTTTATCCATCTTAAAGTTTCTTTTACTAATGCTTATATTTTGTTCTGGAAAATTATAATGTGTTCAGGGTTGCCACAGGCTACTTAAATGCTACTTTTTGCTACTTTTTTTGTCACAAGGCGACTTTGGAGACTTTTTTATTCAAAAACTGGCTAAAAAGCAACCTTTTTTCACTAAAGCTACTTTTTTGGAGACTTTTTATTTTCCAAAGCAAGTTTTTATTCAATAATAGTTGAGTTTGTTGTTTATTTAATAGTTTGAAACATATTTTTTATTACTCTTTATTCCCATTTCATCTTGTTTTTTGGTGAAAAGTGGTTTGCTAAATAGCACTCCAGTTTTTTGTCATCCAAACTCTTCAAATAGGGTGTTGACTGAACTGGGAAACATGGAATTGCCTGAAAATTCATTTCACAAATGTTATTAGTTCAGGAAATTCCCCTCAAAAGATTTTTTTTTTCCAAGCATGGGCCAAAATTTCAGGAATCATGCTGTTAATTATTAATATTGTTCATCATAGCTTAACTAAAATACAAATTCTTGAATTATTTTATTCTAAGAAGCTCATATTTTTGCAATTTACATGCTTCTAGGGACTTCTACGTTGTGAAAAGTACAATATTTTTACATCATTTCTGAGGAATGGATTTTTTTCCCCTTTTCAGTGTTTATTAAGTTTTGTTGAAATAGAAATAAATAAATTTTCTTTTTATTTCTACTAAAAGCTTGTTTTAAAAAATTTTGAACACTCCATGACTGTTTTGAACACTATCACTCGCTGCATCAAGTTAGGGCTGAAGTCAAGTGCTGTATCTCCGTTTTTGCTTCAATTTTGTCAAGTTCTACAATATTCGAATAATATTTCTTATCGCTTTCAAAAAATGAAGCATTAATAAAAATTATAATTTAGGGCCCTATTCCAGAAAAAGTCGGTAGCATTCCACTTGAAATTGATGTCATTACTCCTTTGTCAAATCATGTCAGTTAGTGGAATCTTTATGTGGATATTGTTTGAGAAATATGAATTTATAACATCAAACTAAAGCAAAACTATTCCGTGCGAGAGTGCCTGGAAAAAGCTCTCAATCTCAAAAAATGAGAAAAATAAAATTTGAGTGTTGCTTCTTTGCAATATTCATCATAATTTTCTATTATAGTTGTCCTGATCGCAAATCGTATCAGCATTTAACGTTCTGAAATTAGCCTTACATTGGTACCAGATAGGATAAAAAAATGCCTTAGGTTATGAAATAAAATAAAATAAAATGTTAACAGAAATGAAAGTGCCCCCCCCCCCCCCAAAAAAAGGCTGATTTGAGAAAGGTAGTTAAAAAGGTAGAAGAAAAGATTAAACTGGAAAACCAAGTTACAGGCAAAAGTACGCAGTACTCATTAAAAGTGCTGCTGTGTTTTTGAAGGCCTAGCTATTATAGCCGAGAAATTTATCAAGCTAATTCTTGTAACAGAAGACTTTAGAATTTTTATGCTGATATTGCATTCTTTTTCTTGTAATACCTATTTGCAGTGTTTTCTTGACAATTGCTTTACATTGATTATTTTTCCTTGTAGTCTTATGAAAATAATTCAGGTTGTCATAGAAAGTAGTTTAAGGCAGGAATTCAAATGAAACACAGACGATCGCAACTCACCAATGCAATCGCAAATTCCTAAATTTGGATTCAAGTGAAACGTTACAATCGCTACGAAATGCTATTCTATCGTAATTCGACTTCCAGTAGTGATTGCAATTGCGATCGCGTTGAAGCGATTGCAATGGTGTTTCACTTGAATTCGGCCCTAAAGCTCTTGGAAAAAGAGAGAGCGCATTAAATATAAAGAAAAATTAAACTTTTTACTGAACAAAAATTAAGCTAATTGAATGAATTTAGTTCTAATAGTGGAAACTAAAATATCAACTCCCTTTTTTCATAAGTTGTAGCAAAAGTTTTATCGTTTTTCATTTGTATTAGCACATTCATTTTACATCCATTAAGAATGAAGGTGTAGATTTTTTGCTACTGTTTGATTTTTCAACCCAGTTTGTTTATTACTACATTTAGCTAATAATATGAATGTATCTTTTTTTCTTTACAACTTTTTTAATTCCACGAGCTACTTTTTCGAAATTTTTAGGCTACTTTTTTGAAATTTTTAGGCTACTTTTTTGCAACTTTTTTGATATATTTATGCTACTTTTGCTACTTTTTTATTGAATTTTTCCTGTGGCAACCCTGTGTGTTTTAATTTAACGGTTTTCCTATGGCACTGGTATAACTGCTCTTCCGGTAAAAATACCCCTTTGCAACCATGCCAATAGCATCAGTAGGATGTCTGTTTATAGATGATATTTTCTCTTAAAATCATAAATGTGTTGGCTAGATTTTGTTCTGCAAATAATACATCTGTAATCTGTCTATTTACAAGAGCATAAATGGGTGGTAAGTGCCTGCTAGAGTGGAAAATCAGTTCTTAGATTATACTGATTTTTAAATCTCAAATACTTCAAGTGCACTAAACTATTTGACTTATAGTGAACTCTCGTTCATCACAGTTAATTTGTTTCAACCTCAACCACGATCGGTGAATTTCTGTGAAATAGGATTATAAAGTGAACGTTTCCCTAGTTAGACGATAAGAGAAATATTTGAACTTTTAAAAGCATTTAATTAGAACCCTAGGGGCATGGAAGGACATTTCTCAGTCGCCATTACACTTGTATAATCCAATATATTCAGTAAATATGAAAATAAGACCTTAGTAGGCAATATTGTGAATCACATTTTTACATTGATATTATTTAATATAGGTACAGTTCTTACTCTCTTTCAAAAATCGATAAAACAGTGCAGTGTGTTTGATAATGCAAATGAGTGACAATATTTCCCGCACCTTGTCCCTACATTTTTTCCCTGTTCAAGGTGATGCTTATTGTTGATAGAAAGGGGAGTTCAAACGAACCAAGCACCGCGACCAGAGGTCTATTGTACTGGAAGCTTATTGTTTGAAAAGCACATAGTTAAACACTATTTACTGATCCATTAATCCTCTTCTAATAATACAGTGATATGCACTCACCAATCAGTATTTAGCAGTTGAAAACGCGTAACAATACTTGTCACTTTCTTCGGGATTGTTATACCCCCCTCCTCACCTGATTCTACTATAGCCCCCAAAAGAACATGTCTTACTTAAAATCAATATTTGGATGGGGGGGGAGCAGAGCTAACCGGAACAAATTATAAAAGCTAATAAGTAAATTTAGAGAGAAAAACGTAATACAGTGAAGCTGCAAAAGGCGAAGCTAGCGCAAACTAGCAAGGGATGAATTGACCATTATTTTTAAATTCTAACTCAGCCTTAAAAAGCAGTTATTTAATGTTTTATATTTCATACTGCTACATAAGGTTGCTTGGTTGGAATTTTTCTGTTTTGCATATATATTATACACTATGGCAGCGGGAAGATTTTCTGATGTTGAGTGATCATAGTCGGGATTCTTTCCTGGGAGCAGCGGTTTTCTCTAATCTGTTGAGCAATAAATGCTTCCACTAAATCTTATTATTAATGTTATGTTGTATTATTGTTTGTGAATTTTGAATGATTTATTAATTTAATTTACTGACTGCATGTACTAAATAATCATAATGACTGCAGTTTTGTGTCATACCTTTTACAGGACAAAGTTGTGAGCCCACTGGGTCCAGTCATTCATGAAGTTACTGAATTCGATCATGAATCAGATATTTTCAGTCCTCCATCAGCAAAATCTATGGATGAGAAAAGTGACATAGGAAATTCAGAAATGGAAAATGAAAGTGAAAATCCTATGAATTCAAGTCTTAATAGTCCTATCAATACATCTTTAGCTCTTGAACCTTTGAGCATTCTTGAGCCACTTCAGTCTAGGTAATGGAATAAAGATTGTTTCATTAAATGTCTATTTTTTCACTTTTTTTCTTTTTGTATGCTTAGAGAGAAATTGTTGCTCATCATAATTTTTTAGTAATCATACATTTAAATTATCTATATGTTTGTGTATATATATATATATAGTGACAAAAAGTATGTACAAATTAACGTTAGTACACCCATTAATTGAAGGGGCAAGTGGATAAAGGTGATATGTGATAATTTTTTAATTTCTAGGAAAAGCTTTAAAAAAATGTATTGTTTTGAATGGATTTTTCTCAACGTGTAAAACAGGGTCATATTCTTAGTTTCACTTAGTTTCATTCATCATTTCTGTGACTAAGAGGACATGATACTGAGGGACTTATCACCTTCATCCATGGTAAAAAGTAAGTTTCAAAAATTGTCATATATCACCTGTATCCACTTCCCCATTCAATTATAAAGATGCAAACAAAAAGTGATGAAACAAGACTCATCAGTCATTTAAGTTTCATTCTATGGTCTATAACACAAATTTTAAAATTACAAACTAAATAAAGAGTTTTTTAGTCCCAAATATACAGGGTACAGAATTGCACTGTGCAGGAGCGTTAAATGTTAAACTGTAGGTAATATACAAGAGCTTAAATTTAAAGACTAAAATCTGGAGTTTCATCTCAATTATCAGAAATCAAACAGCTATCAGTAATAATTCTCCCCGGGATGGATCTGCTGCATGCATAACTATTACAAATATCTTACCTTTAAGTCAGAGTTTGGTTTCCAACAGTAAACGCAACTAATTCCTAATTTTATCAGTTGTAAAAGAATAAAGTATTATCAGTGAAAAAATATATAATTTTTAAAATCTGTAGTCCATCTAACATTCCAATTCATTTGTCAAATGAGATCGAAGACTGTATGTCCACTACTATAACCCTTTGAGGCACGGTAGTTGCTCCTCAAAACCACTAGTTAAAAATTTTTTTGAATTAAAATCCCTTGAGTTTTTTCTTTTCTAAGTTTAATGAACACAAATATGTGGCGAAGCAACAAAATTATCTGTTTTTGTTGCCTTAATTTCTTGTGCAACTAATTCCAAAATCTAAAATTAAAAATGGAATTTTTTTGAACATTTTAAAATTTTTTATTAGAATTGAAACAGTCAACCAATTTTCTTTATTTTGCCTGATGTACTCAATCAGGTTTTTGTAAATGATTTATTGATGATTATTTTTGTAAATGATTATTTTCATGCATAAACCCATTTTTTTTCATGCCCTAGGTGGGAGGTATGGTCAAATGGGGACACCACAGATAGTTAGAAAGCTAACATGAAAGGAGCTAAAGAAATGTTTTAAAAATAATTAATGAATATTTTATTAAGGCCATGCTCATGGATGCAAGACGTTCCGTCTCAGGACGGATTTCAGTCTTGACAAAATCGCCAAGACGGACCATGGGACGGAAAAAAATCCATCTCATTCCTTCAATATTTACTTCCAAAGAAAACAAAACTGAAGGAAATATAAAATCAGATTTCTTAAAAGTAAATTTTAATCATAATTCCAATCCAAAACTATTTGTATTGATGCCTTTCTTTCTCTTTCTGAATAAATGAACTGCAGTGGCATAATTCCTTTGTCGGTGTTGATTCTCTTCGACCCCATCCATTCCCTTCTCTTAACTTCATAAAGTATGACCTACAATTTCGTTTTTAGGATTTCATTTTCTGTGCCTCCTCCTCTAACAGCGTCAAAAATTGTCCCACCTCATTCTAATATCACTAAAAATCATCTAAAAATAGGTTTTTTGAACTAAAGTCTCCACAAATCTCCCCCCCCAGTTTAGACAATTTTATGAACAATATATGTTTTTTTTTTGGTTTATTTTCTTGGGTATACATGGGAGGGGAGGGGGTCTCAAAATGCTTCCGTCTTGTACGCATAGCCCAACTTGCACTCATGACCATGCTATAAATGGATTATTTTTCATTTTAATGAAGTTTTTATTCTGGCTTCAAGGCTTAGTTAGTTTTAAGGGGTTACAGTACCTCAAAAATGACCAAAAGACCAAAAAAAATTTTATTGCTTATTTCAAAAGTAAAAGTTATTTAAAACACTCAGAAAAAACAGCATTGTTCTAGCTAAATTATTTAAAAAGTTATGAGTGACTTTAGGGCATACGTGCTATGTGTTCTAATGGAAAAGCCAAACTTTAAAGTGCTTTTTCTTGGTGATCAGTTTTTAGTGTTTCTATGTTACTAGAAATGCTAAGGAATTTTTTCTATTAAAGATATAACTTTAAAGCAATATTTTTTGCACTCAGGATAATATATTTAACAAAACTGTGCATTGAATAAGCGTTTTATAAATTACAAAAATTTTTAGAGTTTGTTAACCCTCCGCGTACGGCTCCCGCGATTTCAGCGGGGTATCAGTTTCGTCCCAAAACCACGGGCCACGTGAAAATCGCGGGCGAAGAATTTTTTCTCCCTATTTCAATACGGATTGCGCTATTTTCCCGTGTAGGTTAAAAAAACATCATATTATGCTTATTTTCGCTGCTACATGGCACTAGAGGATTCTGGATTTTTTTTCCCTCTTGCTTGTTTTTTCCCGCGCATTATTGTGTGTGAGCTTTTTTTTTTGTATTTCCCGCGAAAAGCATTTATGAAAGATATGGATTTGCCGCGTGTAAGCGGTGGAAATAACCAAAATTTCTGTAATATTTTTTGAGACAAATTGTTTAAAAATTATATTCATCTATTCATCTGATAATAAAAATATCGCGTGAATTTTTTAACTTATAAACCATGCCCGCTGAAATAGCGGGTGCCGTATTATATATATTTTGAAAGCGGAAAAGCTATTAAAATTCTTGGATTATTTTAAAACAGTTAATAAATATGTGAATTGTAACATATGTAGATAAAGAAAATCTAAAAAAAATCGCCCCATATTTCAGGACGGGAAAGTATAAAAACTGAGCCGTACGCAGAGGGTTAAACCTCGAAGAACAAAATTTTCTAAGATTTTTTTACATAAAAGGTCACAAAATATTTTCTAATCAAAATATAAGAAATGAATGCACAGATTTGTTGAAGTTTTCCTTGTGATCATTTTGCAAAAAGAAATTTTGAAATTAGTGCAGAAACAAAAAAGCCTTAGGGTTTTAAAAAAACTGAAACTTTCTTACATTTTTCAAATTTTCAAAAAAAGTTTTCAAAATTTTTGATGTTTGAAAATAAATTATTGATTTTTAAACAAGTGCAGAAACAAATATTTCAAAGAATTAACTTTTTCACTTAAATTAAAGAAATTTGTTAGAAAGGTACTGTAACCCCTTAAAATAAAACATTTGATTTTAAACTTAAGTAATTTGATTTGGCAACTTATGACAAGTAGATAGGCGGTTTGTTTTGATGTGCATGGCAAACCATTTATAAATCGTGCCGTGATGCTCATAAGAAAGGGCTGTTTTTGTGCAATTTTTTACTTTTTAGATTTTTCCCTTCATATATGCATGAAATCCTACCTTGATGCCAAATTTTAAAAGTCTGAAACAATCAGAAGTAGGTAAACGTTTTGATGATAAAGTGTATGTCAATGTAAAAATAAATCACCAAAATTGCACTTTTCAGATCTTAATAACTTCAAACTATAAGAAGTATGTTCATTAAATTTGTGATTAAAGGTGTTCTGTGGCATTCTATTA
Organism: Uloborus plumipes; assembly: GCA_038373865.1. NCBI lineage: Eukaryota > Metazoa > Arthropoda > Arachnida > Araneae > Uloboridae > Uloborus > Uloborus plumipes. The sequence continues at coordinate 133,828 of JAXGGA010000505.1, read as the reverse complement.
GACATTAAAACACGGGGCAAGCATGTAGACCTAATAGTTCTTGTGAAACTGAGGGGTTAAAAGTGTTACAAAATATAGTTCATGTAAGATGCCCTCTGCTCATTTTTGTTTCTGATTTTTGAATTTTGATGACACACTGCTGTGTGTCTTAATCCATTAAAAAGTAAGTTAAGTAGAACCTGCATCTTTTAAATAGTTCTGTTTTTATTTACAGTGGAATACCTACTGGTGATGAAGCATGCAACTCAGCTGGAGAATCTGTGCTGGGGCTCCCATTAGAATACATCAGCTTACCTATTGAAGAATCCCCTGTAGATGGGACATCGCTACCAGCAGAAAATGGCAATTCCGAAACAATTCCTTTATCTGAAAATAACTTTGAGGCTGTTTCTTCTTTCAACCCTAATTCACAAACTGTTCTTGTTTATTCTCCCGCTCCTGAAAAAAAGGACTTTGAGGATATGTTTGAATCTTTGAATACCCCGCAGGTGCCCGTAATTCACATTGAAGATGATGCACCTGCAAATATTTTACCGCAAGAGATTAAAAATAGCAAAAAGAGTCCTACTAAAGTTCAAACTGCTGTGAAAGGGAGTATTTTGAATGGCAATAAAGTACAAAAGTCAACAGGGGCTCAAAATGACCATAATTACCAGTTGGCAGTTCCCACAAACTCTTCAAGTCTTATAAGAACACCTGCCTTAACAAAGTAAGTTAATGATCTGTGTTTGAACTTTTGTCTTTGGATAAGTCTAGTTAACCATCTCATTCAGAACGAGCTATATGTAACAAATTTTTGAGATAGTAGCTTTTTTTTTTTCAATACTCTTAACTTGGTTTTCTTCACACCTTCCTTTTGACTCTTTTAAAACTTAATAAATAGAATTTGTTAGAAATTCTTAGGCATTTTAAAGTTATAGGAACTTATTAATTTTCTATTAAAACTCTTAATACCAAAGTTTTAGTTTTCTCACCTTTTCCTGAAAACTGAGTGTGATTTCTAAAATGCTAATGTTTCGTATTTTATTCAATTATTTTGCACTTAAATTCTGGCCTGGTTTGACATCAATTTTATGTTTTTGCATAATCAGAATGTGAGAGGTGATAGATATCTACTTGGGTATCAGCAGCTCGGATGAAATTGCTTAAATATTCATCTATTAGGGCATTTAGCCTATGTACTTGCTTATTAGTAGAATGTCAAGGAAAAACTAGAAAACAAATTTAAACTCATCTATAAATAATCTTCTAATTTCAAAGAAAATAGGTAATGTTTTGCCTAATGTGCACTACTTTCCGTGATCCCAAGCATTGAACTTGTTTCAACTTTTTTCTTTTGTTTTTTTACAATCGTAATTTTTGTGGAGGGTTTAGAACAGAATTGCTGCTGTCGTCTGAATTAATGTGAATTTCCCCTCCAATTTGGTCATTGTTCAAGTGCTTTTACTTCATTCAGACTCTTGTGTGAAAATGTTTTGCTTTAACGGCTGTGTTTCTTGATAAGAATTCGTGTTTGTTGATTATTTTTATTTAGGAAATAAAATTACAGAATATTATAGAATAAATAAATATTACAGAAATTAGTATTTCTTTTAAAATAATTAAATGTTTTGTGAAATTTCTTATTCAATATTAGTTTTCCATTAAATATCGTGGAGAGTAACTTTAAAGTTTCTTCAAAAAAAAAAAAAATATTCCTCTATTTCACTAAGTTTTAACTCTAGTGTTTTCAAAATTTTTAATACAAATCAATGTAACATTCATTTTTAGTGGAAAAAGATGTGCTCCTTTCTCTAAATATTCTGAAATGGGCTACTGTTCTCCAGTGCCCATAATGGACAAGAGGTACTAAGTTTGTAATAATTCATATTTCATTATTTTTTTCTTTCTTTGTTTTTCTTTCTTTCTTTATTTTTTCATTTAATGTTTTTTTATTTTATTACTCTTTTAAATGAGAATAATTATAGCATTACAAATTTTGTATTGGTATTCAGGAAAGTGCTGATATAGTTTCAACCATTTTTCATGTTTAAAACCGAGTTTCTTTTATCAATAATTCACATCTTTGTTAAATGTACTGTATTACCGTGCATTAGGCGGCATGCCGGAAAAATCGAATGTGATCAGCATGCTGAAAAATTTGAATTTTCGGGCATGTCAGAAAATTCAAGGTTTATTTTGCAATATAACAAAAGTACCCCCCCCCCCCCACACACACACACATCCGTTTCAACCGCAAAACAAACAACTGCAAGGAAAAATAGTAATAGATACCCAAAGTAGCCTCTTCTTTTAAAAACCAATCAATAAATTTCAAATCACGGAGATGAAAAAAAATAGTTGTGGTTTCATGGTGCATTATCTTGCTACAGGTTATTAATATTTTTACAGAATCAAACCATTTATAAATACTAATAAAATGATCTATATTGCCGTACTGAGCAAAAGTGGTATCTGCAGCTGAGCTCAAACTGAAAAATTACTTTAAAATTTTATACCTCCATGTATTTTAATTAGATGTCACTTTCTCAGAAATTGTATTTTAATATATTTCATGTTCACATATGACTATAAAACAATGTTATAGGTAGTATATATTGCAAAGAATTACCTGTTGACTATCATTCCAATTTTGATAAAAAGTGCAGGTATGACTTCCGTGATTAGCACATCCCTATAGAATTTATATAATTTTTTAAATTGAATATATATTTGTAATAGTATTAAATTATTTTTTTTTCAACTTTGGTTTTTCCGGCATGCTGGACAGGACCAGGAAGGGGTTATTGAAAATCTAGTGGTCCTCGAATTTTGCGACATACCGGTTAATACAGGGTAATACAGTATAATAATTTTCACCTTATGGGGAGGGTATGGGATTATTTTTCTAGAAAAAAATTGAAACTCCTTTTATAAAGACCCCCCCCCCCTGATGGTGGGGTTGTGATATTTCACGACTGTCCTGTTTTCAAGATGTACACAATTGAAATATAGCATGTAATGCTATATCAGTGACGTAAGTCTTATAAAGGCATAAGTTTAGGAATTAGCTATGCAATACTTATGAGACTTTCAAGTAGTCATTGCTCAATTTAAAAAATAGCATAATAGTTTTACATTTTATATTAAACTCATTATCCATGTATGAAATTTAGCTCTAACATTTAAAAAGTGCATGAAAATGTTCTGAATCTTATCCAGTGGACTGAGACTTGTTCTGTTGAAATATTCTTTGATATGCTACATTTCAATTGTGAATATTTTTAAAACCAGAAAGTTGCGAAGAATTGGATCCCTGCTATTGAATTTATCGCCCGTGGTATGTGTAAAAGCCATGTTTCTTTTTTCTAGAAAAAAACAAGTCCTCACTGGGTGAGAGAAATTTACCATGGAATTTCAAACATTTTTCCCTCTGATAGTTTAAGCCTTATGTTTTCATTTTATTGTAGAAACACCCTTTCCAATCATTTGCTGAATGTTGAAGAAGAATTGAATTGGCTTCAAGACCAAATTGCATCCAGCTCATGGAATATCGACGCCAACAAGCTACTTGGGGTATGTCCTCTATCTTGGGATAATTGGACTACTCTTGATTCTCAGGTAGCTTTCTGTGGGAACACCAATCAAGTATTGGGCATTTCAAATGCACTGTCTTGGGATTTAAAGTTTGACCTCTTCATCATCTGATAATTTTAATGTAAAAATAATACTGTGCTATAACATCCTAAAAAGTCTTGCTTAATTTTATATAAACTCAATTAACAAACTTCTTAATTTAAAACTAATTCATGCCATTGTCTATGTTCTAGCTATAGCCACTTATGCAGGAAAGATAGCCTTTACAAATCAAGGTACTATTGTCACAAAATCGTCAACAATATGTTGTACATGTTGGGAGACAATTATTATAGAAATGAAAATCTCAACAAAATATAAATAGTAAAATAGAACTAAGTTCGGGGTAATTAGTGTCATCAACAAATGAGTTCAAATGTAACAGGTACTAAATTCCGTTGCAGTTTCTCAGAGGTGTTGGATTATCTAATGTTCTTCGATTCATTTACAGGGTTGCCACGGTCTTGAAAATCCTTGAATACTCCTTGAATTTTATTTTGACAACTAGGAGTCCTGTAAAAAATTGATTGATCCATGATTTTCTAATAGTTCCTTTAAAAGTATTAAAAGTACCTGATTTAAAAGCTCTTGAAAATTCCAAAAAAAAAAAAAAAAAATCTGGTATGAACCCCGCACTACTTTCTTTTATGTGTAAATTTCTTAGTAGATACCTTATTGAGCAAGAGAACAATTCATACATTTGTACCCTTAGTTTGCCACGAAACAATGCAAAAAAATGATTAATTTTTAAAATATCGTTGATTTTAGCATCATTTAGTGGATTTTTTGCAAATTATCGCCTAGTTGCGCCAAACTAAACCCAAATTCAAATACTTCTTTTTTTTCGCCAGATTTGTCGCCAAGTTGGCGGCACACACTTGGCGACCAAAAGCTTGGCAATATATCGCCAAGTGGTCGTGCCAATTCATATTTCAGTCTGCATTGAAATTAATATTGGTTTACCCCGAAAAAGGGGTAAAACACCCCCTTGAGAACATCCGAATGCAACCAAAAAGGGAGGTACACAACTAGACTCTCCTCAGAGCCTACATACTAAACTAGAAGCTTCTACCGCATATAGTTTTTGAGTTATGCGACATACATACGTACATATTGACGTCACACGAAAACTCGTCGTCATTTACTGGGGGGGGGGGGAAGGATTTTTTGGCTGGTTTTATGTTGGTAGGTTCATGTGCACATGCTAACAGGTCAAGAAAACTACTCAACATTCATTCGGGGATGAGCAAAATCAAAATTTAGACTCAAATTTGAGTGAATTTTTTTTCGCGATCACAATACTTCCTTTACTACGTAAAAGAAAGTAATAAGTAAAAAATGCGTTTCATACTTGTCAAATTTTTTTGTATTAATTGAAAAATGATTGTATTTTTTGCATTTTGAAATCCAACTGCATTTGTCTCTAAAACTCACCCGGTTTTATTTTGTATATAATTTTACTCCTTAGAAAATGTATCATGTTTTTTTCCTGTATAAAACATAGTTTTATAATATTCTTCAAAAATCTTTGAAAGGTCCTTGAATTTTTTTCTTGAATGATAGTAGGAATCCTGATTTAGAAACCAATTTACTTTCTTTGATATCAGATTTAAACTTTTGGCAGATTTTAATGGTTAATAAACTATGTTCAAAACATTTGACTGCTCCAGTTATTACGTAACTTACACAGCTTAAAATCCAATATCAAAGAAAGTGAAAAGTGTTTTCTAAATGAAGTAAAGAGCATTGGATAATTCAACACCTATGAGGAACTATTATAGAACTTGGTTCATCCCGAAAAATTCCATACTTTCCCTTTTGAGACTTTAACATGAGGGCCAAATTTCAAATTTTTTTTTTTTTGAAAAATTTTTTAATAATGATGTAGAACATCTTATGCCATGCAGTCAGTTGCCGTTGGTTTGGCGCCAAAATGTCGCGTCCAAAATGTCGCCTGCCCAAAATGTTGCCCGACCAAAATGCCGCCGGTCCAAAATGTCACCAGTCCAAAATATAGCCATTCCAAAATGACGCTAAGTGCATAGTACAGATTTAATGTAGCCAGTAATTCACAAATTCAATGCAGCTTAATTATGTTGCTCAATTTTACTAATAAGCTTATCACGATATGATAAACACCTGTTTAGTAACTTTTTTAAACGTAGCAGTTTAGAAAATTAGCTTAATTTATTAACAAAAATGTACTTAAATTGATTTCTTCTAAAGCTTAAATTATTTCGGTAATGAAGTAATGATATAATTTTTTTGGGGCTGTACTTAGGGTCCAGGGATGCTAAATTTCTTCCTTTTTAATACGCTTCTATTAGTTTCACATGTGGGTTTGTTTGTTTGTTTGTATGCATGTAACTCTGAATAATAGATAAAATTCACTTTCTTTACAAACATAAAAGTAATATATATTGATGCTACCATTATTAATACTAAAGGCTAAACTATATTGCACGTTGATGAATAATAAGTGCATTTGCTTTTAATTCTGAGTTCGGCATTGATCGTCCACAAAATGCATATAAGTGCAAGCAAACTTAGCGGATTTTCAACAGTTTTGAAAATCTTCTTTTGAATTTGATTTACTCTGAAAGCGTATTTTTTAGTTTTTTTTAAATATATTTAGAATTATTTCTTTTTTTTTTTATCACACAAAGAAATTAAACAAATTTGCTGTAAAGGCTTTTTTTCCCCTTTTGCAAAAACGGAATACTGTTTAATCACCACGCAGCCGACAGTTTTCTTCTAGAACATTTTCTTTAAGAATAGGTTGGGTACATTTGAAATCAAATTAGGGACGCATTGGAGAACAGAACAGGGCACGCTCGTTCATGGAATTATTGCTTTCTTTGTAACAACTGGGTGGTGGAAGGGAAGGTATAATGTCAAGAGGATAAATGGTATCATATTAAACTCCACATTTAAATACTGATTGTAACGAAGGTACAGTGCCATGTCTGAGCTGATTAACGCCAGAAATGAATAAGCAGTTCGCCCTTTAAGACCATTCTACAACCAAAATGTTATCTGAATACTTGCATTACTTCTTGATATAAATCACTCACATAATGAAAAATAAAAAGTTCAATTGCTTTGCTTTATCGATGCTGTAGCGTATCATCTGAACTCTTCCTATGGGCCAACTTTTTATTTGATTTCGTCTGAACTTTCTTCAGACATAGTAATCACACTATGCTGAAAACGTTCCATTAAATTCTTGTATGTAAAAACTCCCTTGGAAGAACTAGTGGCAAAAACCAATCAACACTGAATCACATATTGGTACTTGTATGTACCTAATTTTAGTCTCATTCATGCAGTAAGTTTTGAGGTAGAGTCGCCCCCAAAAAATGGGTCACGCAGATACACACTTGCAAATTTTCCTTTAAAAAAATAAACGGTGAAATTGAATTCAGCACATGTCAGAACGTGTAAATTCTTCCAAATTGATAATTTTTCACTGATCCAATATTTTCTTTTACACATTATATGTAGAAGAAAATAAAAACATCTCTATTATTAAATAATATAGACTTGCTTTCCATCATGTAAGAAATTTTAACAAAAACCAAGTTTCAAACATTGTGTCTTATTCATTTCATTGTTCTTCAACTTTTTTTTAACACTTAAATTTTCTTTTCGATATCAATTAAACTTGTCTTGGGCTGCTAATCTATTCGTTTTTAAGTTAGTAGATAGCGAGTAACGGTTAAATAAGCTATTGTAAATAAATAACGTACGCTTATTTGAAAACTATTTGTTTCTTGGAAAACGCTCGAAACAGTTACACGCCGAAAGGGTAAATTTTTTATAGTATCTTTCAAAAATTTTAGTTCATGCTATTGTTAACTCACACTATTCATCAACAGCAATCTTATGCTAATTTGGTGATAAAAAGCCTTTTCGTATGTTTTAATTTTTGGGACAAAGTGTATCAATATCGGACCTTCTACATTTTTGTCTGACGACATTTTGGCCCGCGAGATTTTGGACCTGCGACATCTTGGACCTGCGACATTTTGAACCGCGACATTTTGGCCCGTGACATTTTGGGCGTATACCGTTGCCGTTGAGTATTTTGCTGCATTCACCTGTGAGTTTCTTGCCAACACAAGTTGTCAAAGGGTTTTTTGTTTTACAGGAAAGTTATAATTAAAAATATTTGTATATTTGATTGATGTTCCTAACTGTTTTTGCCTCTATATATGTTTACAAGGGCTTACAATTTTGTTCAAAAATAAAATTGTACATTATATGTATCTTTACACAATGTCATTATTTTAAGTAGTTATATTTAATCCACAAATCAAAATGTTTTACAGGTATTGCTACAAAACTTAAGTAGTCTTCAACATATGCTTTTTGAGTAGCAACACACTTCTGCAGTCAAGTTTCCATGCTTTGTTCACTCCCTGAAAATCAGTTAATGAAACTATTCAGAGCATGCGTGCTTGTTCAAAATGTAACAAAGCACTCAACATAAAGCTATATTTAGTGCAAAACACTGTGCTGACAGGTCAACCAAATGCAACTAGAAATTGTTGCTGATGCGAAGCTCCAAAATGACTGCACATGACTCACTTGCTTTGTGGCCACAGAGTAATTATAGTCTAACCACAAAAAATGTTATAACAAGGATTCCCTAACCTTTGTACAACCTTGAAGTTGCCCCTACAAACGTTCTCCTGTTTCACAGAGCAAAGTCACTGCAATGTTACGATTAGGCCCTGAATGATATCAAAGTGGCTTGTACATGTGCTTTGAAGGATGTTTCAGTTGCTGATTCCCAGGGAGCATATGAAGCGTGGAAAACATGCTTGTAAACTTGTTTTGATACTCAAGGAGCATACTTTGAAAACAAGTTAAATTTTGTACCCAGTGGCAAATTTGTTATGTTGCAACTGTCATAATTGCAAGAAGAGGGAGTGGGGGGGGGGAGGGGGTCCCAATGACATAGGGACCCCGAGGAGGATTCCAAAACTGCTCATAAAACTATTTTACATAATTCTGCTGATCTCTAAGGGGCTTGCAAAATGCATTGCGACTGGCTCCAAAACATGTAAATGCATCATTGTTTGTAGAGTAATAAGTGATATCTGTAAAACATTTTTATTAATGAATTCATTATTCTCTGTATTGCAATGTGCTTATTAAACACTGTCAAATCCCCAAAACAATTGAATCAAAATGCAATATTCTGTATTTAGTACTCGTGTTCAGGATATTTTTCTTTTAAATTAAAAATTTTTTTTTGAAGTATTGCTCAAAGTCTGTTGGTTTTCTCTAACTTCTGATATTTATCAATAATGACCAAATTTCAAACTCTCTTTCAAATTAGATTTTCTTTTTTTAAGAACAGCGGAGCTTTCCTGTTTTTATTAAAAGGAGAAAAAACATTCTTGATTTTTAATTCTGTCGTATATCAACTGATGATGGGCTGCCCATGAATAATGTCACACTTTTTTTTCAATATTTTTACCCCCCCCTCCCCTTCTTTTTACAACATATCACACTATTTTCATTAAAAATACTCTTTTAAAACAGGATATCACACTTCTTGTTATCCCCTCTCTCCTTGTCAGAATTTCACAACCCCCCCAACCCCCTTCAAAGCTTGACATAATTTGTCGACAACCCTTTGGGAGTAAGTTAAAAGGCATTGTTAAGTTAAAACTGAGATTATTTAAAAGAAATCTCAGTATAGTTTTTCTTTGATACAATGATATCCTCTACTGATATGTTAAAATAGTTGCATTTATTTTTAAAGCAATGTTTCTAAATTAATTCTGATTTTTCATGGTTTGTTTAGCTTTTTAGCACTGATGATGTTGCCAACAATGAATCATTAATAGGAGACATTTCAGTAAGTATCATTTTTCAAAGTGTTTCAGTTTATAACTCAGTGAATTTTCATTAATAACTTTTTTTTTCTTTTTGAATAATGTCAAAGTTTTATTTTATTATTATTATTTTCAACTTTCAATAAAAGAATAAGAAAATAAAAGCATTTCTATATTCAACTTATGTATTTGTCAGTGGCAGATTTACTTGTTTTGAGGTTCGTCATAGTATATTTTCAAGGACACCTTTCTCTAACGTAAATATTTTACTGGAATTGGTTTTATACTTGAGGCTAATAGAAAATCTTAAAGAAGTGATATAGAACACTCCCTAGGAATAGAAATAATGGAACCTCGGAAGACTTGACATGTTTTCGTAGTCCCCTGCTGTGTCGAGTAATCAGGGTTCCACTGTTTGTACATACACGTTTTAGATTTTTCGAGTTCTTTTTTTTTTGCTTAAGCTTGGCAATCTCTAGCCCGTAAATATCAAAAGCACAAGAAATTGGAAAACTTGTATTTTTTTTTTTAACTCTTTTTAAATGTATACATTTGTACTTTTAAAAATGTCTAATTTTACCCAGTTAATGTTTTTTGTTATGATTTAATGTGTGTATTTTTTCTCCCCCAGGTTGGAAATATTAAAACTGAACCAATTGATGTCATTGGTAAGTTTTGTGAAAAGCATTTATGTACGCTTTGCGATTATTTGTCCTTACTGCAGTACTTAGTCTTATAATATTTTTATACTTTCTAATATGTTTTTTCAGGAAACGAACTTGTTCAATTTACACCTTCCATGCTTGAAGTAGAGCTTAATACAGATAGTAATTTCCTTGATTGCTTGAATCAAGATGCACAAGTACCCATTGCAAATGATGGATCAACTGAACAGAAAGAGATTTTAAGTGTTTTAAATGAACCTATAGATCAGGTGGCAGCTTCAGAGGCGGCTGAATACTTCTTAGGCAATGGAGACCTTCTGAAACATAAATCGCCGAAAAAGCGGTCAAAGTGTCCGAAATCACAAAAAAATAAGAGGAAAAAATTGAAATGATGGACCTAGTTTACAGCTCTTGGTATTAAAATTGCTTATCAGTGTACATATAAATCGGCCTGAGTTTTATATGTCTGTCCACTAGAAACTATGCACAAGAACTAACAGATTAGTTTCAAATGCAGGGATTTACATTTCTTCTCCATATAGCTTCTTCAGTGGGTTTGGAGGCTATGAAGAACAATTGTTTTGATTCTTCAATTCTTGCAAACCAATAACAACCTGTATATATTATTCTTCTTTATTACTTGAATTATGTACAATTATGTTCCATGGTGATAGTAACGATCTGTATTTACGCTGAAATTCTACATCAAACGTATTATATATGATTGTTATGTCTCCTGATGGTGTAAAATATGTAAATACTAAAAAGCAGAAAAATCCTTTGGAGGATTAGCACCAATTTGGGCTCTGTGGTGTAAAATGACCTGCTAATGTTTCTTCAATTAAATTGATATTTTATCAGTTTTGTCCCTGAATTAAAAATTTAACTAAAGTTTAATAATATTATGAGAGATTATGTGCAGTTAATACATATACCTACAGCCCCTAGACCTGATATAATTTGGAAACACATATATTATTTGTTTGTTTCTAGCTCAAGTTTACTTAATTGGAAAAAAACTAGAAAAACATTAAAGAATAACATCTGATCTTATGGAGTTTTTCAACTTCAAATAAAATGTTTGTATAACGTTAAGTTTTATTAATTTTTTTAACTTTTCAAGTTTTGTACAAAGTTGTTAAGCAACGAGAAACACATGTATGCTTTTATGCAAACCAAATGTACTTATATTTTTGTCAAACGCTTGTTAAACCCTTTCCCGTTTCGCCTTTTTTATTCTCTTCAAAAACGCTGTAATTTCATTGTAAGGGATTAAAGAGAAATTTATGTTTTAGTTACTAAGCAAATGATCTGAAATTCATTAATCTTACATGCTTTTTATATTTAAATCTTCACGCATCCTCTTATTTTCATTTTTTTTAAATGCATCTTGTGTTTTGGGTTTTAAACGAAGAATCTGATAATTTATGGACACAATACATTTACTTTGCAGTATGAAATAGTGTTATTTTATGAGTATTTAAAATGTGTAATTGGGGCAAGTGCGTACCACTATCATGAGGCATATGCGTACTATTATGCGGAGCAAGTGCGTACCATTATGATGAGGCAAGTGTGTACCATTACGTGGAAAATACGACTCTCGTAATTCATCTTTAATTTTGCTTATAACTCTTTTATAAACCGATTATAAATCCGACGTCATTTCCATCAAGTATTTATATTAACATTGAATGCGGCATAAGATTTCAATTTTATTCATTACCTCTGAAATATATTGGCTTTTATATATCAGTTAGTAAATTTTTCGTTGAAAATAGCGATCATGAGCTGTACTTAATTTAAACCAGAATGACAAATGAAGCAATGAAATTAAGTGAAACACTAAATAAGGAACCAACAGATTCAAAAAACGAAGGTGGAGTAATGAATAAATTATATTTAAGAAAATTAAAGAACACCTTGTGAAAAACTCTTTGAATGTACAAGAAAAAAAAAGTACAAGTATCACATCATGATCAATTATTCTCTTTTTTGCTCTTTATTTTGTGTTTTTTCTTACTGCTGCTGATTCTAATAAGAAAAATATTTTAAAACCGTATTTATTCAAAAAAAAAAAGAAAAAAAACGAATTGTTCACACAGGTCACCTAACGATCTACCATACAAATAGAATTAAGGAAAATCACAGGGGTACGTACTTACAACAAAGCTATTGGACGCACATGTCTCATCTTTCATTTAAGAAGGGGTAAGTGCGAACCCTGGCTTAAACACAGACAGATTAATGTATTTAACCAAAATAAACTATGTTGTCTTTGAGTGATTATTACTAAATAAAAACAACTTACATTTGCTCACTTGGTCTTATTAAAAGGACAGAGGAAGAATCACAGACACAACTCTCTCAATCTTCAAATCACAGTTGTTCGCAAGACGCGTAGAATATCACTGATTGCGTTTCATCCATGCAAGCAAGTGCTGATCTCTAGTATTAGGAATTATCCCAAGGCAACTACCTAACATATTTAATATGTGCCAGAAGTTTTTTCCTGCTCATATTCACATAATTTAAGGTGGACGCACTTACCCCGCTAGGTAGGGAAAGTGCGTACCTTAGAGTAGGTGTCATAAACCAGGTCACAAAACCTATGCTTATGGTTTATTTTACATATTATATGCTTGAAAATCTTAGTAAAGAATCTGGAAAGAAAACTAAAAAAAATTGTGAGTGTACAAGTTTTTTCAACAGAGCAGCATCCCTGAGAACATGAACTTTGCAAAAAAGGGTACGCACTTACCAGAACTCACCCTAATTTTTTTTTTATTAAATTCAATTTTATTTTTTTTTCAAAATTGTTTGATTTTTACAAAATTATTTGATTTTTCACAAAATTATTTAGTTTTTCACAAAAAACGGACCCTGTGAAAAATGCTGGACAGACCCCTGGTAATATTTCATGACTGTTCCTGTGAAACAAAACCAATGCAAGTTTTCTGTTTGTCAAGTTTTTTTTGTTTGTCTTCAAAAAAAAAAAAAAAAACTTCAATAAAGGGCATTTGTATTATAGAATGACATACTATTTATTAAAGCAAAATGCTACTTTTTCTATACATTTTTGCTTCAAAAAATATGAATAAATAGTATTCAACTTCTTAAAAAAGGCATAGTTATCAGAAGTAAACCTAATACTCTCATGTTCAAATTAAATGCTTTCAATATACTTTCATCCTATAGTTCTTCATTCAACTGCTTGAAATTTACACTGGTCATTTCTAGATTGCAGTATTATTTTTATTGTTTGCATTCAGACTTTTTTTTAAAAACTTTTTTTTTTTGATACTAAGCACAAAAATATATATGCTTATGATATACTTAGTTTTTTAGTTTCACTTTTTCACATTTATTTTTCAGTTCACTAGCCCCAAGTTTATACATTTTGCAGCATTTTGCTTCTGAACAGTTTTAAATAATTTCATAAATAGAATTTTCTGCTGAGCTTGTTTTATTATTACAATCTTTTTTATATCTTAATCATGGCACAGTTCATCAGTTTTTTTTTTTTTTTTTGCTACTGTCTTAAAAGTTCAAAACTTAATTATTTCATTCATCCTAAAATATATTTTTAAAAATGGCTCATTGAATTTTCAAAGTGCATGAACAGCAGAATAATATTTTTATCGAGTAAAAATGAATAAGTATTTAATTATTTATTTCTTTGAACAAGGGGAAAATATGGAATATTCTTTTATCTAAGCATAAATGAAAAGAGTGCCAATTTTGTATCACAGGCCTCCAAACACCAAAAAGCTGTTTCTGAATAGGTTTTAATTTCAGATATTAAGTTATGAAATGAAAATAGTTTTTTCTTGATAGTCAATAGCTATTTGTGATAAGTCAAATTTATTTGAACAACTCCTAAAAGAACTACAATGTTAGATATTTGACAGAACTTCCACTACATTATGTTATTACTCTGTTGAATTTCGTTATCCAGAACATATTTAAAACTTTTAAAGTGTGTTCTGAATCTGTTTCGTTTTTGTCTGTATTTCAAATATCTGACAAAAGTTATGTATGATCTTGTATGTAAGATAATTCTGTTATGTTTTCACCCCTTCATTCTTATGCAAACTTCTTCTGTTATTTACTGATGTTGAAGTAATAGCTGTGATTAAGTATAAATGATGGTTTTCAAATAAAAGGTATTTTCACCATTAGCAAATGATTTATGAATGAAAGTGTCTATTACCAAAGCTAATTTGTACATACGTAAGTTTAGTTATTTAAAAATCATTACAAATTTATATCAAACAGTTGCTTCTCTATACTCACTCACCTTAGTGACAACCTGTTTAAGGATGATTTTTTGCAGTCCCAGACACTTTATCATACATAAAATCTCTAAATAAGGACATTTTCTGTTTAATAACGAGTTTCTCAATATGTAAAGGGGATAAATTCGCTGAGGAAAACATAAAAAAACAATGATTGACCTTTGCTCTGCACAAAAGCGAAAAACATAGTAGCTTCACTCCAACTTACAGAAATTCTATTTGAGGAAGTTTTTTGCTGTCCTGCACCTTTCATCATAGGCAAATCTCTAAACAAAGACACTTTCTGTTCAATAACCACTTTCTTAACCCAATAGTGCCTTGACATTTTTTCCCCCAAAGATATTTGGACCGTTGGATCCAAAGATTCCAACGGTTATGTGCTACAATCTGTTAACCCATTAATGCCGACTTTCAAAACATCAATAGGACATTCATTCAAGTTTTAAGCTTATCTCATACATTTTGAACAAGGGTGCGAAACTTATATATATTTCCTTTCTGTGAGGGTCATTCCATGTCAAGTGTCCCAAATTTCGAGAAAATCCCCACTCGACCCCCTCCGATTTTGATGAAAAATTTTTTGGAAGTATATATAAGACTTTCATGAAGCCATACCAATTTTTTGCTCCATAAGTGCTATAGTTCAGCAGATATAAATTATTTTGTAAAGGCCTCTTTTTCGTGTCTTGAAAAAAATGACCAAATCGTCAAGTTTGTGCTTTTATTGCTCACGACCTAATACGATTATATAGCTCAAATTTGGTGATTCTGATCACTGTTTATGGTAGAATAGCCTACTTGTGTAACAGAAGCTCACAGCACTAGATTTCTTGCAATTTGCTGCCAAAGTTGGTAAAAAATGGTATTTTGGCAAATTTTGACCATACGTTATCAGCTTGTATCTGATGAAAGAATGACTTTCTGGAGCTAATTCTTTCCTCGTTTGTAGCCTGATAGTTCGTCCGAAAGGTGTGCAAGTGGCATCTTGATAGCTCAAATAGTTGCTGAATTATGCGAGTTGAAATTCCAGTCAAAAATTTGTTTTCTCAATTTTGTCTCAA
Source organism: Uloborus plumipes (assembly GCA_038373865.1). NCBI lineage: Eukaryota > Metazoa > Arthropoda > Arachnida > Araneae > Uloboridae > Uloborus > Uloborus plumipes. The sequence goes on along the minus strand of JAXGGA010000505.1, from coordinate 118,340 downwards.
TTTCAAAGGGCAATATCTCAAAAGGGTCATCTTGAATTTCAATTTTCTTTACATTATTGGAAAGAACACACTTTTCTTAACTAAAAAACGTTGGTTTTATTTTTGAAACAAACCAGTTTCAAGGGGATATTGCAGATCAAAAATGTGTACGTCTATTAACGTGAAATCAAAAAAAGGCATAGACATTAAAAGTTCATGTCAAGTTGCTCTAATAAAATTTAAAGGAGATATTGTACTTATGTTCTGATGAAAAAAACATTTTTTAGATATTTTTGAACTTTAGTTTTTGTGTGCGTATCCGTAAAAACTCAAGAAATGGCAAAAAGTAAAGTTTCGTTTTTAACAAAAAGAATTATTTTTTTTATCGCTGCTCTAAGAGCGTGAGTCTTTTCTAGGAGTTATCTTAACTCTTAGAACAGAATTTTGGATGATATGTCACTTTGCAAGGTGTCATTAATATATTAAGGTCATAAAAAGCATTGTTTCCTTTTCAAAAAATTAAAATTAAAAATAATTAATAAATGAAATAAATAAATAAATAAAATAAGTAATATGGTGTGTCTGTGACAAAAAATATGTACAATGGGACTCTAAAGCCATCATTCTAAAAAGCAATAACTAAAGTTTTTGGTAGAGTTGAATATTGCAATTATTTCCGCCATGTAAATGATAACAATAGTGATTGAAAATCCATTCTTTATACTGCCGAGGATGTGTCTAGGATATTCAGCCTATGATTGCAATTTGCCCATAAAGAAAAATGATGAAAAATGGAAAAATGCTTTTTATGACCTTGAAATATTCATGAGCTACAACCTTGCCAAGTGACATATCATCCGAAATTCTATTTCAAGAGCTTTAAAATAACACATAGGAAAAGACTCAAGCTCTTATAGCAGCGATAAAAAGATAATTCTTTTTGTTAAAAACAAAACTTTATTTTTTGCCATTTCTTGAGTTTTTACGGATGCGCACACGAAAACTAATGTTCAAAAATATCTAAAAATAGGTTTTTTCATCAGAACATAAGTACAATAGCTCCTGTAAATTATAATAGAACAGATTGACATGAACTTTTAATGTCTATGTCTTTTTTTCTTTGATTTCACTTGGATAGACGTCACATTTTTGATCTGCAATATCCCCTTGAAACTGGTTTGTCTCAAAAGTGAAACCACCGTTTTTTAGTTAAGAAAAGTGTGTTCTTTCCAATAATGTAAAGAAAATTGAAATTCAAAATGACCCTTTTGAGATATTGCCCTTTGAAATTGAGACAAAATTGAGAAAACAAATTTTTGACTGGAATTTCAACTCGCATAAATCAGCAATTATTTGAGCTATCAAGATGCCACTTGCACACCTTTCGGACGAACTATCAGGCTACAAACGAGGAAATAATTAGCTTCAAAAAGTCATTCTTTCAGCAGATACAAGCTGATAACGTACGGTCAAAATTTACCAAAATACGATTTTTTACCAACTTTGGCAGCAAATTGCAAAAAATCTACAGTGTTTTGAGCTTTTATTACACAAATAGGCTATTCTACCCTAAACAGTGATCAGAACTACCAAATGTGAGCCATATAATCGTCTTAGGTCGCGAGCAATAAAAGCACAAACTTGACGATTTGGTTATTTTTTTTCAAGACACAAAAAAGAGGCCTTTACAAAATAATTTATATTGGCTGCACTATAGCACTTATGGAGCAAAAAATTGGTATGGCTTCAGGAAAGTCTTATATCTGTACCTCAGAACCAGACTAACGTGTAAGTCCATTTTCGTCATTTTTCAGTAGAGGGGAAAAACGATGTATTCGACAATCGTTTTTCCCCTCTACCGAAAAATGACGAAAATGGACTTACGTTAGTCTGGTTCTGAGGTACAGATATGTACTTCCAAAAAAATTTTCATCAAAATCGGAGGGGGTCGAGTGGGGACGACTCGTACACTTGACATGGAATGACCCTTGAGTATTTACCATGTGAAATGCACACACAACTGTTAGACTGATAGAGCCATGTAAGAACAAGTTATATTTCTTTTCCGTGTTGGTATATTTTCGTACCAACCGGCATTAATGGGTTAATAATGAATTGAAATAATACAAAAGTAATAATTTAACACTTTTTTTTTTGAAATGCTCATTTTTGGAAAATTTAGACACTTTTTGAAACGTCCCTAAAAAGGGACGCTAGGTATTAATGAGTTAATATAAAAGGGCGATAATATTGGGGGGGGGACACCAAAACAATGATTAATATTTGCTTTGCATCAAGTTGGATTGATCAGAGTTCATCTGACGTTTATTAGCGATTTAAAGTAAAAAAAAGTCTGGGAGTGAGGGGCAAAGTGAAATAGCTAAGATAACTTACCATTTTTAACTTAAAAAAAATGGAAATTTGTTTTGAAAATTGCAGTGCACAAAGAAGGAAACTGCATTTTGTAATAAAACTTGCAATGAAATATTTATCATTATTGCCAAGAATGGTACCTTCATTAAAAGGTTGGAAATTTTCACTTTAAAAATCCCTGGGGCAAAGCGAAAAATAAAATATTTTTGTTGTGATAATGTTCTCTCTGATTACTTAAAAATATTTTTCAACTAAGGAATATAGAAATAATGATCCAGTAAACGAAATAATTCAAATGTTTGAAAGAAATAATAAGTGAATGAAATAATCAATGCATGAGAAAATGAGGGAATGGGAATGAATAAGTAAGCAAACTAATAAATGCAGGAATGCAAATGAATTCATTAATAATGGAATATGTATGTGATGTAATGAGTGAATAAGTAACAATGAATTTTTTTCACTTGTATTCAACATATGAAATCAAAACTTGCCTACTATCAACTCAATAAGTACTGCACTGAACAGTCGTAAGCCCCAATTCATATTTAAATGCTAAATCCAAAATTTTTATCATTTTATAATAACAAGAAATATTTTTGATAAATCACAAAATATTACAAAATCGGTAGCAATTTTTTAAAAATGATTTGTACAATCATGTAATTTTAATCTTAAGAACAATATTATTGTCCAACTGGAATCGACAAAAAAAAAAAAAAGAAAGAAAGAAAGAAACAGTTAAAATATTACTGGAGAGTTGGTGCAAAAAATTGAAAATATTCAACCATTTCACTTTGCCCTGCAATTTCGCTTTGCTCCACATTCCCCTCCTTAAAGAGTATCAGCAGGGATTCTTGTGTATGCCAAAATGAATTGAACGAAAGAGGTTCAATGACGGATTTTTTCAATAAATTTTTTTCTTTAACACGGTAAAAAGTAAAGGGTCTACTTTTTATTCACTTACCTTGCATATCCTTTAAACCAGTGGTGGCCAACCCGCGGCACGCGTGCCACAGTGTGGCACGGCAGAGCAGTAACAGTGGCACGCGAAGACTTTTTGAAAAAATTCTAAAATTGAGGAAAAAATGTCGATATCAAAAATATTGATAAATTCTAAAACCCTTATACTGTTAAATATAATGATATTATGACGGTTAAGTGTCAGGAGACTGCCTGACAAATTGTCTGAACTACTAAATTGCAAAGTACTTAGCGGTAGCTTCGGACATCCAACGAAAGCTGCGATACTACAGACAATGTTTTGTAAAGCATATTAGTGCTTAACGCGAATGAAACTTTCGATGCTGCAAAATGGATTCTTGATCTGAAATAGTTTCAGCTACGGGTGTAGAAATTAAAAAAATAAAAGAAAAATAACTCTACAACTAAAATTAAGAAACCAGATTGGACAAAATTCGGTATGGTTGCGCAAATGAAGTCCTTTAAACTGTTTTTGTTACATTACTTGAAAATTAGTTGGGAAAAAAAACTTCAAAAGTTTCATTGAATTATCTATCATATCCCTTGTGCCAAGGGATGAGACTTTTCTTCTGTTGATGACCCTGTAGAGTTCACTGTATTAACAAAATACGAATTAGAACTCTGAATGTTTTGTGAACTTTTCACAGGAGAAAGAGAAGTATAAGCCAAGTCACTCCTTTATTGAAATGTGCGATAGCTATGCAAAGGAAAAATACCCATAAAAGGTTAGAATTTTAGGGAGTGTGTTTTATAAAATGTCTGGAAGGAAAGTAATGAGGGCTTGCTACTTAGGAATGAAGATTAGCAATTGAATTTAGCTATTTTATCTCTTACTTATTATCCGGCGTTTAAATAATTTAAATTTAAGATTGTACAGAAAAAAGTTTCCTAAACCAGTATAGGCCACATGCATTCTTTTATAATGCATTTCGGTTTCTTTCTCTCTACTTTGGAGAAAAAAATGAAACAGTTAAAATGTATTCTGAAAGTAGAAACCCAAATTCAATAATTCTCCCATGATATATTTAGAAAATTTTACATCTATTTGAAGTATTCATTCAGTGTTAGGTTTGATAATTTTCAAGATGATACAAAAATGTAGTTCTTTTTAAATTCTTTGTCTATTTTTCTGCAAGACACTATGTTACCCATCTGAAATCCAAATCAGAATTACTGACCTTTTGCATTGGTAATCAAATGTAAGAGCTTACTTCAACAGTAAGTCATAAACGTTATATAGAAATTTGGAAATTTGTACCAGCAAAATTCTTTTCACATTTACACACTTTAACCACCTGGTGCTGTTGAAGATTTGCTTCAAAATATGTTTCTGAACAAATCTTTTCTGCTATGACTGCATAAAAATCTTAATACCGTTGAATATTAATTGATATCACTTAACCTTCTTAGCATTCTTAAGAACTAGTCCTAAACTGTCTGACTTGGTAAAAAAGGTACAGACTCATAAACCACATTAAGTACTGGCTGTTTAATTTTTAGAACAAAATGTTTCATATCATTTGTTTATATTTTAATCATAACCCAACTGACAGAACCTATAAAAGTGTTAATTAATGATTACTCTTAAGTTCGGGCTTGTTTTTAGCTTTATTTTAATTTCAATTACTCAGATTTACAAGAGTGTTTTTTTTTTTTTTTTGAAGTAAGAATTAAGTCAGCCAACAAATAATCTATTTTTTAACTTTAAAAAAATGTTCAGTTTATTGAAAAATACAATGTGGCACGCAGAGCTTTTTCCCTCCAGATAGTGGCACTCTCCCTAAAAAGGTTGGCCACCCCTGCTTTAAACCAAGGATCTCCAAGCTTTTTTCAGCTAACAGCGCAGGTAAATTTTCAATATTCAAAAAAGCCATTTTTAAACTCTTTTATTCTAGCATTAGGGAGGTTTAGGTAAAGGTTGTAAAGGACACGCAATATCAATCGCCCCTCTTTTGAAACACTTATAGATCCGCTCTTGCAAATGTTCATCCTACTGTGTACTGGATGTTTTAGAAATATCGGTTTCACTCTGTAGGGGGAGGGTGTAAAATATTTGCCCTGGGCACCGTTGTCTCTTTGGACGGCCCTGAATGAAACGATTTTGAAAACTTTGAGGTGGAGAACCTTTGAATCGCACTCCATCACTGAATATCGCTTTTGTTTGACTTCGATTTCAAAATATTTTGCTCTATTTTTCAAATATTCGATCGGGGACGTTTCGTAAGCCCTCATATTTCTTAGGCAGGGATTCAAGTGAAACAGCACTGCGATCGCTTCAAATTGCAATCGCTACTGGAAGTGAATTACATTATCATCAACTTAAAGTGGCATGACGTCACTACGGGTGGAGCCAATAAGAGCTCACAAGCACTCAGCGATCTCCTCTTATTCGCCAAGTAGGCTGTGACGTTTTATCTAGCTCGCTTTTCATAGGCAAACGTCACGCTGACGTCACGATGTTTTTATCAAGAAACGTTCTAATGTAATTCATTTCCAGTCGCGATTGTGATTTGCGATTGCCTGTTTCACTTGAATCCCTGCCTTACTCTAATATTAACAAGAATCCTCGTACAGGGACTCCAAAAATTCACACCTTGGTCTAAGTAGAGCAACCGATCAACCGAGGCTCGTTGGAGTCCCTAGGAACTCTAGGAGTACTAGTGACAAACTAGAAACTTTATATAGAATTAGGCAGGAATTCCAGTGAAACAGGCGATCGCAAATTACAATCGCTACTGGAAATGAATTACATTAGAACGTTTCTTGATAAAAACATCGTGACGTCAGCGTGACGTTTGCCTATGAAAAACGAGCCAGATAAAACGTCACAGCCTACTTGGCGAATAAGAGGAGATCACTGACTGCTTTTGAGCTGTTATTGGCTCCACCCGTAGTGACGTCAGTGCCAAGTTAAGTTGATGATAATGTAATTCACTTCCAGTAGCGATTGTAATTCGAAGCGATTGCAATGGTGTTTCACTTGAATCCCTGCCTTAAAGTCAAAAATCAAGTTTTTTTTGGCAAAGAAAATGTTTTTACATGCTTTATTTCTAATTTTAACGGAGTTGTTGGCTCCACCACTTATTTTATGTTTTTATACTCTTCTATAAACTTAACTGTTTGCTTAACTGTAAACAAAAACGAATGAAACACAATCGTATCGCTAATAATAACAGCCTTGTTTGGGAAATAGTCCATGTTTAAATTGTTAAAACGTCCAGTTACTGAGGTACTGTGCAGCATGAGACACAAATTTTTAAATTATTCCTCTGCAAATGTTCTTGTTTGTTTTTCAATTTGAACTAACTTTATTATTTTTCTTTTATGATAAGTATACATCACTTTTTTACTTTTCTTGATCGTAAGGTATTCCTACTGTTTTATATATATTTTTTCACAATGGTATTAAGAAAATAGCTTTTATAATATTTAGGAAGCAGCTTAGTTTTACATTACTACAATTTTGTAGCGGTTATTATTCTAAGTAAGCAAGCTTTTTTTTCAGTATGTGAACTTTATCATTGTTACTCATTTGACTTTCAAGTTTATTTTTCCTAATTTCATTTAACAAAGCTTTACCATTGAAACTTTTTTTTATAGCCTTATTTTTAAATCCTTAACAAACCTTGTGAATATGTGCATAAATTTGTGCCAATAAAGTTTGATAATCTGTTGATTGTTTATTATTTTACCAAAATTTTTTTTCTTGGATAATGTACAGTCATTACGCTAAACTGTAGGGAGTAATTTTGTTCTAGTGACTTAAATTGAACAAGAAAATGTTCTTCATGCTATACTTTTTAAAATCTTAGTGCTGTAGTTGTAAATGTAGCAGAAGGTATAGTATACATATACTGAAACTTAAGAGTTAAAGTAATGAGCATTTTAAATTAAAATATAAAAGCATAGACCCCAGGAATAGTTTATTTTTCTGTACATCTTATAATTTCAGGGCACGACGCAAAATGCACTGTAAATGCCTTTTTCAGTAACTATAAGAACAGTCCCATAAGAAGAGAAAGTGGGGAAAAAGCAAATATTAAATTGAACTTGTTAAGTGAAAATTACACTTTTCACAAACATGATATTAAGATCTTTTTCGAAGATTTAGGAAAGTCATTTGTTATATGCTTACATTTAAATTCAAAGCACACCATTTATGGCACACCAGACACCACTATAACTTTCTTTGAGACCATTGATTCTGCGATTGTTTTTTCTCCCCCCCCCCCCGCCAAAAAAAAAAACTTTTTATTTAAAAATCATTTATTAATATCAGTTCTGTTGCATTGATTTCATGTTCAGATTTGATCAGATTTTTCTTTTAGACCGTTAGTTGCTATCTCGATAGAGGGGCTGTGATGGCAACCCAATCGCCTCTCGACCCACTCAAAGCCTTGCTGAGAGTCATACAAGACACAACACCAAAAATGAAAGAAGTCATGGGGTACACTTTTGTCCCGAGATTCATAAATGCTCCTGAGATTGAACTCACCAAAGCTATAATATGTGGCGTTGATTGTGATGAAGTTTATCCTGGAGTATTTGTTGGAGATGAGTTAGTGTTTTACTTTTTTATCATTTCATAAATTATAATCAATCATGTGCATAGTAGCACCATGTGTAGTAAAAGTTCAATTTTTAGAAATTGCGTGAAACATCGAATTCTATATATGTAGATAGCATATCATTGAGCCTATAAAATTTCAAGCTCACTTATGATTATTGAGTGTTTTAAGGCTACAAGAAATTTAAAAACAAAAAATTGGCCATAGCAGCCAAAGTTGCAACATTAAAATTAGAATGACTTTCATGTAAATTTTGGGAAGTTGTTGCATAAAGGATTTTCACTATAAAAGTTGGATTCATGGACATAGTTATAGCTTTCAAGTGGAGAGGAACCAGCAATGCATAAAGTTAAATTAATTCTCATTTCATTGTGTGTGTGTGTGTGGCAAGTTTATCATAAATGTTGTACCACTTTATACAGAAGTTAGGTAAGACCTCATTTGAAGTATGTTGTTTAATTATGGTCTGCTTATCTTAAGAAAGCTAACAATTTATTCAAAAGGGTTCAAAGGAGGGCTACAAGGTTAGTAAATTGTTTTTTTAAGTCAGATTATGATTCTAGGCTTAAAATGCTTCACATGTATACTTCTGTGCTTGTATATTGGCATGTTAAGTACAAAAGTGGTAAGTCGAGCTCAAACTGAGATATTACTCTTTAAAGTTTTGTGCCTCCATGCATTTGATTCAGATGGTACTTTTTAAAGTTTTGAAAAAAAAAAAATTTCCTTTTCTCAAATGACCATAAAACCTTGTATTTAAATAAGATTACTTACAAAAAATTATTTGGTGACAACTCAATTTCATTGAGAAGTACAGATACAACTTTTCTGCTTACCCCCTCGCATTTCAAATCACTGCCATTGTTAATCAAATGGAAAGCAGCTATTCAGTGGAACTTTAAAATTATTTTTTTACTTTAGCATTCATTTCTTTTTACCATTGTACAATGTATTGTGCAAGGCATAAACACAGCTCTAGTTTATGTGATTCAAATCATTTTCCCAACAGTATGCTGCCTGATTTTCTTAGGTAAAACCTTCCGCGTATTTACGCCAGCGTCAGGTATTTTCTGATCTTACCAAAATAGGGGTGATATGTAAGACAACAATAAGGGGAAGAATAACAAGAAGTATTTTGAACCGTATTGAACAACGTAGAGCGATGCTAATTTCAAATACATAGTTTAGTTGAACGTGTCAAAAGGACAGCAAATGCAAGTTTTAAATTGAAAACTTCAGAAAGTTCCCACTCACAACCCATCACCCCTTTTTTAAGTGAAATGGTTAGGGAGTGCTAGGCAGTGCTTTTACGGACGGACAGTATTATGTTTTTATTTCTTTTTTTTTTTCCATTTTGTTTTGAAGCATTTGGAGTAGGGAGAAGCAAAGGAATGTAAGTGCCAAAATTAAAACTCTGGAGATAATTGGTGTACAAATGGTTTGGAGAATCTCTTCTCTGCTTTGGGGCAAGTTACAGTAGCCATAGTTAGTTCTGACATACAGGGCCGCCGTTTGAGGGGGAACACTGGACCTCCAGTACCCGGGCCCGGAGCTTTGGGGGGCCCGTAAGGTTATGAACATGTTTTTCCAGTTATAATGTCAATAATTTCATCAAAAAAAAAAAAAAAAAATCTCGCTTTCCATTGCCGATTCTCAATTGCTAGTACAAACACTAATGAATGAAACACGCTTGCGCAAAGGAAAATGTACCGCTTTTTGAAATCATTTGGCGATACAAAAACGTGAAAATAAAATCAGATGCACACTTTCGTGACTGAAAAAAAAAGTTTTTCCGATTTTTTTTTCTCCTTTTATTTTTACAATTGCAAATGTGCTGAAACGATGGCATGAAAATATGCAATTGGAGGGGGGGGGGGGTGCATGGGGGGCCCGGCATTAAAATTGGTACCGGGCCCCATCGCTGGTAGCGGTGGCCCTGCTGACATACAGCAATATATAGAAGAAATAAAAAATATCAATGAAAGCTTATCTAATATCTGAACTTTTAAACTTGTTTTACTCGAAACTTTAAAACATCTACGTTCATCCCTCTGCTTCTCACTGCATCATATGACTTTCTATATAATTCCACTCAGTCTATTTTTCTTGGAAATATCAATTGCCATTTTCATGTAGACTTAAGGGAGGGGTCGAAACTACTAAATCCCTCTCTTATATGTCTGTTTCATAAAATTAAATAAGTTTTTTTTTTTTAATTAAGTTAAAGAAGTAGATTTTCTACATAAATATTTCATTTTCAATAAAGACAAGTTTTCACAAAAAGGTTTTCATAAATAATTTAATCATTTGGTGGTTTTAACAGCTTGTTCGTGTATAGTTGCATTTATTTTTCTGGAACCAAAAACTCAAAAAATCTATACCCTGCAAAAAAAAATAGTTTTTTATATACTGTTTTAAATACATGTTTTCCAAAATATTTAAATTTTTGTGAATTGATTATACAAGTAAAAAAATTGGCTTTCGTTTTAGAGGATCTGCCAGGAAGAAGGAATTTCTTCGAGCCGTTGGCATTACTCATGTTCTAAATACTGCTGAAGGATCTAGCTTTGGTCAGGTGAATACAGGCAAGGACTACTATTCTGACTCTGGAATCAAATATTTAGGATTTGATTTGATTGATGCTCCAAGAACTAGAATAATCGAGCATTTTGATCAGGGTGTAAATTTCATTGAGGATTCAGTTAGTAATGGAGGTAAGTGCCTATTTTATACCAGTTTAAATCAGTGTTTTGTAATTATTCATACAACATATTAGATTTTAATTTGGTAATATTGTCTTGTCTAGATGCTTTTAATCAAACATTTTTGGCACACCCCTTATTCTCGAAGTCAAAATCACGGTAAATGCCAAAGTATTGCATGTTTTATTTTTTTTATTTTTTGAAACATAATGATCCTTCCTGGTTTAACAATTGAACCTCATCACAACTTACCAACCAGTGTTAGAAATAAGAATTGAAACTTAGACACTTAATAAGCGTTTCCAGGGGTAAAAATGAGCAAATTAGATGCTATGTATTCGAATAGAAAAACAAAAAGTTAATAAATAGAAATGCTGTATGCTGCCAATAGGATACATAAAAATACAGTTGACTCTCATTATCTCAAAGTACAAAGGACCAAGAAAAATATTCAACATAACCGAAGTTCAAGATACTGAAAATTTAAAATTATTTCTTTTATAGGACACTGATAGTGGTTATTAGGAAAATATATCCCCAAATGCACAGAAAAGAATGAAAACTTTTGATTTCTTATCCAAAAGTAAAAAAATAGGACTCTAATTATAAAAAAAAAAATCATCCAAAGATATTGTTGAAATTTGCACTTTCTCTGCATATTTTTCTAACAGTTGAGCATTCAACAACTGTGCTATCAGCCGAACTTCAAGTGAGGAATTCAACTAGTTCAACCTTCTCCCAGGTGGTAGATAGGGCACTGCATGAGGATAATTTCTTCTACTTAATAAACAGAGGGGAAGGATGTCATGGAAACGTTTTGTCATGACTAATCCCTCTTCAAACTCTATTTTTATTTCCCCATTTATACTAACTCTAATAGAGTCACTGTAAGGATTTTATTTTGAATAACTGCAAAGAAAATGTTAAATAACTAGCGCATTGCAGCTTTTTCCCTTCTCTGGAGTTGACTGGGAGTATACCAATTAAATTATGCCCTCAGTAAAGGAAGAAGGTTTCAAACAAACAAATGAAAAAAGAAGAAGAAGAAGAAAGAAAAGAAAATCATTTACTGAACTGGGATGTGAGTTAGATATACCCACATCCCGGTTAAGACATTCATTTAACTACGAGTTTGTTGGCACTTTCAACTTCAAGGAGATGACATCTGCCCCCAGCTCAGTTATTTTTCCTATTCCAGACTGATTGGTTTAAAACAGTGGTTCCCAAAGTGGTCCACAGAGACCCCCAGGGGTCCCTCGGAGTTCACAAGGGGTCCATAAAAATTAAAGAAAGAGTTGAGGGTTCACGAGATACAAATAGGGGCCTACGAGCCAGGATCATTAGCAAAAAATCTGAGCTACAGCTTGCATCAATCGCTACAATTTGTAATGAGCGCTATAAACAAAATTCGTAATATTACTTAACACTGTAAATTATTTGTGCAGTTGTATGAAGAAAATGATGAGAACTTTAATTAATTACTTTTTTACTTTGAAGTACACTGGATGTTAAAAGGATCATGCTTGACAAGGTTTCTATAATTATTATTTTTAAAACTTTTTGACACTAAAGCCTTAGTGGATTATCAATCTTTTTGATAACATTGAAGAATCGAAATTTTACTAGAAGTGCTGATTGGAAAAAGCACTAATGAAGAACTTAAGGTTGAGTTTAGGAAAGGGTATCAATATTTCTACCTTCTGAAATACATATCTATATCTTATCTTACCTTTGGAATATCGCAAGAATTTTTGTAACTTTTTACATCTTGATACCTCCTGCAAACAAATTTCCGTTCAGGCACAGATTTTCTTACAAAAATCAGAAACAGATTGGCAGTCCGTGATCTGGGAGATTGAAAGTTATGTCCCACAAATCTAAAGGTAAGTGCTAAAAATTTACTGCCAATATATGGAATCCCCCCCCCCCCTCCCACTAAAAACAGTCATCTTTTATTTCTGTGCACCTATTCAAAGAAGAAGATGTGTACCTGATTTAAGTTTTGTTCCACTATTATTATGAAAATATGAATAAAATTGTTACTTTTTTCTTTTCATCTGTTTTCTTTTTTACTCGGCAGTAAAACTGCCAAACGGAATTTTTAAAAAGTTTTCAGGCATTTAAGAAGTTTTTGATTGTTTAAAAAAAAAAAAAAAAAAAAACCCTTAAACTGTTGGATAAATTTCTGATTCATCTTGTTGTATCTACATATATCTCGCTTTTATCTGGTTGTTTTGAAACATCTGTAGTGGAACTTAGCCATCTAATTCCCGGCTTTAAATGCTTAAGTTCTATTATTTCAGTGCCTGATTAGTTTTGGAGCGACCCATAGGAAGGGGGTCCCCAATAGACTGCAAAACTCGGCAAGGGGTCCACAGAACAAAAAAGTTTGAAACCCCTGGTTTAATACAAGAAAAAACTTCAGTCTCGGGATTTTATAACCAGGCTCTTGGTAAATTTTATGCAGGGTTGATTAGGGCAAGTGGGACCCCTTTTTGAAACAGTTTGTTTTTTCGCCTCATACAAAAGTTTTAAAGCAAAACAGTTTAAACTTGTTGACATATTTTATTTCGGACATTATTAATAAACACAAGTTCAGCGTTGTTTCCTAAAGAAATGTCTTAAATGTTTTCAACTCTCGTATTTAAAAAAAAAATGACGTGGGGGACCAACTTACCCCCTAGAAAGAGGAAAGTGGGCCACCCCCCCCTTTTTTTAAAGTAATATTCCTAAAAAGGGGGTTTGTGGGTTCTAACTGATAAAGTATGTAAAATTTTAGTAAGATTTTTTTTTTGTAAATGTATCCGTTAACAAGATATCTACTTACATTTAAATGTGTATGACAGAAAATTATAAAGCAGAGTACAAAACAATTATGTCTATGAAATTCAATTAAAAGCTGTTAGGCATATTTTTTGCTTTAACATATAAATTAGCGTTGAATAAACATAACAGAGTTGATTAAGATCAATTTTATTAAAAAAGAAAAATTATAAGTTGAAAAAAAAAATGGAAACACTTAATGTCAGCTTCTATTTGAAGTTTGTTGAGGGAAAAACATTATCATTTCATCCTCAGTTATAATTCTAACATCACCTATATAAAACCCATAAAAAGTATAGCTATTTCTAATCTTTCTATCAAGTTTAGCAGTAATTTTTTCATTTGTATCATATTCTAAAATTAGAACTCCATAATACTTTGGTTTTCTAGGATGTTAGTTTCAAAAACATAGTTACCAGCTTTTGTAGTTTTTGTAGCTGAACCATCAATTCCTTCTAGGTCTCCATAATTATTTTTTATTTCATTGTAGAAATTGCTCTATCAGATCTGCTTCTCATTTTGAAATCATCTTTATTATGAAGGGACCCACTTACCCCATAGTGATGGGATCCACTTACCCAAATAGGGAAAAACTACGGGAAAAGTGGGACCCCTTCCCTTAAACACTTATTAATAACCATAACTTAAAAATTTCTATTGCAATGTGTACTTTAGGTTAAACTCTACAAGAAAACTTGAGGAACATGGAAAATATAATAAAAAGTAACTTTGAAACACTTCTTGGAAAAATGTTGCTTAAACTCGCAAAAAAAAAAAAAAAAAAGTTTGGAAATTTTTTTGACATAAGTTATTTGATCTAAAAAAAAGTTCCATGAAACCTAAATATGTGCAAAACCAATCACTGATGAAATATGACATGCTCAGTGTAATAAAGGTATGAAAAACATATGCGTATTTCAGTTTCAAGGTGGTGGCCCACTTTCCCGAACCAACCCTAATGTTAAGCATACTTGAAAAAAAGCTTTGGCCTTAACATTTCATATTTAACTTATTTCTTTGTTTTGCAGGTAAAATTTTAGTGCACTGCTTGATGGGGTTATCAAGATCAGCTACATTTGTTGCTGCTTATTTGATGATTAAGAAGAAAATGACTGCAGTGGAGGCTCTTCGCACCATTCGCTGCCAGCGGGAAGTGAGGCCAAACGACGGCTTTCTTGTTCAGCTGATACAGCTTGAGTCGAAGGGCTTAGATAAATAACTCTTTAAAGCAAAAAACTTTAAAATGCTTTTTGATCTGTGCTATATTATTTAGCAATACATGTATATCTTTTTCATTGCAAGATTCCTCATCGATTGCTTTAGCAATAACTGAAACCAGTGGTGGCTTTTCAGGTTATTTAAATGAGTGTTTTATACCATGAGTACTCTCATTTAAAATTAAAAAAAATAATAAAAAAATAGAGCATCAGTGTTTATTAATCTCATTTTTTATGAATAATTTTCCATAAAATACTAAATTCCTAATCATTTGTCAGATGTATTTAGATTCATAGTAGCCATATATTTGAGTTATTTAGCCACTTAACTGTTAGATTTCTTCAAGAAAGTTTTGTTAAAAATTAAGTTTTCTAGCTTAATTTTGTTCTCTATTATTCTTCTTTCATCAACGTTTCTGCTGGAATTTATTTTCTTTCCTCTCCCTTTGCCATTGTTTTCTAAGTTACTTAAGTTTACTTTGATCAACATAAAGTAAACTATTGTTTCTTTAAATAGGTTTCAATCAAATCATTATTTCTACTGTGTATATGGTTATTTTTTATTGTCCCCCCGCCCTCATCAGACATTTTGTGAGGAGGATAGTACGTAAATTTTCATACAAGATGATGTAAATTTTGTTTTAGAGTTGACTCTTTTCCATATTTCTAGTCAACATAGCTATTCTTTTGCTGTTGCAATCTTAATCAGTAATGTATTTCATTATGATATATTGTTTTATGACAACATTCACCTTATGATGTAACCTCTTCATCCATTGTCTGACAATTTCAAATCTTGCAATACACCACCAACTCGTTTATTCCATCATAAACAAATTTGTGGTGCATTGCATGCTTCTGCCTTAGCCCTGGCTTAGGAGCGGTTACTTACTGCTTTAATTTCAAATCTGTCAACCACCACTGCTCAAAAATATGGAAGATGCCTTATGGAAATTATTTTACTGTACAATACAAAACTACTATTTTAAAAAGAAAATAGATTTTGTATGTTAGAAAGAATTTTGAATGGTTTTTAATGTTGATATATTTTGAAGAATGAAACTTTAAGTGTTTACCTATTTAAATTTTAGATTTTATTGTTGTTTAAAGCAATATTTAATCAAAGTGCTTTTGTAACATATCTTGTTTTTTAAAGGGAAAGTTTTGATAGTGATTACAAAACGGGATGTTTACTTGTTCTCAAATCGGAAGAAAAAATAAAAGTATATTTTTATTAAAAAAAAAAGGAATCTATGCAATATGATATATTAACCTTTACCACCTGGGTAGAGTGTCAAATTTCCCAAAGTCAGAATTGTGTAGATGTGGGGTTTCTGAAGTATATGTCCCATGGTTTCTTTTTCCTTTCTCAAAGCTGGTCAAAGCTTGGTCTTGGGTGTAACAAGAAGCTCATGAAGACACAATAGAGGATAAGTATCTCAGAGCCACAGTTAAGCACTGGGTTAGTCCAAGGAATCCTTGCAGGGAGAGAAGTTACAGCGATCATCCTGTTAACTGCTCAAACCCTTAAAGGGTTCCTTTCAGTTTCTCAAGGTTTGTGGCCTTCAGAGCTTACAAGAGGATTAAGAAGACTCAATAAATGATTAGTACCTCTTCCTTGAGTAAAAAAAAAAGGCTCAGTTGGGCACGGATTGCTCCAAGGCAGTGTTTCTCAACCTTTTTTGAGCTGTTGATCAGCAAGAGCTATTGAAAATAATTTTCAGACCTGTTTTTTTTTTTTTTTTTTTTTGGCTTTGTTTTCTGCAAAAAAAAAACTTGCTTTGTGGACTGTTAAAAACACGTTTTTATTTTCAACTCCAGACCATTAAAATCTTGTGAAAAAAATTGTGATCTGCTGGGGCTTCTTTCCCTCCTTTTTAACAAAAGAGAAAGAATAGTAAATGAATATATAAATGTATAAATAAAACTCTACTTGGCATTAAAAACTCAAAAAATATATTTAAATGTTAAGAAACAGTTAAGTAACTATTGAAAAATTATACATAAACAATAATTAATGCTGAAAAAATCATAGAAAGCTACAAAAATTAATCACAAAATTCACATAAAAGATGTTTCGTGTATGATTATATATTATTATTAGTATGGTTTTTTTTTTTTTTTTCCTTTTTTCTGAGTAAGGAAAATGTTTTGAAGTGAAATCTGTGAGGAAATGACCGAAAATCTGTGAGGAACATTCAAATTTTTTGTCGGACCAGTACTGAGTCACCAGATCTATGGTTTAGAATTGCTGCTCCAAAGAATCCTTGCAAGGAAGGAGGTGATAGCGATCATTCTGTCAATGGGTAAAAATCGTCAACGGATTTCTATCCCTTTCACAAGGTTGGTAGTCTTCAGAGCTAATGAGAAGCAAATGAAGAGACAGTAGAGGATGAGTATCTTTTCCTTGAGGAAGACTAGGCCCCAGTTAAGAACTGGCTTATTCCAAGGAATTCTTACAGGGAGGGAGGTGATAGTGAGCATCATGTTGATGGGCACAAAACTTCAAGAATGTGGATTATAAGGAACACCCAGACTCGATCCTCAGTATTGAAACGGCTTACCACTTGGAAAAGACTTCTGCACTTGCACTGCATGGCAATCCCAAGGCTTCATGCTAAAAAGTAGGGAGTTTTTAGGGAAAGGTCCCTCTCATTTAAAAACTTGAATTGAAAATTGTTTAGCAGAAATAATCATCATCAGACATAGCTTATTGACTGTTTTTGAATGTGTATTAATCCTTGATGGGTTTTTTATGCTTGATGTTTAGCACTCTCTAAAGTTATTTGGAATGTAATTTGCAACCATTTGAATTTTAGATTTTGGTGAATAATGTGATAATTTGTGTATAACTGTCATGAGATTAGCTATTTTCCTTATGTGATATTTTGATGTAAATTATTACTAAAGCTCAATGTACTCCTATTAGTTACATCTTCTTTAAAAAAATGAAGGGAGTAAAGAAATTTTTTAATCGAGGGAAAAAGAGAAAAGGAAACAGGGTACTTTTTCTTTTATTTATTTTTTTTCTAAATTAATGTTTATTATTCTACTTACTCTTTTTATTACATTACACACATTCATCAGATGAGAAGTAGTACTTTGATACTCAAAAATTATTCATTTTAACCCTGTGCCTATTTATTTGTTTTAAACCAACAAAAAATGAAAAAAAAAAAAAAAAGCTGTATATTGTCATATTTTCTTTAGATATATTTCTTGCTTTTTTATTATCATTGCATTGAATTATTACTTGAAGGTTATTCATATGTTACCATATTACTCCATAAGCATACTCTGATTTGTTAATTTTATGATCATTATTATAATTTCTACTAAACTACAGTTGAAAACTTTTTAATGACAAATAATGAATAATTGTACTAAATATGCAATGTTTTTGTCAAGGAATTCTTATTTTTTGGAGGATGTGCTAATAGGAAAGTACTTTCATTAACCTACTATTTTATTTAAAAACTGCTTTATCTTATTGTTTATAACTTTTGTTGATAACTGTATTTTGCATTTTTTTCTTCGTTTTTCTTTCATGCTAGTCATTTTAACTTTCATTATCATCTGTTTCAAATAGCACGTTTTATGTGTGGTTTTAAAATTATCTACCATTAGGGCAATTCCACGGTAACTTTCGTTACATTTTGACCAACGCTTAGGCATTTAGCACCTCAGTACAGACAAATATTGCTATACAAACTTTGAATAACAACTTTGAATAAAAGCATTCTATGAAAATGACAGTCTAAAGCAAAATTAAAATGCAAAAATATTCGATGCATTAAAATTTTACAAAATTTAGCAGTCAAAAATAAGTCAGTAACTTACGTTACACAAAAAGGGAATGACATAATATGAAAATTCGTTCTAAGGCAAATTTCTGCTCTGTTCCAGCTGTTTTCTTGTTTGAAGTATAATTTATCAGTTCCTTATAATGCTTAGGAAATTATTTTCATAAATTAAAAAAATTATTTCAAAAATTGAGGATTACGGTAATTTTTGACTGGGTAACTTACGTTACAGTAACTTACGTTACAAAATTTACTTACAAGTAAATCTTTATTACAAAAATTAAATGAATGAAAATTACAGCTTAGTTTAGATCAAAATATTGAAAATTAACAATTATGAATTGAATTTATAGAAATTTAATACCAAATTCAATGACCAATCAAAAATATTACATAACATAAGACTTTTAAATGCAAACTAGTCACTGTTATTAACAAGTTCAGGTAGGTTCAATTTTGAATCACGTTTTCTTTCTCATAATAAATTTCATCTGTTGTTTCTGGCCATTTATAATAGGTTCCAACAGCAGCCATTACTTTTACTTTAAACTCGTTTTCTTCAATAATCGTAACAACTCAAGGATACAATGTATTTTTGTACTTCATCACACACCATTCACCGGCTTTTATCTCCGTTTTTTCTTCTTGTTCCTTGAAATACTTAACTAAACGAAACCCCACAGTTTGTCCATTTCAGTTCTTAATTATTGATTGTCAATGTGCGGATCTTCAGAAAATAGTTTTGATAAATTTTGCTTTCCCTAACATATTTCAATACCATCAAGAGTGACTTTTATTTAGAAATCTAATATCCACATGACTTTTCATATATCCCTTTTACAACGCATCTTTCTGCAGAGTTAAGTGGCATTTTAATGCAGAATAAAATATATTTCACCTGTAAGAAAAAAAAATATTTTTAAATTTGTTTTTTTCCAAAACATATTTCAAAACTTTAAAGCACAACAGAAGTCATTTTTGAATAATTTATAGTAAATTACCTCTTAAATATTCAGAACGCAGTGATATTGTTTAGAGATAATTAATATCTTAAAAGCCAAAAAGAAACATGTAATTTATAATAGAGGTGTATTGTAATCTTATTAACAAATAGAGATATTTTAAGAAATATGATTAATTTAAATTAAGTAAATACAGTACATTTAAAAGAATTCTTGAATAAATTACTCATACTAGCTACATAGGTTTATTTCACAATTTATTTTCTTTATAAACACAAGTATTTAAGTTCTACTTAGGTAACTTACATTACCTGCATATGTCGGTAACTTACGTTACACGTTTTGATTGTAGCACAAAAAATTAAATAAACAATATTTTTAAAAAAACATTAACTATTTGCCTAACACACACTTATAAAATAGAAGATATAGCACTGTTAACATTGCATTGCCGTTTCTTTATGCACAACATGAACTTTAACATGTTTTTGGTAACTTACGTTACATAGAACTGTGCATTTTTTAAGTTTACATAAATCACTTAATTTAAGTGAAAACATTCGTTTAAGCAATTCACAATGTTGAATTAAAGTGTAATAATCAATGTTCTTCCTTTAAAACAGTTATCTAAAGAAAAAAATTGAAACTTACCAACGTTCAAAGATTGATCATTTGCTTTACCAAAAGTTAAATATTCCATTTCCAACTTCAAAGTGCTGCCAAAACTAAAAATACTACATTCTTGACAAAAAAATAGTATAAATAATAAACTTCTAACATTTTTGAACCAAAAAATATGCAAAACAGGCGCATTGCTGTAATTTGATTTTTCCAACGCTTTTCCACACTTGCATGGAATTGCCCATTAATTAATTGCTACTTTTTTTACAAATTGAATTTAATGATTTCAATTATTTTTTTTTTTTTAAGCTACATATGCTGTAACTGTATTTCTTATTTAGCATATTTTAAAAACTTCAAAAAGATAATGCTTTCATTCAGATTATAGTCAATTTATGTACAATTAAGCTTCAGTTTTAATTGCAAATAGTTGTCTTTAGAGCATGTTAACTGCGTTAATAGGATATGTTTGATTGGAGTTTGATTCTAGATAACTACTAATAATTTAAAAAAAAAAGCAGGATTTATTGCTCTGCATCTGAGTTGGTTAATTTAGTTACAAAAACTGATTTATATAGTTTTTGTGTATTTAGTTTGGTTTTAAATACAGGAGTGGCTTCATAATTATCAGTCCTATTTTTAAAACCAAATCAAGAGTGGTTAGCTCTCATCTATAGGTGCAACATTAGAAATAGCTTAATTTTGTTTTGGCAAGTGCTATATTCAGAAGAAAAATAAAGTCTTCCAACCTTTTAAACTTATTCTTCCTTCTATTTTTTTTTGGAAAATGTAGCCTTTGTTTTAATTTAGTTCTTTAATATATAAAAGTGAAATCGTATGTAATCAGATCGCTTCAAAATTGTTGAAATCGTGTTGTATTCTTAGGTTTTTTTTTTTTTTTTGCATTTACAAATGAGAAAGTAATAGGGTTTGAATAACATCTAAGTTATGTATGAAAATGAAATTGTGCATGCAACTTGCAACCTATAAATTATGTTGTTATGTTATGTTTAAGTTGTGTTAAGTATTATAAAAGTAATACTTAAATAAAATAAACTAGTGTGGCTTCAATGAGTTGAAGTGACTTTGACAATGTTTTCTTCTTTTTTCTCAGAAACAAGCCTACGCAGTTTTCATTGCTAATTTGCATTGTACATTGTACAATATCAGATTGTTTGGTGTATAAGTTATTTGTAGAAAAAAGGGGAACTTTATTTTGTATAGAGTGAGCTTTCTACTTAAACTTCACATTGAATAAAAAATGTCTAATACGCTTGAGTTTGTCTTTCTGTAAAATTCTTTGTTGCATAATTCTCGTCAGCCTCTAACAGTATATGTGGTTTTTTACATCAATACTGTTGGCATTATTTTACTATTTTCATGTAAATTTTTAAATTTTTACTGTTCTGTACAGTCTGAATCTGGTAGGATGACTTTTGATGGGTTAAAGATTAAAAGATTCCATTTTACAATAGGGAACAGTAAAAACAGTTTGTATTGCCAATTGGCATTGTGACAAGGTAAGAATTTCTCCTCTATCAACTCATTCATAAATTCTAAGGTCAGGTGTCATGTTATCAGAATTATAATGTACATGCTTACGTACATATCATAGTTGATTTTAAAGTTTCTAGAAATCCCGATTTTAGCAATTGTATTAAAATTATAAATTGTAAATGCTTAAAAAATGTCATTGCCAAAGAAAGGGGTATTGGTACAAATTAATATCACAAAAGGTGCGACAATTAAACAACAGGACTGCACATGCCCTAGCTGTTAAATTTGATACTGGGGGGTAAAAATGAAATGTAGTTAGTCTATTTTCTGGTAATGGTCATGATAAGTTTAAAAATTGAGCAGTTAAAATTCTTAGTAAAATTTTTAGACTCCATCAGAATAATTTTAATTGTTCAAAGAGGTGTTTGGTAAGTCACATCGTCAAATCTTTGAAAAGCATAAACAGTTTTTGGAAAATACATACATTTGTTGAAGATGATAAATATTCTGGTCGACCAGTGACAACAAAAACTGATGGTAACAATAAAAAAATAATGAAATTGTGAGCAAAAGCAAATGTTTGACTGTTCAGAAATAATCAGATATTGCACACACTGATAGAGAGACAGTGCAAAGAAAATTGATACAAGATTTGCATAGTATGAAAGTTTGTGCTCAACTCTTACCAAAAGTAATAACTTCCTGAGCTCTCTGTGGAACTGTTCTTGGTGGACTAATGCAATAGTGTGTTTGGTCTTCTACTGCACTCACTAGAGACTAGAGCTCACACCATGCAACTTCTACCTGTTTCCAAAACTTAATAGTGCATTGCAGGAAGCACATTTTCAGTCTGTAGTAGAGATGAAAGCAAAAATGGCAAACAAAGTAGAAAAGGAAATGCCAAATAACCTGTAGCTCTGCTTTGAACAGAAGAAATCTTTCATTCAGCGATGTTTTAATAGAGAAGGGAAGTAGGTTGAAGGGGATTGAAAGGTATTTGCATATGTTTTCACTAAAGCTATTTTTAAAACCAGTCCTATTACTTAATTGTTGCACCTTGTATGTTCAATAAATGTTAATATTATTTAAATTTTTATTAATTATTATTTTATGGAATTAGTGAATGCATTGAAAAACAATTTTTAATCTTAAACTGATACTCTGGTTTTCTCTATGGTTTAAACTGGTTCTCTAAACAAAATTTTAAAGACAGTTCATAGTAAACATTTTTTATACAGTACATATCCCTTGCATTTCGCAGGGAGAGAATGCAGTTGCTCTAATTTTACTCTCAAATACGGTTGAATGAGAGTTATCAAGACAGAGGACAATTGCATTATAAAAAAAGCAATAAAATGTTTTTGAAAAACCATGTACGATATGCTTTTCAATTTAAAGACAGATTATTTTTATTTTCTCCCAGCAATATATGCTTATCTTTCTCTTAACACTTTGTGTGTTGATGCCGTTAAATTTACTAGTTCTTGAGGCAGGCTATTTTTTTGTATGTAGTACTGGTGGCAGAAATAACTCCCCATAAAGAACTGGTGACCAAAACATGTTCTAATATGTAGCAGACCACCAAGTCAATAAAATTATTTTTGAGCTGATTCAGCCTGTTATGGCTGCTAATATGTGAAGGTTACTGTGTTTCGTAACCTGCCGTTTTTAAAACAGTATTCTGTATCAAAAGTTTTGTAAGCTCCAAATTTTTACTGTTTTTGTAAACTCAGGTTATTATAAAATGATTATGAAACTTTGAAACTATAACTATTCTTGTTAGTTAGCTAGATTTAGTATTTAGGTATATTTTTCTAAAAAGAACATTTGTACATTTTAAAATAGGGAGAAGTGGAGTTATGTGTAATCTCTGTGACCAGGGTCAACAACTTTAGGTCAACAGTTAAACTAGGCTATAATTTGTTTACACTTGCCCCACTTCACTCTACATTTATCCTGTTTTAGCCTCCTAGAACGACAAAAATTGTATGTGATTTTTCAAATTCCTACATTTGAAGATAAAATGTTACAAGAAAACAGAAATTATGTATTGAATATTAATGAATCTTGTGTTAATAAAAGTTTAGTAAATGTGTTTTAATTTCTGATTTTTGTTTACTTGTCTCTTTAGCGTCATAGTTGGAAATATTTCTGGCAAAATTAAATACAGTAACTATATTTGCAGTTGATAAGGTATTTTAATACAAGGTGGTTCCAAAGAAACTTTGCTTTTATATAAAACCCTAGTATCCTATCAACAAATTTCTGCAACAAGCCTATTTCCCCTCCGTTTTATTCATTTATAAGTTTTTTCACCGTCCCTTCAAAAACGTACAAAGGGTACTTCACTGTATTTTTAAAACGTGTCCCTTTAGTGTAAAATAGTAATTGTGTAGACGAAAAGCAGGTCTCGATTATAGAAAAGCAGGTGTAATTGTGTGTTAGAACGTTAGAAGAGGAGTCGCAACAAGATCGGAGTTCGTCTAAGATTTTTGGTTTCATATACGAACTAGAGTCTATTCAGTTGTGGTTTCTTGAGTGGTTGACTCGCATTTTCTCTTTTACACATGATTATTGTATTAAAATTTGTTTTCTGTTAATATTGAGACTTGGAGGCGAACAAATCTGAAGGGTTCTAAATAAAAATGCTAAATTAAAAACCGAAGAATAAAAAATTCTTCAAAAAGTTTTTAAAACGTGACGCACATTTTTAAAATGAACGGACACTTTGACCATTTTGGAACGTAATTCAATAATAGTTTACAAATAAAATGCCATCAAAAAGTGAGGAGTGGTAAGAAATTCACTCGAGCGAACGTATGACAAAGAGGAAATTGTTCAAATCATAGATTCATAAGAAAAAAATCTGGTATGGACCCAGTAGCGTACATAGACTAAGGTGCGCCCCCCAGCAAGATTTGTAAGTGCACCCCCCCCCCACCCCCTATTAAAATGTAAAAAATATTTTTCCAGTGTAACCTTTAGGGCTATTTTTCTGGATTGGGCGCCCTCAAACCTCCTGCGCCCCCCCGCGCCGCGGGGGTTGCGGGGGCGCTATGTACGCCACTGTATGGACCCCACACCACTTCCTTTTACGTGTAAATTTCTTAGTAGATGCCTTAAGTATTAAAATAGTACTTGGAGTGAGCAAGATAACAATTCAAACCTTTACAACCCTAGTTTGCCACAAAACAATGCAAAAAATTGTTTTACAATGATTAATTTTCTAAATATTGCCGATTTCAACATCCTTCAGTGGATTTTTCGCAAAATATCGCCAATAGCACCAAATTGAACCCAAATTCAAAAAATATTTTTTTTCGCCAAGTTGGCGTCAAACACTTGGCGACTAAAAGCTTGGCGGGTATATTGCTAAGTGGTCGCGCCAATTCATATCACTTCAGCCTGCATTGAAATTAATACTGATTTACCCACAAAAAGGGGAAAAACACCCCCTTAGGAACATTCGAACAAGACAAACAACTTGATTTTCTGCTTGTTACAAGTAAAGAACGATAATTTTTTTTCTTTTTTGGAAGAGAGAATATGTTTTCATATTATTTTACAATTTCACATCATACTTATTGCTGAAATAAGCCGTGGCTTTTGGGCCTTTGGGACAATCGAATCGTACAGTCCCCACTATTCATCGACCACTAAGTATTTTACAAATCAACTTCAGGACGACTTTTTCCATTCACCCCTTTCAGATACAGTGGACGTCGCTTTATGTGATCATGGTTATTGTTATCAGTCGTTCAATTTCATCAGAATGGCCGAATCCCGTCTGGTTATATATACGTGTATTAAAAAACCATCGTTTTTTTTGTAATAAAAACTTCGTTTATTGTTATCAGTTTAAGAACATTATTTTCCTTAACTTAGCGGCATGGGGCAGTAGTGGCCCGATCGGTAAGGCATCGGGCTCGTGTCCGGAGGGACCCGGGTTCGATCCCAGCCGATCAAAGATCCACCGTCTTGATTAATGGTGGCTGGGAGGTGTTAAAAATGTCGTGGTCACAAAGTCCTCCAAGTGAAACGATACCTCTGGGGGTGCTGGGCCTAGGGTTTGCTCGACCCTAGGTTCTAGTTCAAAATTAAGAACAGAGCGCTCTTCAGGGCCCTATCCCGGTTAAACCACGAAGCTGTGGTAGGTACGGGGACCCTGGAGTGTGAAATGAAATGCCCCCCCCCCCCCGTAAAATTTCGAAATGTCGGACCTGGTGCGGAAGGTAAAATATTTCGAAATCGACAGGTTAAAGAGCAATTAAAATGAAGAAAAGTTTTCTTCAGAAAAATGTGCTTTTGCCCTTTAGCTTGAACGTTCTAGAATTTACCAATTTTGGTGGCAAAATGTTGCATTGAAAAAAAAAAAAAAAAAAAATTGAAACGAGTACAAATAGCATAGCACCTTCACTTTCGATGAGCCTAGCAAAAACTCTATTTACGACTGTCTTTGTGTGAGACGTATATGGTACTGACGTGAAGAAATAAATAGATTTTTAATCGCTCATTATGTTACTTGTTTGCTTGGTTCAATGCCCTGTTTAAGATAAAGCATCTGATGGAACAGATGAAAAACTATTCACAAACAGTCGATGGTTCTTTTGAGCGATACAGACAGGAAACAAAAATAAATTGATCACTACGCCCACTGAAAAGATAACCTCGTCCCGTTCTTATTCGTTTTGATTAAAATCTCGGAATGGCAAATGTTGTTCCAAAAATTCCAATGTTGCCATGCGTCATGTCATAAATCTAACTAAAAAAAATTGATTATCTCCAAGAAAAGCGTGTGCTATGAGGAAACTGGTACAGCTCAGTCTGGTGGAAGAAGAAAAAACGGTGAAATGGAACGGTTTTCAACGCAATTGAACGTAATAGACGGCGAGTAACTGCGAAGGGCGTGAATTCCCGGAAGTTTTTGACCATTGTCTTGAGCAGCCGAATATTGAACTTGTCAAGGACGTCCGACGCAGATAGCGCACGGGTCTAATGGAAAGTGTTGTTCCCCGTGGTGAGAGAACGCAGGGTCCGTTTTTGGGTGAAGGTCGCTCAAACAGGTGTTGTTCGTGAGAGATAGGTGGGGCAGCCAGAAGGGAGTTTTCCACAACATTAGCACACCCTTTTTTCCGGAAAGTAATGTTCAAGAGGATTAAATTAAGATCGGGGACTTTGCGTATATTGATTAAACATCGAACAACATCGACTACGGGATTTGTTTAACGTGCGCATCCAGCTTCTGGTTTAGGAGGGGGTCATTTTCGAAAAGGGAGGGATCATAGTGCAATTTTCGTGCAAAAACGGGGGACGAGAGCATTTTTTTTTTAAATTTAAGCCCTAAAACTGTCGTTTTAGGATATAATGGGTCGCTTGAGCCTTTATACCCCAACGGGACTCAGAAGTCCGCTTATATTAATTTAGTATTACGAATCCTAAATGGCTGGAATGATGCTCGTACTTGAAAGTACTACTCCCTGTACTTTGCTGAGAGGTTGACAGATGGTACCTTAGACTCTACTGATTGTCAAATGTTTTAATTAATTATATATGTTATTCGATGTATTTTCAACTAAAAAAAACCCCAAAAATATATAAAAATTCATTGCTAAAGTAATTTGGGACATAAAGGGTTAAGGGAGGGGGGGTCAACCTCCTCTCTGGATCAGCTCCTGTGCGCGTCAAGAGAGAATTGGTGGCAGAGCACACCGGAAGGATGTCCCAGTACTACTTTTCCAGAAAATATGATTTCTCTTCAACATAATTTTGAGACATAGAATTCAATTATTTCTAATTGGCCTTCTGGTACTGTATGATACGTATGTAAAATCAGAACAACTTGTCTTTTCTTGGGCAGTTTTCGCCACTGAACCAGGCCATATTCAAAATCAAAGCCAAGCACAGAATGCATTTTTTGCAATACAAATGAATTGGTGAGAGCAAAAACCACTTCAGTCAAAAAAATTCTAAAATTCGTTTTTTATAGAAATAAGCTCTGGAAGGCAAGATGCGTGTTGACAGCAAAAATCGCGTCAATCAGACTATTAGTAGTTCCAAAGTTACGGGGCTTCTGAATGTTGAGCGCAGAAACGACGTGAGTCCAGTAACTGACGTTGTTTATGCACCCAACGCTAGAACCAGCATAACTTTCAAAGGGCGTGCATTCGTTTCCAACGATCACATTTCGGTACTATTAAGAGGACGATACGTAAACATGATCGGATTTACACACCTAAACACTAACGCAGCCAGAATTTTCTTGGTGGGGGGAAGGGGGTGATCAAAACAATCTTTTCTCGAGTAAAAGACTACTGTATTAGATTTTCAACAATGTTTAAACCAAAGTCTATGGGGTGTTGTCCCTATCTCCCTTTCGCTGCACCCCACTGATCTGATGAATATGAAGAGTTGTGTGCTCAGACCAATGACAGCTTTCACGTCACCAAGCTACTCTCCTTGGACATGAACAAATTTGATGATTGGTGGAAGGACTTATACAAAAAATAAAAAAAGCGTAAACAGAGAATGGCGAGAGGAAACTGTGCAAAAAGAGACAAAATTTAAGTTTACCCCCACTCGATACAAGGAGTTACCCCATAGCTTTAAGGGAAAAGGGGTTATTGCGGCACATAATTTCTTTGATTGGGGTTTGTTAAGCTGCAGAAGCTTACTTCCCGAAAAGTCGCTTTTGCTTCAAGCCATGCCTATCCTTCAGGGCACGTTCCAACCAACATAAATAAAATGGAAAATATCAAGAAGGTGATTGTATGTATTCCTGAATTTTTTTTTTTGTGATGAACTATTCACCTGATCAAAAACTTCACATGATGGCAGAACATGATCTATTTTAAGAGATGTGCATACCCATATTTTTTTATTCCTCTTTTATTGGTGTAAAATTAGCAATCGCTTCTCAATTTTTGTAATAACCTTCCGCACTGTTGTTGATAACCTATATTCCTCATACTGTAAAGTTTTATTAAAGTTCTTTATTTCTTTTGATTTCGTAATTTTTTTAACGATTTATGAGTAAAATTGATCTGTTCTTAGAGCTTAATAATTTTTTGAAGTCATGTGTCACAATAATAAAGCAAGAGCTACTTCATATCTGATGAAATCATAAATAAACTTTTAATGTATGATAACTTTTTTCCCCAAGTGTAAAAGCCCATTGAGTGCAAAAACAACATCAGTCAAAGTTACATTTTAAATTTTCTTGAGCCCGATTTAGATTGAATCTATCTAGTTTTTGCATGATAGCAATATGCATGCATGTTATGATGCAGGAAAAAAGGAATTGTTCAATTATTTGAAAATTTGCAGGAGCTATGACGTTTTTTGTTTCTTCTGAAAAATTTGAAATTCTTGACTGATGTTGTTTTTGCACTCGCCAATTCAAATGTAGAGCACAACTACTACTCGAACGCCGAGAAAAAGACAGCTGAGAAGGGAGGCCTTTGGGTAGGCGTTTGCAAGTCAATCTACATGTTATCATTGTTCCTTCTTATGCATATAAATATGTATGTTTTTCGGGTGTTTCGAAAAAGATGGATTAAGTTTCAGGATGATAGTACTGAAGTAAAACCAAGCATTATCATCATGGTATGGCTGGTCTTGGATAAGAATTGACAACAGAGCTCACTCTTGAGAAACGCACGTTCAGAAAACTTGAAAGCAGTGTCACTCAAGATTTGATCTTCTAGTTCGGAGGTTCTCAACCTGAGGGGTGCGACTCTCCTAAGGGAACGTAGAAGAGTTTCAAGGGTGGTTTGAAGGTATAAAATGAATAAATATGTGAAAACATAAAATTAACATATGTTTATTCAAGTGTGTGATCATATGTAACCACTTTCGACTTTTTCGCATTTTCTGAGGTTTCTAGTGCAGTTCTCATTTACATATCTCTGTGAATCTGAATTTCGAGCATTAGCGACATGAGGTCGAGCAAGGCTGGATATTAAAACCCAGTACTAAAAAACTTGTCAAGGACAAAGTTTCAGCCTTCTCACTGATTTTGTGAAATTTACTCTGATACTACTTGTCAATTTAAAACTTAGATCCTAGATCACATCAACTTTACTTGTATTAATTCTTTGATTCCATGCATTATAAACAAAATGTAAGCTCAAAGCAAAGTTGTGTGTAAGTAACATTAAATTTTGCGCTCAAAGTGTCAACAATTTCATTTAATAGCCAGTTTTAGCTATCTCAACCAGTGGTCGGAAGTAGCGCGCTACAAGTAGCGAAACTACTTTAGTAGTTACATTTTTTAGTAGTTTGTAGTGTAGCGCACTACTTTTTAAGAAAAGTAGAGTAGAGAGTAGCGCGATACAAAAAATTGTAGTTTGTAGCGATTTCTAGAAACTACTTTTAAATAAAATAAATAAATAAACAAATGAAAAAAAATTAAAAAAAGAGAGCGAAGGAAAAAAACAAGGTTTAATTGACTCTGACTGATGCAAATCTTACACGAGTACAGCAGCTGACGCAATAAGAAATAAGAACCATAAAAATATGAGCTGATCTTAGATATATCATTTCGACGAAAAAAATTCTATTTGTTTGATGTCATAGGTTTATTTGGCATCATAATTTTTTATATTCCTTAAAATAATTTCAATGTTCCTAAATATTCCCTGGCAAGAAATCAAAAAAATTGAAAGGTGCATTCTTCAACTTTTGAATCCTTTCTTGTGGCGAATATTTAAAAATTGTAAAATTAATCTAAAAAGGACAAATTTTAGCAAAAAAAAGGAGCAAAAAGGAAAAGTAACAAATAATTTCAATGACAATTCCTAGTTCAATTCCACATTCAAATGAGTTAATTTATTAATGTAAACCACTTTTCTAATTTATTCGGTCAATCCTCAAACGGTGCATGTTTTTTATTTATTTGTTTTTTAAAAAGTAGCGAAGAAGCGACTACAATTCAAAAGTAGTTTGTAGTCGCTACATTTTTAAAAAGTAGTTGTAGTTGTAGTTAACTACATATACAACAAAGTAGTTGTAGTTGTAGTTCGCTACAAAATAAATGTAGTTTTTCCAACCACTGATCTCAACCAGCTTTCATTTCAAATTCCAATTTCAATTCCTAACGATCTTGAAAAAATACTGAAGGTTTATAAGATTGGTTGCAACTGATCTTCTAAAACGTTTAGTATATATGTTTTAAAAACTAATTTTAGAAAATGGAGAGTCTTTTAAAAAAACAATATTAGAGACATATTTTACTTCCATATCTTTCAGGAGAATTTAATGATTTTGAGAACAAAATTGTTTTTCTTTTAACGGTTTCTTCTTAGCATTGATGCTCCAGCATTGATGAGCATTTAAATTTTTTTTCGCTTGCACCCCAAGTTGTCAGAATATTCTCAAACTTCCAAATAAAAAAGAATCATACCTGTTACCACGACACTCCAACGATCTACGGAAAACAGTTTGAAAATCATGCAAAACAGTTTGAAAATCACGGTTTTAAATGTAAATTACGGGAGCCGCTAAACTTTCTCAATTTCGGACGACCCCTCAGAACGAACGTGTGGTTAGTTTATTAGCTTCTTTCCGAGAGCAAACGAAAAGGGTGAAGGATTTCGCAATCATTGTCCGATGTTTGTGGCAGAAGATATTTATCGTGGAAAAAGTAACACTAATGCACGGAGGAAGAAAAAAAAAAAAAAAATATCACCGAGTCTTTAATCACCTATCGCCTAGAAACCCACCCAGTTTTCGGGTGAACTATTTTTTTTCCTGCTTCTCTTTCTTGTTACTATCAGTGCGGTCTTTGTTGAGGCTGAATGGAATGTTTTTCGAATTTTACTGAACATTCATTATGCCGCGGGGACCTGAATTTTGCAAGGCCTTTTTGTTGTTGCCAGAATTGGTATATAAGCTGCGGCCACTGACGAAAGGAAACACACATTGATGAAAACTTTGAAGCTTTACTTTCATCAAAGCAAAATGATTGCTAAGGTAAGTGAGCTTTGTATTTGGCTTTGAAAAGAATTAATACATAAAGTTAAGAGTTATTATTTTCGTTTGTAAAGTTAGATCTATTTTTTGAATTTTTTAATTATTTTTAAATATATCTGCATTTTAAAACGAACTTTGAATCCTACAAATCATTCTTTAACAATTCGAATATTTGTTTGAAGTCATTTCAATTTTTTACTCAATGCAAGAAATATTACTATGCAGCTGCGACTAATAACTGAAATCAGCAGAGGCAGTGTTAAGGTTGAGGGTGTTTCACAGAATACAGTGATGTAATTAAAATTAAATACTAAAAATACAAAGTCAAGGTTAGTAATAAGTTCTTATAACGGATTGATTACATTACCAGAACTATTTTAGTGGCATTTTTTGCTTTGTATGGAAAAGTAAATGTACTTAGAAAGGCGTAAATTATTCTTCTATTAGTGATATAACTTTTAGTCATGTGGTGTACCACTTAAAAATTTTGTTTTAGTATATTTGACCTCAAAAGGATTTGTACTAGGCTTAATGCTGCATTCTGTTAGTCCGGTTTCACTATCTATTTTCTACTTTTTGTTTTAAAAAAGTTGGTAACACTGACCATTACTCTTTGGATTGGATGCTTGCCATGAATGCTGGTTCGATATTGATGAAATCTCTCGTCTTACATTGTAAACTATTCTATACAAATAATGAAACCAAAGAAATCTCTGAATGTTATGAAATGAAACTAAGATTTTTTTCAAACACATTTTAAATTTTATTTTTCTAGAGCAAGCTTGCACTTCATTAAACAAAAATTTATTTTTCATCGTATTTCTGACATGGTTGTTCAAAGTTACCCCAAGTAACAAAATAACTTTGAAATAAGTTTTTATTTATTCTAAACGGACTATAAGCGAATTTTTGGCAACTGTATAATACTTAAAATAGTTTTTCGTCAATTTTATGTCAATAAGTACAACGATACTAATAAATATGAGTGGGGAAGTTAAAATTAGAGAAGTTATGGATGAAAGAAGTTATTTTGAAGTACTGCATTTAAAATACAATACGGATTCCCCTTTGATTCTGTTGTTTGAGTACATAATTTAAAAACGCTGAAGAGACTGCGGTGGGACTTCAAATTTTTAAAATTAAACTTACGTTAGATTTTTTGTTACTCATAGTCATTGTAGAAATTATAAGCAAAAGAGTATTATCCTAGGAGGAAAGGAGTCCAAATTCCTTTTCTTCTCCCCTTGAAGAATTAGCTTCGTAGTCGAAACTGGATTTGAAAACAATTTCAAACAACAAAGTTATGTACTATTTGATTTTAAAAACTCCAGAATGTATTCCATATCATATTTTACATTTTACGGTGTTGTCCCCTGAGATGATTTTTGGTAGTTAGGGGCTCAAAAATTTGAAAGATTTTAATGACACAAAGCAAACTCCATTTGTGAAAATAAAATGCTGTTAAAAACGTTGAGCGCAAAAAATGGTCCTTAAAATTTTCTACCATGTACCAGCTTTTTTTTGTAAAAGAAAAAGTATACATTTTATACGGCGAGCGACTATACCTAAGTTAAAATAATAAATGTTCGATGCACGTTGTACGCCGTACAGTACGGTGGCAAACACTAAATTAAGATTAAACTGTGCTAATGTATATTATAGGCAAAAATAATGAAAAACATTTTAACATTAGGAGGTGGATTTTTCTTAACTTAATTGTAAAGCAACGGCGGAACCGAATTATGCTACAACTGCTACATGAAGTTAAATTTTAATGCTCTTTAAAAATACATGATAAAAAGGGAGCTGACACTTGAAATTTTTAACTTGATGTTCATTTGAATATGAAGAAGACCTCTAAACGAAATTGTATGGATAGCATCTTACACATATTTTCGGATAAATTGGCACACTTCATGTCTGTATTCTGTAAACAGTATTCAGTTAAGGACAGAAGGAATCTTTTTTCTGTAAGACTATACATTTCCGAATTTTGTATGTTAAAAATTATGTTGTTTTCAGGTTGCAATTATCTGCGTCGTTTTTGTAGCGGCCCAAGGAAGCTTGGTACATACTGGTTCAAGCGTCAGCTCTAGACATCAAGATGTAAGTACAATTTCCGTCATTTACAAAATAAAAAATGAAAAATAAGCCAAAATAAATTAAAAACAATAATACTCCTTTCAATTCCTCAACATCTGATGCTTAACTCACGGAATTATTTAGTAAACTTTATTTCAAACTACAAAATTATTAATCAACACTTTAAATATGTTAATACTGTACAAGCGCTTTCATATAATAGATAAAACAATAAATAATATAATGTTAAGGTGCTAATTTGTATAAATTGAGCATTATGATAATTAATAAAAATCGCAAGCTCGAAAACTTGATAAATGATTAATAAAAATGAGAGCACGGGGGTAAATGAATATTTTTTACACACTCTCTCACACATATAGTGTAGGTGTAAGTGCGAGTGTAATTTATTTTTAAATATTTTACTATGAACACCTTTTTATTTAACTGCTAAACTGCTGCTTCCACTGAAAGATAGTAAAGCCCAACGCGCTTTAAAGAATTATTTGAGCTGACGAGTTAAAATATACAAATATGTTAAATGAGTGGAGATTTAAATTCAGAGGAAAATATTTACATCAACATCTCACGTCTCACCTAATTTATTTTTGTTTAAAGGGTAATGTGTTACCCATTTTAGAAATGGAACCAATTGAACTTGTTAGCGATGTCACTCATAAAGCCTGTATGTTAACTTTCCCTTTTCACACAAAACGCACTGTAACGTAAACACATGTACAGAGAACGTAATGTTAACGCTGTTGTAGTTTTAAATAAAAATTTCACCGAGTACTTTTCTAATTCTCTTCGAATTTTTTCTCCGTTTAGGAATATAACAAGCAATCTAGGTAGATTAGGAACTTCATTTCCTAAAATTATTTTTCCGTTACGGTCGGGAAGAGGTTCTTTTCAGAGGCACACTGCAAAAAATAAACTTGTTTTTACATTATAATACTGGCAGCAGAGGTTCCAGTATTATACTGTGAAAACAACAGTCTATTTTTTGCAGTGCAGTTAAGTTTGAAAAATAAACATAGAATTCAGAGAAATCTGCGCAAAATTGTCATTCTAAAAAAATACATCAGTAAATTAATAATGCATTTGCAATAAAAAGTCCGATTTTTGCTTATACAGGATGCTAATTCTTCGTTTAGATGGCTTTTTGAATTCTTTTAACTTGAGTCAGCGCAAGTCATCAAGGAAATAGAAACATTCAAAAACCCTATTTCTTCACATTACGCGGGTACGAATCTAGGAACTTAGGAATACGGAAGAGATTTCTCACGTTCCCCTCCCTTTTAAAAGAAGATTGTGATCTTCGCCTGATAGTTAAATTCAAGAATTCACCGTAATAGAACAGAACAAATAAAAATACACTTTTGTGCATGAAACTACAGAAAAGTTTAAAATTATAAGGCGGAATGAGTTAACTCGTTATTTTAACGACCTTAGTCAAAAATGTTGCAATTTTATTAAATTCTAAGAAAAAGCACTTCTTGCACTCGTGCACATGAAATCTGTTGCAGAAAAGTTTTGTCTGGGGCTGTTTACTAATGTTATGGTCACTCTAAATATACGAGTAGATTAAAAAAAAACAAACCTAGTTTTTGAGTTATAGGTATAAAAGAGCCTCCCTGGTGCCTCCACTTCACGATATAGGGAAATAAATGAATTATCATGTAAGTGGGAATGTTTTTTTGCTGTTTCCTGTATAATTTACGCTTGATATAAACCCCCTCCCCCGGAAAAAAAATCGGAACTACGGTTCTGACTACCATACAAACTTATGTTTAACTCCTTCCGTTTTTCCAGGGCTACGGCAACTATGCCTTTGGCTACGACATCAAGGACGGTCACGGAGCCTCCAACTCCCGATCCGAGGTAGGCGACGGGCACGGCAACGTGAAGGGCGCCTACACCATCCACGACATCGACGGACGGGCCAGGCGCGTGGAGTACGTGGCCGACCACCACGGGTTCCGGGCCGCCATCAAGACCAACGAGCCCGGCACCGCCGCCAGCGCCCCGGCGGCAGCCGTCATTGCCAGCCCCTACGCCCTGCCCGCCGCCCCGGTGGCCGTCAAGCACGTCGCCCCCGTCGTCTACGCCGCCCACGTCGCGGCGCCGGTCTACGCCGCCGCCCCCGCACACCTCGGCTACGCCGGACACCACGGCGCGTACGGACACGGACCCTACGGTCACGGTGCCTATGGTCATGGTGCCTATGGACACGGAGCTTACGGACATGGACCCTATGGGCACGGTCCTTACGGACATGGAGTAGCACATGGCAAGGCCTACCATTACTAAGGAGCACTTAGTAGCGTTATAGGTACGTAGAGATATTTTCAACGGAAAATCCGACGAAAAACCCTTAAACTGCTAAAAATAAACTGCTTAATCGTTAAAGAATTTCAAATTTTGCATATTCTTCGAGCGACTGTAAGACTACGAACTAAAACAATGAGCTACTTCACTATGCATGTATAAACACTAGATTTCAAAAATAAGTTAAATTTGATTTTAAAATAATTTATTAAACTTTTTCAGTCAGGCTCTGTGATATATACAATTCAACCATATGGGTATTATTGAGGCACATGTCTCATTTTACTGAAAGCACACATAGCATTTTGGAAAGTTTGCGTTAAAAATATTTAACGACATCTAAATAAATACGATGGAGCATGCGTATTATAGCTTCATTTTAAGGCTTGGACACATATGCCCCGTTAGTAGTTTAAGTCGTTTAATTGCAAAAGACCTATTTCTCCGATCATCATCAGTCTGAGAGCAAAACTCCTAAAATTAATGAAAATACGCTCTGACGGTCAGGAAAGTTATAATAGCTACCTTCACAGCTCTGATATCCAACTCTCTTCAGATCGCATGTTTCGCTCTACTACCATAAAGGCCGAACTCTTCAGCTCAGACAGACAGCGCTTACTTTCTATGACAGGTATTGAAGTTTCCAAGAATATTATCGATACTTTTGATTATATTTGTTTCATCTGCACTTTTCACGGACCAGACAATAAGAGTATTCAAAGTGGTAGATCGATTCCGATGATATTATTTCTCATCATTTATGTTTATGCTACGTCTGTTCCATTTAAGACATTGTTTCATTTCTACACACAATATAAAACTCATAATTTACAAAAAAATGCATAACGAGTCATAAAAATAATGGACGAAAATCTGTAAAATAAAATAAACTGATAGTCACAATTTTAAAGGTGTGTAGGAAGTAAACTAGAAAAATAAAGGGTACCTTTTGTTACCCCACAAGTCATTTTACTGATTTACTGTTACAGTGAAATTCACTAAAAATACTAATGAATTATTCAACTCTGAGCTAGTTATTCCCTCAACCCATAAAATTTCTCCTTGTTCCAACTTACTCAACTTATTTCTATCCATCATTATTTCATTAATAACAAACACTAAACTGCGTCATTTGGCAGATTTTCTTTGGCAAGTTTTCGACAGAATAATACTCAAGCACCCACCAGAATGATAACTCCTTATAGAATAGTTCTTTTTAAAGAAGAAAAGCCGCGGAAACAGGGAAAGTAATGCTTTTCCCCTTCCTTAAAGTTTAATGAAAGCTTTTAAATTATCCTTATTCTCTTTGGGATTTAGAGATAAATTGAATTCCGACTATAGGTGGTAAATCGCGCATACTTGAGAGCCATAAAACGAAATACTACATGCCTGAAAGATGCAAGTGTTATTCGTTACGATTCTAAGGATGATCCGAGCATTTATTTGAAAAATACAGAAGAAATTTCTGTGATAGCCAATTTCCTAGTTTAGTAAGTTGAAAAAATAAAGAATACTAAACTTGTATTCTTCCCAGATAATGGCACTCTTCTCAAAAATATTGACCACCCTGCTCTAGGTGCTGTGAGGTCTCCTGGACATTGTGGAATCACAAGCAATTTCTTTCACAAATCCTTTTTTTTTATACAAAGCGATAATTTAATTTTTCATTTTATTTAAGTTTCTTTGTTTCCTTTTAGGTCTTCAGGTGCGAGGAAAGGACATCTTCCACCCCCCTCGCATGTGCTTCGACTCAAATATCCTGTGATGGCTCATGTAGATTTTAGCGACCTGATTCCGGAAATATCGTTTTCATCTCAATCCTCTTTTGCCTGTCCAATGGGTCTTCGCGGTATATAAAATGAATTTCTGTGGTTCACCGGCTTGGATACTTATCAGCTCAGGTCTCAAAAGACTCTTGCTCTCCGACGCTTCTGGTTTTTTTCCATCTCTTGGAGGGTTTCGATGTTAATATCTCTTTTCTTGCCAAAGTTATTTAGCTTTATTGTTGTTAATATTTAATTGTGATTTTGTAAAACGTGGTGTCGAATAATAAATATTATTTTTTAAAATCACAGATTCAGTGTGGTGAAATGAAACTTGTCACGTCTGAAATTCTCGGGATCGAACCCCATACTTTCATGTGAAGGAAAAGGTAGTATTTTCATGACATGATTCTTGTGGGTAGCAAAACTAAGAATTGAAAAAAAAAAAAAAAAAAAACCCTACTTGTCATAGAAAAGTATTATACCCTGTGTAACGAGAGCTAGCACCTCTTTGCAAATTAATTTCCCCCTCTACGTACTTTTTCCCTTATGGTTGTCATAGTTACAGCGCTAAGGACTTCTCTCCCACTTAGCTTTAGCAACAGTGGTTAAATACAAACGATCAAAATTACTTAGTGTGTAAACTATTATTCAATTGAAAAATCAACGTTAATAACATATGGCTATTAATAACAGGCTTACTCATGATAGCAGGTCTTGCTAAAACAACCTATTTAGCACTTGGTTTGTTAGAAAATGTTTAGAAGTTACTGAGATATGAGGACATAAATAAAAGCGTAAGCCTAATTCGATTAACATAAAATAAATGAAATGCCTCAACAGTAGTGTATTAAAAACAAGAAGTTATGTCAGGAACTAAACGAGCCTACTTTCCCGTACATCGATATCGGCATTCTAGCATCTGATCAATATTCTATTAATTATCTGAAACTGAAAATTATATCAAACATACCTTTATAGCACTTAAAGCTGATTTCTAAAAGCAAAATATACCCCTCTCATCAGATGAAATAGACACGTAAAAAGTAAATAAACGAGTAAATAAAGTTTTGTCGCACCAGTAAAAGAAAAAAAAAATAAATAAATAAAAGAACAAAGAACATTCAAAACACATTTTATCAAAGAAAGAAAAAAAAATCGTTCATTAATAAAATGTCTCGAATTTCATTTTTAATCCGTTGCCAGTTAATAAATATAAATAAAGAATAAAATGCTCTCTGTGAATGAAAAATTTTTGTTAACAAAAAAATCGTCCGCCAAAAAAAAAAACAATAATAATAATAATAAATTAAACAAAACAATTAAATAAATAAACAAAAAATCGTCTGCCCAGTCAGTCATTTTTTCTGAGCCTGCATTTCCGCCGTGTTTGCGGAGTCAGAGTCCTCACAGAAAACTATTCAGAAAAGTACTTTACAATACATTATTTATCAAAACCATTTTCTTACAAAGTTAGTTTGAAGGAAATCTGCCTTTAAGTTCAGAATCAACATTCAATTTAAATTTCCCCGTAGGCGCTCATGTTAAATATTTTTTTGAACGGTTCATCATTGAACGAAAAATGGTTCAAATTGAAAAGTGAAATATGGGAATGAGTCTCTCCAAGATCTTTCGAACAAAGAAAAGTTTATTCAATTCGGACGGTTCACTTAAAAGTTATTGGGTGGGGAAAGGTTATTTGAACGGTGCAATGTTAAACGAAAAAATGTTCAAATTGAAAACTTAAATACGGTAATGAAAAAAAAAATATATTTAAATCGGACTATTCACTCAATAGGGGTGACAGCTTGCTTGAGCGGTTCAATGTTGAACGAAAAATTGTTCAAATCGTAAATATAAATACGGGAATGAAGTATCCTTGATAAGATCTTTCGAACAAAAAAAAAAAAAAAATTGTTTAAATCGGACTGTTGACTCAAAAGTTAGCATCGCGGGACAGGTTGTTTGAACGGTTCAATATTGAACGAAAAATGGTTCAAATCAAAAAGCGAAATATGGGAATGTATGGGGAAAGCCTCTCCGAGATCTTTCAAACAAAAAAAAAGTTTATTCCATTCGGACGGTTCACTCAAAAGTTATTAGGTGGTGAAAGGTTGCTTAAACGGTTCAATGTTGAATCAAAAATGTTCAAATTGAAAATTTAAATACGGTAATAAAGTATCCTTGCTGAGATGCTTCGAACAAAAAAAAAGTTTGTTTAAATCGGACTGTTCATTCAAAAGTTATTAGGGGTGACCGCTTGTTTGAACAGTTCAATGTTGAACGAAAAATTGTTCAAATCGAAAACGTAGATGCGGGAATGAAGTATCCTCGAAAAGATCTTTCGAAGAAAAAAAAGTTTGTTCAAATCGGACTGTTCACTCAAAAGTTAGCATCGCGGGACAGGTTGTTTGAACGGCTCAAAGTTGAACCAAAAAGTGTTCAAATCGAAAAATCAAATATGGGAATGAGCTGTACTCGCCGAGATCTTTCCAACAAAAAAGAGTTTGTCCAAATCGGAATGTTCATTCAAAAGTTATTAGGGAGGACAGACAGACCGACGACCGACCGACCGACACAAATTCCCCATCTCAATACCCTACTTTCAAATTTTTAATTTTTCGATATTCATTTTACCTTTTTATTTTTTTCACTTGGCGATTTTTTTTTTTGACTTGGCGATATTTTTTGGATTTGGCGATATTTTTTTAGATGCATTAAGCTACTTTTCATACTTTTTTCGTCTTTCTTTTATTTTTTACTAGCGGTAC
This sequence comes from Uloborus plumipes, assembly GCA_038373865.1. Taxonomy (NCBI): domain Eukaryota; kingdom Metazoa; phylum Arthropoda; class Arachnida; order Araneae; family Uloboridae; genus Uloborus; species Uloborus plumipes. Next base: position 77,898 of record JAXGGA010000505.1, on the reverse strand, counting down.
CCGCACGGCTTTGCCCGTGGTATAAAATTAAAAGTTCATTTGTAAAATAATTGATATAGCAGAAAAAATGCTCTATTTTAGTTTTATTCAACTATAATTCCTTCAAAGTGATATAAAGATCTGATATGGACCCCACACTACTTAATTTTACGTGTAAATTTCTTAGTAGATGCCTTAAGTGCTAAAATAGTGCTTGGAGTGAGCAAGATAACAATTCAAACATTTGTATCCCTATAGTTTGCTACGAAACAATGCAAAAAAATGTTTTACAATGATTTATCTCCTAAATATCATCGATTTTAACATCATTCAGTGGATTTTTCGCAAAATATCGCCAACAGCGCCAAATTGAACCTAAATAAAAAAAAAAAAATTTCGCCAATTGGCGTCAAATACTTGGCGATCAAAAGCTTGGCGATATATCGCCAAGTGGTCGCGCCAATTCATATCACTTTTGTTAACCAATTCATATCACCTTGCATTGAAAACACTGATTTACCCGACAAATGGGGTAAAACACCCCCTTGGAACATTCGAATGCAGCCCCAAGGGAGATGGACAAAAATAAGCCAAAAGAGAAAATAAGAACAATTTTGTTGATAACAGGAACCAACAGAAATCTTACCAAAGTTTAAGAGAAGAAGAAAGTTTTCTTTCCTAGCTTAAAAAACAAAACAATACATTTTCCGAAATGAAACACTTTAAAAAAACGATGCAATATCGCAATTGATACGATTTTTCGTTAATCTGTGCTTTAGGTACCCTTTTCTCGCTAAATGAACGATAGGCGCGCCAAGCGTGGTAACCCTAGCTATTTGGCGTAGTTGACTTTTTGAAAACGCGCCAAGCAGGGTCCCAAAGCATCTTCACCGCTTCACCGGGAAAAAGACAGGGTTGCCAGAGAATTGGAACAAAAAAAAAAAAAACTACACCTCCTCTAAAAAAAATATTACAAATTAACTAACTGTTTCCCAACGGGCCCCAGAACATCCATTTTGCATGCAAAGCTGCATTACCTGTGTGACAAATCCCCATCCCCACACACCCCCCCCCCATCCTCCCCCACAAAACAACCAACCTACCTACTTTAACAATTCCCCCCTTTAATCCCTCCCACACCACACCCTCACCAACAAATCTTCTCCCCACAACACCCTACTCCAACCCCCCACACCTACATTCCCCCCCTACTCCCTACTCTCAATCCCCTCAATTCCCCCCCATTCCCCCTCCACTCCCCCTCCACGTCTCCACCTACATCCCATACCCCACTCCACCCATCACCAAATAAAACCTAAGAACCCCCACCAACCAAACAACACAAAACCCCCAAAACAAACACCTAAAACCCAAACTAACTAAATTCAATCAAACATACATAATCCAATCCAAACTTACAACAACAACCCCCAATAACCCTCACAATCATCACTACTCCCCAACCAAAATATCCTCACAAACCCCTCAAACTCCATAAAAATCCATCCTCATATTTATCCCACATCTCATATGATCACACAAAAAGCAACTCCAAAACCTCACCTCAAACTCCACTCACCTCAACTCCCAATTACAAAACTAACCCCACTAAACTCTTATCACCCCCACCCATCACCCCCACAAAATATCCATATTCATACACACACTCCCCTTAAAATTCTACTTCTCCCCCTCCTCCATCCCTAACATCATTCCATCCATACCCACACCTCAACAACAACTACTCTATTCCCTAATTAACACCACCCCATATTTTTTCCATAATAAAACTATCTTAAACAATTCTCCTCCCCAAAACAACAATCAACTAAACAAACCCTACCCTTAAAATATTTTAACTTACCCTCCCCACACACTCCACAACAACATCAAACAATATAAAATTCACAACACAAAACAACAAAACATAACACAAATAAATACATACATTTTACAAAACCACCACACCATCCTCATACCCCAAAAAAAAAAAAAACTACTAACTACAAAAACCTTCCACTTCAAATCAAAACAAACAACACCCACATAAGCATAACTAAAACCACTAACAACAAAAACCCATCACAACCCAACAATACTAACCCCAACCCATCAAACCAAACCAAACTAGAATGACACAAAATACCATCCACTCCCAACAACTCCCGTCCTCTCACCACTCCCATCCGATGAAACATAAATAACAATTATCTCATGCTGAAACTACACTCCCAAACAATCAAACAACTGCAAAAAAAAATACACCCACATCCCACAACATGCAACATTTTGTGTGCTCTGCACTTCGACTCCAATTCCACTATATCACACACTACCCATATCAAAATATAAATTTCCCTAACACCGTCCAACAACCAAAAGTATGCATGAAAAAACTTGTGATAATGAGCTTTCATTCTTAAAAAAACCAAAATCATATATATGTGGTATTATTTCCCATACCCACACACCAAATTTTTTCTTGGTCATTATGCATGTAGCATTCACAAACCTCGTTCTACCCGCTTCCCCTCAGCAAGATAACCGTCTCTTCTCTCTCTATTATATATATAGAGAGATAGAGCTTCTCCTTAATTATTCCCCCGAATTGAAATTCACAAATAATGTAGTCGAATCTCACTAAAAGGAACTCCCAATGGACCTTTAAAATCATCTTCTTACCGAAACAACAAATCTCAACAAACAACAGGGCGGGGATCGGGAATGTATAGTTTGTTTGAAGCTTGTTCGAATTGAAGAGGTCCACCTGTATAACTATAATTGGGAAAAAATAACTTGCCAGCATCGTGAAAAATTTTATTCCACCATTAGGTAAGCTGCTATGTTAGGTTTTCGTCAACTATAGTAATATTACTAAGTGCAGCTATTGAAAACTTAGTGAAGTAATGCAGCAATATACCTGGCTAACATACAACTGGAAGGTGTCAACAATCTAACAAGTTACAGAGGAAAATATTCGTATTACTCAACTCCATATTTGGGCCAACAGTCAATCTCTAGAACATTTTACTAATGGCTTTCTAAGATAGAACACGAGGTCCGTTAGGATGTCAAGTGAAGCTTGAGACTAAAAATATTTGATAGTGGCCAGTGCCCAGAAAACCCAAAAAAGTTAGTGGCCACTTTGGCGTTGTTGGTGGCCATTTATGACCATGTTCCAAAACTATAATACCACTTCATTCTGCATATAGTATATATTATATTACGTACTTACATAGATCTTAACTAAATTACTATAAAAAGAAAAAGGTTTTTTAAAAAACTTAAACGTTTTTTGAAAAATAAAATTATTCATTTTGAAATCCAAATAATGAGACATTATGCAAATAAAACAAAGCCTAAACGCACATGCAGACTTGAAGTTTTATACATATTTCATTTAACCTGCTGATTAATCATAAATATGGTCATAATTGGCTTTTTTCCAACGAAGTTTCATTGCATTTTCTAGACGGAAATTATGTATTTAGTTGTTTTGAAAGGCACATGGGTCGATTTTCTATCCCAGTTAACATTGGCTGAGAATGACGATGCTTGTGGTATTTTCCTTTCCTAATCAGCGCGATGCATCCCTAGCAGCATAATCTCATCGGTCATTCATCGAAACCCGATGAAATTCTCATCGGTTGAGTTCTCATCGGGAATTGCTCCAATATGTCTTATCGGCCAAACAGAATCCGAGCAGAGAAATCCAATGAGTTTTGCCCGAAATACAATGAGAATTGGAGCAATTTACGAGCAGTGCAGTCCCGTGCCGATGAATTTAGGATCAATTTTGGATGCTCGGCTTATTTTCATCGGGAAAGTTGATCGGAAATATATCGCTTTTCGATGAAAAGTAGCTCATCGAAAACCGTGTTCGGATACTGACCGGAACGATGTCATCGTGCGTTACGGGATCAATTTACGAGGAGTTCGATGATCGGCCGAGCAAAATCCATGAGTTGATGCTACTTGGGTCTGCATTTGTTTTTAGTTCAGGAAAAAAGTAGGTCACCAGTTTTGCGATCAATATCACATTTAATAGTCGCCAAAAAAACTTTTAGTCGCCACTGGCGAGTGGCGACCGCCAGTCTCGACCTTTAATGGCAGGAAATTATCCTTAACTGCAGTTCATTTTTTGGTTCATAAAGGATTTATGACTTTAGAAAGAACACGTGATGGAGAAGCGAAAAATAAATTAAATCTGCGTCCAAATTTCTACGCAATTAAAAACATGCCATTACATTTCGAGAAACAATATTCATAAGATGTTTTTTGACTCAGTAACGGATGTATCTTATAAAATACGTCCTTTAGTGAGAAAATAATACTTTTTAAATATTGTTTCTGGACACCTTCAAAATTTAAATGCATTACACCAAAAATAGAATCCACGTTCTTCATAGAATTCTGCAACAAAACAGAGATCTTCTAACATGTCGGTTAATGAAAATATTTTTCGGTTAATAAAAATATTTTATTAACCGACTTCAACAAAAGAGGAGGTTATACAATTCGTCAAAGTATTTCTCTTTTTTTTTGTATGTTTAAATGTAGTATCGATGGTGTTCAAAGAATAAAATTATTTTTTATTGGGTCATTTAAAAAGTCCTCGCGCTTTTTTCTAACCAGATGGTTTGACGTATATATTTCGAGCAACACTAATCCTATTGCGTTATATGAGTATTCGTTTGAAAGGTGGCATTTCAGGCTACCTTTTTGTGACCACGTTCAAGTATTTCGCCAATCGAGTGAAAAGTTATAGCTCTTTAAAAATGACTGAAATATCTGAAAAATATGATAGGTAATGCTTTTTCACTGCAAAAAAGATAAGAACGCCACAAGAATGGCCGATGTTTTTAAAAATGTTATGTAAGGATGCAATGAGTGAATGCCGTAATCAAAAGAGGTATACTCTATTCCGTTCCGGAAATTTCGATGTCAAAGATACACCTATCTCTGGTCGGCTATTCACTGAAAAAGTCGATGAAGTTTTTCAACTGGTTTACCGGGACCAACGCGTAAGCTCTTAAAAGATGGCGGAGACACTTAACATCAACCACATAACAGTTTGGGATCCTCTGAAGAGAACAGGTTGCTCAAAGAAGCTCCATGTTTAGGTGACACAAGAATTACCGAAAAAAAAAAAAAAATTGTTCGACAGAGCTACCATTAGTAAAACACTTCTAAGGGGATCCGAAATCGATTCTTTTTGAAGCAAATTAGTACAGGAGATGAAAAATGGATTAGATACGAGACAATGAAACGCATGCGATCTCGGTAAAGGGCTGCGATCCACCACAAGTGACTTCAAATCCAGGATTGACGGTAAAAAGGTGTTTCGTAGAAATGGAAGGGCATTGCTCATAATGAACTGATACAACCTGGCGCAACACTAAATTCTGTCCTCTATTGTGCATAACTCAACTGTTTCAATGAAGCAATCAAGAAAATGCTACCAGAATTGGCCAGAAGAAAAGGAGTTGCGTTCCACCATTATAATGCTAAGCCACACTCATCTTTGATGACTTAGAATAAATCGAAGAAACTTGGTTATGAACTTTTGGTGCATCTAACGTATAGGCCGGACCTTGCTAATTTTGATTATCATTAGTTTTAGTCTCTGAAAAATTCTTTTGATGGCAAAAAATTGGCTAACTGAACAGTCGCTGAAAATCACTTGGCTAAGTTTTTCGCCGATAAACCCCAGAAGTTTTACACCGATGAAATTATGCAGCTACCGAGGGAATAGCCAAAGGTCATAAATAATAATGAGCATATGCACTTAAATTAAAATTAATTTTCAAACAAAAAAATTGTTACTCAAAAACTTACGAAAAAAGCGCGGAGACTTTTTAAATGACCCAATACTTTAGCCTCTGTAAGCGGTTTGCGAAAAATTGATATGCTTGATATCATGAAAATGCCCTGCAGCTGATTATTTAATTTTCTGTTATTTGTAGTTCACTGTCCAATGCGTAGTTAAACTAAGTATTGAAAAAAAAAATATTCTAATCAGAAACGTTAAATAGAAACAGAAAATAAATAAACCATATCCTGATAGTGGAAATTTTATTTTCAACTTCACATAGTTTTAAAAGAGATACATCATCATAAACAGGATTCTAACAATGAGAATATTTAAAATCTATTATGATACACAGTATTCAAGAACAAAAAAGTTCTTTTTCAATTTGTGATTTATACAGAGATAAACGTTTTATAAACACTTTCCACCAAGCAAAAAGTAAACAGAAAACAGATCGAAATTTTTGTTAGTAGAAATCAAAAAATCATTAAAACGGGCACCCATTCATAATTTTGACTCCTAATAGACGAAGTTAAGAAACTGTTCGGAATTTAAGGCCGCATTATTTAGCCATACTAGAGCAAATAACGACCTTCCATGAACAGACTAGTACTGGGGGAAAAAAGAAAGAAAGAAAAGGAAAAAAATAAATAAATTTAGTAATCTAACTTAAAATCTCATTTAAAATCACTTTGCAAAAAATCTTATTTTAATCCATTTATACAAAAGATTTCATTATAACTGATTGTCTTGAAAACACTATTGATAAAATAAATACATAGCGTCAGCATTGCTAATCTTATTTAATTGAAAGTGTATCAAAGCAAATCAATGTCATTTCTTTGCTTATTTTTCACAGTATACGTTAAACAACTTAGGTATTATGCTTGCTAATCACAACACATTCACACATGTATACATGAATACATATTTCTATTAGAAGTGTGGTAGTAGAGTAGTACCCTTATTCAAGACTTTAGATCAGAGGTTTCCAACTGGGGCTAACGAGCCTTTGTGAAAATAATTATGACGCTGTTTCTACGTAAGAATGGGCCTGTCATTGTATCTTTTTGGTGAAAATTGCGTATGGTTTAGTAGTTAGTTAGCGTAGAATGTCAACAAAGTTATTTTACCACTACATTCGAAGAAAATTAATTTCTAATATTTCTGTAATTTAAAGTGGATTAATTGACTAAAATGGCTCTTAAAAAACGTTTTAAAGGAACCTCATGAGAACTGCCTTTAATCAAAATTTATATGAGGGAGGGGGACACTTTTTACTTTCTGTTCTTCTCCCAAGAACTATGCCTGTATTCGCTCCTAGCTAGAAGTGAATCTCTGTTCTTTAGTAGTAGGAGAAGATCAATCTGAGTATTCACATTCAGTACTTTATGAACTTTCATGTAAGTTTCTCACAGGGGTTCTCATCCCTCCCAAGCTCAATGGCGCAAATCCCCGCTCCCCTAAAAAATCCCAACCCTCTTGTGATTTTTATTTTGATTTTTAGACCTCTTTTTTATTTAATTTATTTTTTTAAATATTATTTATTTATTTTTTGAAAAAATTATAACCATTATGTTTTTTTAATATATTATTAACTTTTTAAAAGTTCGAATCATGCGCAGAATAAAATCGGTTTTCTTCCCTTCCAGACATTTCAAGCACACACAAAAATAAATAAGTAAATAATAATAAATAAATAATTAAAATTAAAATTAATAAATAATTTTTATTTAAAAAAATGAGCAAAAAATTTAAATTAAAAAAATAATTCATAAATAATTTAAATAAATAAATAAATCAGTTTTAAAAAAGCGCCCCCCCCCCCCGAAATTGATATGGCTCCATTTGCGCCATAATCCCTCCCTGTGGGCACCCCTGGTTTCTCACCCCGTTTGTAATCTTTATTCAGTGTGGTGCTCCAGTTGCCCAGATTATTTTGTAGCCCGCCACTGGACTCTTGGTCTCAGCTGGGGCCCGCAGACAGTTGGAAGCCCCTGGTTTAAATGAAGTGTTACAATCTAGAAGAAAACAGCTTCTCAATGCACAAGTGATACATACTAGGTGTGACAAATACCAAACAAAAATAGACTGAGAGATAAAGCTTGGTTATGTATCTGTTTATATGGAAAGACAAATAACACATGTGCTTACACTGTTAAACTCAAATTGTATTATGTTTATTTTATCTATTTATTTAAGAAAAATAAACTTATGCATAGCATTTTTCTGCATTAACTAATGGCAGAAATTTGTGAAGAATCCTTTGCACTGTAAAAACTAAATGTTGTTTTTACAGTATAATACAGCTAATTTTAATGTAATAAACTGTAAAAATTGCTAATTTTACAGTAATAAACTGTAAAATTGTTAACTTAACAGTACTAAACTGCGAAATCGCTAATTTTACAGTTTATTACGGTACATTTTAGTTTAAACTAGAACCTCCGCTGCCAGTATTATACTATTGTTTTTACAGTATAATACAGCTAAATTTTATAGTAATAAACTGTAAAAATTGCTAAATTTACAGTAATAAACAGTAAAATTGCTAACTTAACAGTACTAAACTGTAAAATTACTTACTTTATAGTAAGAAACTATAAAATTGCTAGTTTTACAGTTTATTACTGTGCATTTTACAGTTTTAAACTGGATTCGCTTGCCAGTATTTTACTGCAAAAACAACAGTTTATTTTTTGCAGTGTGCCTCTAAAAAGACCCCTTCCCCGTAACGGAAAAATTATTTTAAGAAATGAAGTTCCTAATCTGCCTTGATTGTTTGTTATAAACCAAAAGGGGCAAAAATTCGAAAGGAATTAGAGAAGTATTCGGCGAAATTTGAATTTAAAATTACAACACCGTTAACATTACGTTCTCTTTGTGCGCAAATGAATAAAAACCAAAAAGCAACGTCTAAAAGCACAAGTAGATAAAGTTAAAATTGGCAAACATGTTTCAAAGGCATAAAGCCTACTTTTTCAGTGCCAAGCAAGAAGTACTTTTCGACGTTGCTTCTTGCTTGGTACTTCTTGCTTGGCACTGAAAAAGGAGGCTTTATGCCTTTGAAACATGTTTGCCAATTTTAACTTTATCTACTTGTGCTTTTAGACGTTGCTTTTTGGTTTTTATTCAATACGTTCTCTGTACATGTGCTTACGTTACAATGCGTTTCGTGTGAAAAGGGAAAGTTAACATACAGGCTTTATGAGTGACATCGCTACAAGCTCAATTGGTTCCATTTCTAAAATGTGTAACACATTACCCTTTAAACAAAAATAAATTAGGTGAGACATGAGATGTTGATGTAAATATTTTCCTCTGAATTTTAAATCTCCACTCATTTAACATATTTGTATATTTTAACTCGTCAGCTCAAATAATTCTTTAAAGCGCGTTGGGCTTTACTATCTTTCAACGGAAATAGCAGTTTAGCAGTTAAATAAAAAGGTGTTCATAGTAAAATATTTAAAAACTAAATTACACTTGCACTTACACCTACACGTATACTATATGTGTGAGAGAGTGTGTAAAAAATATACATTTACCCCCAGTGCTCTCATTTTTATTAATCATTTATCAAGTTTTCAAGCATGCGATTTTTATTAATTATTATACTGCTCAATTTATACAAATTATCACCTTAAAATTATATTATTTATTGTATTAACTATTATATGAACGCGCTTGTACACTATTAACAAATTTAAAGTGCTGATTAATAATTTTGTAGTTCAAAATAAAGTTGACTAAATAATTCCGTGAATTAAGCATCAGATGCTAAGGAATAGTTACTAAGCCATTCAAAATTACTAAATGATTTTCTTTACATAGTACAGGCTAAGCGTCGTAGCACACAATTGAAAGGGTTATTATTGTAATTGAATCTCGGCTGCCAGAATCATACTGTAAAAACAAGAGTTCATTTTTAACAGTGTGGCTTTAAGAGTCATTTTAAACAATAATGCTTGGCACAGTAGGTACTTATTGAATTCTTACACTTCACGTTACTTGGTCCGCAATTTATTCAATATTCGAGCTGTTTATTTTGAAAGTCGGGAAAGTGCACTTCCGAAAAAGAAAAAAAGAAAGAAAAGGATAATGGTAAGTATAATCATACATATAACCTTTTCCTCCGTAATAATTTAAAGTCCTCTCTCCCCCCCCCCCCCATAAAAAACGGATTCCTAATATTTGTATGATAAAAGTTTTAACTTTTAAGTAACAAAAATGCTTCTTGACATGCCTTACCTCACTATCTTTCAATAACAAGAAAAAAAAAAAAAAAGACTTTCCCCACTTTTAAAATAAACGGCTCATGTAATTTACTACCCACTTCCTTGTGCTTTTACTTAATTTCTTTCTTGACAACAGTTCACAATTCTCTATTGGAAGAAGTATAGTAAGGGCTAAGTATTTTAGAACTATCTTTCTCATTATGCATAAAAATGGTATCATTACTGTACCTTTTTGAGTTACATGTTACTTTTTGAGTTAAATTTCCAACATTTTTAGACATGTTTTGATGCTTTTTATGCTGAAAATACATTTATTAAAGGTCTAAAAATATGTACGTAGTAGAAGTACCCGAACGGCGATGCCCGTGCAAAACATTTGAAGGAAGTCTCTTAAATAAATGAACTCCTCCCTCAGCCCTCTGAAGTAACTTAATTATTATCTTTAATTCAAATGTGCACACACCTTTTCAAATTCCAGCAAAAGTTTCGTTAAAAGTGAAAATAGTTCGCCAAATGAATAAAAAAATAATAAATAACATACAGTAGCTTTAAAACGTGAAAAATTCCATCAACTACTGTTCATCGCCTAATTAGTCAAGCGACCACGCTACCGTGACCCAATTTATTAGCGATCTGATCGCTATAACTAAAACGTTTAAACGAAAACTCCGCTTTGCTCCCCCCCCCATAAAAACAGCGTTATGCAATCCCTCCACCCTCAACTTTATGTAATACAATAATTACATATTAAACATACATCCTTTTAGAACTTTAATCCATGTGACAGGATTGAGTCCAATAGCTTGAACATGGCTTTAAGTACAGAAGGTAAAACAATATATCAGAGAAAACTTCATGACAAAAAATTGAAGATATTTTCCATCATCAAAGCTCTTCAGTTATGAGGAAGAGGAAGCTCGAACCTTGTTCAAGACATTAGTGCGGCTAATTTTGAATAAAGTTTGAACATAAATGTAAAAAAAAATTCAGCATAAGCCAGCAATTAATGACTTAATTTCAAATCTTAGCGCCCCCCCCCCCTCCCTATAAAACTACACATATGTACATCCATGCCCCAGTATAATGTTCATATACAGAAGTAATATACTTAAAGTAGGCATAAATATAAAAAATATGAAAGATGAGTATATTGTAAATGCTTGAGTTGAGTGTAAGATTTTATCCCTAAGGATGACAGGTAAATCAGTATCTATTTCAGCTCAAGAGATAAAACTTGCTAGCAGATCTGGGATTTTTTTTTTTCAGATGGAAGTCAGAGTTTTAAAAACCAATTTTCATTCCCAAAATTCAACAGAAAATTAAATACATTGCAAAAAATGAAAATGCAACTAATTATAATTTCTGAGGTTCGAATATTCTTCCTTGCAGATAGACTACGAGGAGGAATTTGATGTAGTTCCTTAATATAAAATTAAATTATTGTCTAAACATAAATCCCTCTCAAGGAAATATGATTCAATATGGACAAGCATCACTATAGTATCACATACTTGGCAGTAAATAGATGTAACCTGTTATATGAATACATTGAATTCAACAGGAAGAAATGTGATGAATGAAATTTCAAATGCTTGAAGATATAAAAATAAATATCAAAATAATGAAACTTAATGATATTATTACATCAAAAATATCACAAAAAGACGAACAAATAACAAATTAACAGAAAGACAGGTAAGTTTAAAACATGTGTACAATATTAGTGCATTAAGTTTTAAAGATATCTTTCATGCTTCATTATTTAATTTACGTGTATAAGTGAAATACAAAAACTGAAAACACAAAGAGCTTGATATATAAATCCTTATCTTTGTGACAAGTACAGATTCAGAAAAAACATGTTTTCAGGTCACAAATTTGTAATGAAAACTGCATTTATGTGGTTTGAAGTTTTATTCATGATTCACAACCCTGAGATCTATGGATGAAGTTTACTGTGCAAATTCGTGCTTTAATGCACTGTTTAGTTAGCAAACTATTTCAGCTGTTGCAACAAACTTACTCGTATCCATACATTAGAAAGGTAAAAGATATATTAAAAAAACCCTAAAAAACCCTAAATTTGGGAAATTATTTTAAATGGTAAAATGATCACTACTTACATGGGAAATGCTTTAAAATTATGGAACTACTTTGATATACCCCCACCCTCCCAAATCGGAAATTTGGCGACTTTTTTTTCTCGCCAAGCAAAATACTTGTGTTTGTTGTTGCCACAAAAAAATTGTTGCCGCAAAACTTAAAACGCAGCCTTTCACAGCCTGTTTTGCTTTTTGAAATAACTGTACTTTTATAAACTTAAGGAATGAATTCTCTGAAATATGTTAACAGTTTTCATTATAAAATTGTGCCTTGCTAGAAAAGCCATTAAAAAAAGTCACTCTTTAACAACAATAGACTATTACTGTTGATGTAATCCTATACATGAAATAAACAATTAAAATACCAAAATATTCTAGCACCATCTATGTCAGGAATATTTCGTGTGAGTGTAGATATGTTCCTTGTCATGATGACAGTTACAATTAAGATGTAAAGTAATAAAAATACATAATACACTGTATTGGCTTTACACACTTAACTCATTTGTTTTAAATGGACTTAGTAGTAAATGTAAATATATTAAAGACATGCACAATAGTTTCACTAATTTAGAAAAAAAAAAAAAAAACTCCCAAGAAAAGGTCAGAAAGATCCATATTTCTGGTAAAGAAGAGAAAACATTCAAACATAATTACAAGCAGCTAATAATTTATAATTTTTAAACGATATACAATGCATTATGCAGCCCTCATTAATTTTACATAGCTTTCTCAATAATTAATACTTTATTCCAGTTTATAAATGGTCATGAGATTAATGATTCATTTTTCTAAGTGCACATGAAGGACAGATAGAATTTTTCGTTTCGGAGGAGGTAAAATATGAGCACACAAATTGGAAAAAGGTCATAATGTACCATCAAGAAAAAATAGAAGTCAAGCAATTTCTTGAAATTAAGGGCACCAAAATGCAGCTTTAGACTATTTTTGGTCACATAACCCTCAAGACCCAGGTCTCAGATATGTGCTTGAGTACGTGAATGGGTGGTGGTGCTTTGGCAGATACTTAGGGAATTTAATAAGCAGTCAGCATATATTTATTATTTTATTGAGAGCATCATCATGGAATAGCTTAAAAAATAAATGAATACAATGAAATAAATGAGTTGAATAAATAAATCATATTATTGATTAAATAAATAATATAAATAAATAAATAAATAACTAAAAAGGAAATAATTGCTAAAAGATCAAAACTAGTAAAGAAAGTTAAAACATAAAAAGAAAGGCTTTTATTTACCAGGGAACCACACTGATAGCATACTAAAGAATTTTTTAAAAATAAGTTGCAATTGAGGGAGTTTATTGAAGTATGTTTTTTGTCACATAAGTCAATTCCTTTTGTTTTCCTGTTTTTGATACATAATATCTTCAAGTTGTTTGACATTTTAAGAAAAATCACTAAACTTGGCAACTGACCCTCCCTTGAGCTCCCAAATGACAGGGCTGTGAACAAGATTTAAATTCATGAAATGTTTTTGATGTCAATTTTTTTTATGTTTCAACTATTTTTGTTTAGAAATGAACATAAGTCTAGTTCAGCAATTACAATGGCAAAATTCCTTGCAAAAAATTTTTTTTCAAAGATGTTTCAAGGGCAGGTGGTTGAATTTGCAAAACTCCTGTTTGTACCAAGCAAACACTGTAAAAGATGGATTTTTTTACAGTATAATACAGCTAATTTTACAGTAGTAAACTGTAAAAATTGCTAATTTTACAGTCTATTACTGTGCTTTTTACATTTTAAAACTGGAACCTCTACTGCCAGTAATATACTGCTGTTTTTACAGTATAATACAGCTAATTTTGTGGTAATAAACTGTAAAATTGTGGTAATAAACAGTAAAATTGCAGCTGAACAGTAATAAACTAAAATTGCTGCTGCACAGTAACAAACTGTAAAATTGCTAATTTTGCAGTTTATTACTGTGCCTTTTAGAGATTTACACTGGAACATCCGCTGCCAGTATTATACTGCAAAAAGAACAGTTCATTTTTTGCAGTGTGGCACATGTCTTCAAAATGAAGTGTTTGCTGTGCATTAAACTGGAAATGAACAAGTGAATCGTCCAAAACCCTTTACTGTAGCTTCCTTAACATAAATACGTTCTTTCATTGCTACATATTTCAAAAAATTTCATGATTACAGACTAGCATATGGTTTCCTGGTTAAATTATAAATAAAATAAGTAAGAAAAACAAAATAAATAATAAACCTGAAATGAAACGAAGCACTTTCAGTCAAAAGCAGCAAAATCAACTTAAAAATGGGAGGTGATCTTGAATTCTGTAGAAGAAAACAAATTTTTCATTTTAATTAGTTAATGCAAATAAAAAAAACTGTTAGCAATAAACTGTTAGCAATAATATTAAAAAAAATATACATAAATACACATTCAGTTTATGTGTGTTAACTGTCTACTAAACCTAAAAAAATATTGCTGATGCGCTACATAACTGATTAACTTAATAAATTGATAACAAATGCATACCAATATGACAGAGTTCTTATTAAAAAAATAAAAGAATATGAGCAAACTTTTAAATTAGAAAACACAACTCAAAAATACGAATTTCTACCACGCATCTATTCTTGTACAAAACTTTTAAAGTATTTTCTTAAAGAAAAGATCAATTAAAGTTTTATACAGAGAAGTACATTTATCTGGCCCTTTTTTGTGCACTCAAAGAAAGGAATTTAGTTTATGCATTTGCTGAGAAACACATCATCATACTACCAAACTGTTTCTTAAAAACCAATGAAATACCAACAGAAATATAAAAACTGAAATAAACATCTGATATAATTAATAACAACTAAAATAATTACATTAAGATCTCAGTACAGATAACAGCAATAGAAGGAAATATCAGTTTCCACCAAATAATTTTTTAGCCTCATTTTAAATACTACTACATAGCTTCAATGCCATTACAATGAGACTCATTACAATAAACAAAATGTGCGATCCTTTGAAATTCTTTGGAACAGGGTTCTACTGTCTTTGGATAAATGTAAATCACTCTGAACATTTCTATGTGGGCACATGTCCCAATGCACTCTTCCTCATAAATGCATTTCTGATATGACCGAACCTTGACTAGACAAAGATTGAGCAATTCATTAATATACGACTAAACATGCAAATCAAAGTCATTATTTACATGTCTTTGCAGAAAAGTTTTAAAGTGTAGGAGTGATATGACACCAAAATGCCATAATGATGCACATCATAATACTTTGCAGACAATTTCTGAAATAAACATTCAAAGTTAACTGATGAGTGCACTGCTTGAAAAAGGCATCATTATCCAATACATCATCGAACTAAAAATTTTACAGTAATCAAGTAACATTCGTTCTATATTGCAGATAAATTATACACATTGTTATTTTTTTTTATAATATAAAATAAATGCTAAGTTGAGTTTAAACATCTTGTTTTTGGAGATTATTCCAAAAACAATAAAATTAATTCCTCACGTAGAATCAACCTGTTTAACGAGATTACAAAATGTATATATGATCAATTTAATGTAAAAATAATTCCATTTCAATAAGGTAAATTCACAAAACTATAAATATCGATTTTGATATGTATGTGCGTGTGCATTCCAGTTTCGGTGAGTTTAAAATGATTTTTAAAAGAGTTTTAAATCATCTCATTCAAGGTTTACTTTACTTTTGCTTGTTTTTTTTTTTTTAATTATAATAGAACTTTTTTGTTTAGTCTTACTCTAAAACATTAAGACATGGATTTTTCTTTTGTTTTCACTTTAATTATCTATTTACACAAACTCAGTATTTTATATTAATTTTTTTTAAGTCTCGTAAGCATTTAACATTATTCCAGATTTAACTTATAATTTCTCATTCACAATTTGATACTTTTGTGCAGTTTTGAAAAAGAAGTTACAATGGGCACCGGTTAATTGAATCTGCCACTTTAATGAATCAAATCGTCAAAAAGAGAACAATATCCAGCTTTATTGAATCAAAACTATTTAGAATAAATGTGATTCATACAAGCATGTATGCACACTGAATATACTTTTAAGTTCAACTGAAATGGACACCACTATTCAATGAATCACAATAGAATGGACAACAAACATTCCAAGTGTGGAAATGCTTATCCTAGCTTCAGCGTGTGTGTATTGCTATAAATATTATGTTAAGCACAAATACGAATACAAACAGGAAAAAGTAAAGTTCTATAAATATACTTAAAACAATCAAACAATATAAAACTCATTTGTATAAATAAAATAACAAACCATCTACTATATGAACTGTAGTAAAATATCACATAATTGAAGGACAATTGTTGAACAATATTTCATAAATATAAAAATATGAAAGACAAAAGCTAAAAAAATGGATTCAAACTACTTAATTGCTCAATTTTTCACTCATATATAGCACCAAAAGTAATAAATAAAGTGATCATTCATAACTGGCAGTTAAGTATTTCTTCATATGAAAAATAAAATCAATGAGAGTAAAAAATTAAATGAAAATTCAGCAGATCTAAAAAAAAAAAATATATTGATATTTCTCTAAAATTTGATTGTCAGTTGTACCACATTAATACCATGGTTCAAACACCAAAACTTTCATGCATGATTAAAAACTGGAAGAGAAAATAAAAATGTTCTACAAAACTTTAAAATCATCTGTTAATAACAACAATTCTTCTATTGAAGCAGAGAAATATATTTTCCAGAACTAAGGTTGACCAAATACCAACTTTGAAAGGACATGGCAGATAATTGTCAGACCTCATACCAGAGTAAAATAGCCTTAGCATGAGAATTTTCATGATTAGTATTCAAATCTTTGAAAAAAAAAATTATGAAAATAATTAAAATTTAAGTGAAAAAAGTAATTTCCTACTAAGTATGCAAATAAAAATTGCACGAATATATGATACACAAATTAACATAATTGTAAAATAACAGTAATCATTTTAACAAATTTGTTTTCTTTAAAGGCCTGAAAATAGCTTCTATGAAATTGATTAAAGAGAAAAAAAAATAAATAAAGATTTTAAAAAATTCTCAAAATTAAATCTAAAATCGACAAAGTGGTTTTCGCATCTTGCACTACATAAGTAATTATATTTTTATGTTTTGATGTAACTATCTTTACCATGCTTTCTTTATTATTGTTTTTTAAACTAAATCTTTTATAGTTTTATGATCAAAATGTTTATTATTTGTAAAAATAAAACATCTGATTTTATCACTTCTCCTAACTTTTTACTGCAGTTTTCATTCTAACAGAAAGATAAACATTTTTATTTTTACATTATATGATATCTTTCGATACTATGTATGTTTAAAATATTTAGCAATCCTTATTCAAAATGTGGATGTACAGCAAAAAACAACTAAAGCAATTTTAAATGTTCATTTTTTTTAAAAACCTACACTGATTTAGGGTAGGTTTTGAGGATTTTCTACACTGACTTAGGGTACATATAACTATTTACATTATATTTTTTGCTATTTGTTCTATTTTTATTCAAATGAGTGGTCAAATGAGTAATTTTGGTAAACAAAATTCACTTTCAATAGTTTGGTCCATGAAATGCCAAAACTATATTTAATAGTTGCAATATAGTATTTTCCTTTAAGGTAAGCTTCAATGCACTTTCCCCCAGTTTTACATCAAAATTATCAACACTTAGCATGAAAGCAAATCTTTCGCTGAAGGCTAAAATCAACCTCGATCTGACCTTGAAATATAAATCCCTCATTTTCAATGTCCTCTAGAACGCTATGGAAAGATTATACAACAAAACTTTAAATGTTTTTACAATAAATTCTTTTAAAGAAGTGCCTTTTTAATTGCATTCAAGGTTTTTTTCGTAAGGAAGTACTTTGTCCTGCATTCTTTTATCTGAATAGAAAAACTACACAGTAATATGGTAAACTAAAACATTTCTCCCAATCAGTAATTTTTCTACTGATATTTATGAAAACTTTACAATGCTTAAATTGAAGTTGATATCATTAACACACCTCACAAGTTTAAGCATAGTTTAGCCCATCTAACCACAAAACCACACAATAGTGTAATAAAGATTTTTTTTTTTTTTTGATAAGTGGCAATTGAAACAGACTTGTAAACACATGTTTTTTGAAGCATAAATTACTTGAACTCATGTCACTGTTATTGAAATAAGAGACATTAAAGGGCAATTTTTAAAAAAAATTTGCTTAGTTTAAAGAGTTTCAGTGAATAATGGATGATATCTTTCACACTATTTGAAGATAGGATGGAGACAGTGAAGTTGTTTGACCAATTTCTGGCAAAATTTGAAAATTTGGTGCGTTTTTGAAAATTTCGGCTTATTTTAAGATCTTATGTCTCGAAAATGGGGTGACAAGAACAAATAATTTTTGAGTCATAAATTTGTCCCAAAATGCTCTTGCAATTTCTACCTATTTAAACGTTTTTGATTATGACATCATTCGTGCAGTTCCTTGGTAAAGATATAGATAGTAGTGTCGATTAGTAGAACGGACCTCTCCAATTAAATGTAAAATAACCAATTTGGATACTAACATGTTAGAGATAGTTTAAAATAACTCTTTTGAAGAATGGAGTGCATAATGCCTCTGTAAGTGGTTTTTACGCCCAAAAGCTTTTTGACATATATTGCAGACAAAAGGTTTTACTCTGGTATGGGTCAGTAGATGTCGTTCCAAGGTTATCTTTTGAGAAAACTTTTTGGGGCAGACATGGCATTCATGGGGTTTCTCTCCTGTATGAACTAAATGGTGTCTGGTCAGCAAAGCTTTCCTGGAAAACATTTTGAAGCAAAGATTACAAACATGTGATTTCTTCCTACTTTTGCTTTTCTCAGGAGGACAAACTTCTGCAGCATCATTCATATTGCTGAAACAATCGAGCTCCAGATCCATGTGACTCAAAAGATGTGATTGCAGGTCATCTTTGTGCTTAAATTTTGCTCCACAAACATCACAGCTGACTGAGCTCTGGTGGGTTAATTTGTGCCTCAGGAGCCGATCACGGCGATTATACAAATTGCCGCAAACATTGCATGCATGCAGTCTTTGCAGTATCTGCTTTTCTATATTGTTTCTTGGATTCAAACTAGTTTTTGTCTTGTGGTCATTTTTCGTGATATTTTCAGCAAGATGCGACTTTAAATGGGACAAAAGCACCTCTTTGTCCAAAAACATTTCGTCACACAGCTCACACACAAATCGTTTCACCCCTTTATGTCGAAGACAATGTCTCCTCAAATTATTCTGATGTGTGAACTGCTTTTTGCACAAATTGCAGGTGAATGGCTTCTCTCCACTGTGCACACGTCCATGTTTCTCCAGATCGTCGCTTCGTGCGAATGATTTGTCGCAAATGTTGCAAGTGAATTTCCTTTCCCCAGAATGTATAAGAGAATGAACAATGAGGGCAGTGTTTCGGGTGAATCTCCTGAAGCATATCTGACAGATATGTGGCTTGATTCTGGCATGTAATAAGTAATGGGTCTTCAAATTGGCTTTCTTTGAAAATTCTTTGTCACATATCTTACATGAAAGAGGATTGCTGTTGCGCTTGTACCTTGCCAACTCTTCCGTGGTTCGGGGAGGTATTGGGACAGGTTCTGGGTTACTTGAGATGTCTTTGGATGACGACAAGATTTCTTTCTCTTGGTCAACTTCTGATTGACTATGACAGGAATTATCAGGCAATAATGGTTGACTTTTGTTTTCAGTTTCCTTCCTAGCTATCTCAGGTTCAACTACATTATCCAAGTTAGATGTTACCTCATTACAATTGGCAGGTGAATTTGGTTGTGTTGAAGTTAAAAATTTAGAAAAACCACTTGCGAGATGGAATGGGCTTAAAGATTTGCTTTTTTCCGTCTCATTCAAAGCATCATCGTCGTCAAACAATAAATCTAACGATATTTCGTCTAAAATTTCGTGAGTAAGAGGACTGAACAAAGAGCTTGCTTTAGATGACTCGTCAAGATCCAGACCCGTTTTTTCATTTAAGGTTTCTTCATCAGCTAATATCAAGTCTAATAAAACATCTTCAGTGATTTCTTCATCAAGATGTTGCAACCATGAGTTCACTTTTGGAAGCGCTTCATCATTTTCCCCTGCAATACCTTTAACTAAATCTTCGTAAATTTTTAACAAACGCAAAGACTTTTCTTCAGACATTGTAGAAGAATATTTTAAAATTAGAGCTCTACGTAAACATGTACAAATAGAGGTTACAGAGTAAGATTAAGAAAAAATATTCTCAACCAATTGTAGATTGGTTCGTGATTAAAAGCTTAAAAGTACATATATGAGCTAAATACCGAAAATAAAGGTAGGAATTAGCGGTTATTAACATTTTTGTAGGTTTTCTAAAAAAAATTACAAAATAATTACCAAAAAGCTTCGACTTTATTGCTCTAAAACATGTTAAACAGACAGAGGAAGTTCTTGACAGAACCTAAACAAACATTACATTATATTCGGTACAGCTAAGTAATATGATGAGAGATACATAAACGCTAGGCTTCTCCTCTTTTATACACGTGTCTCTGTATTAGTTAGATATTCACGACCATGTATTGGCATCAAAACAAAAAGGTTTGTTGTGGCTGTGATCATGATATGATTTTGGAAGTTTTATAGATTTAACATGGTTACAAAAACTGAAAAATTTTGAATGCGTTGATCTTTAGGTACAAGAAAGCTTTCGATCTGACAATTTCGGCTATGGGTCGACGGGCATTATCGCATGAAGAACGTATTGCTGCAAAAGAAAAATATGCAGAACGAAGAAGAGCAAAATATAAACAGCTAATATTAAATGATGATTATCGTACAAAAGTTCGTGAAGCTGTGCGTAAAAGGAGATCCGACCCTAAAGTTCGTGAGCTGGACAATTAACTACGGCGGAAAAATCGAGAAAAAAAGCGCAAATTATTAAATATTACTGGGGTACAAACATCAGCATCTTCTAATATTAAACCGTACGTTATCCTTTCCTACATTCCGCACAGCTCAAACGTTTTAATACCAATGGATATTACAAAAGTCAATAAAGTACAAAACAGTAATAATATCGCGCATATACCAACGACGGTCCAAATGAACTATAATCATTCAAACCTTTATTCCATATGCAAGACCCGAGCTGACAATAATCATTCTAATATTTATTCTATAAGCAATCCTCAAACTGACAATACTCATTCTAACTCTTATTCTACATGCAAGACTCTAACTGAAAATAATCATTCTAACCTTTATTCGACGTGCAACTCTCAAGCTGACAATAATCATTCTAACCTTTATTCCAAATGCAACTCTCAAGCTGAAGTTCAGTTGAATAACTATGAAAATCATACTTATTGGACAAAAGAGAAAAGTAAATTATTTGAATCTATTTCGGATGAGTCAATTCATTATTGTTATTCTTGTAATCGTTTATGGTTTATGGATTCATTGAGAAAGTTTTTCCAAAAGGATTACATCTTCAAAGATTTTACGGGAGAACAGATGAAACTCATTTTCAGTGCTAATGATGATGACTTTGGTTTTTTTTTGTTACACATGCATTGTTTCTTTTTGTAATGGAAACTATCTAGCTTTGCAAGTTATGGGTTTTATCTATTTTTATTCTCACTGACATGAGGATTCATTATTCATGGCCTGAAATGATGATCCTTTGATTTGCAATCTACGCATTTTGAAGATTTGTTTCTTAAAATGTTAAATTTTTTTAAAAAATTATATAGATTAACATGTTTTGCATTTAACAGACTTATTAAAAGAATAACATTTCATTCTGTACTAAAAAAATGTGCACATTATTTGAAAAGTCGCCCAATTAAAACCCTAGGGCAGTTCCTAAAAAGTTGGAACAGAAATGGAAACTGCAGCAGTTTTAAAAATTTCCAAATCAATCTTTGTTTTTAGTAAAAAGCATAATATGCAGACAGAATGTAATAAATACAAAAATGACCATCAACCATGCAAAGGCAGAAGCTTGAAGTCATTAAAAAAAAGAGCGAAATCTGCCGTTTGTGCCATAATTATATATACAGTCGAGTCTCCATAACTCGAATATTCCTTTTTCTCAAAGTGTTCGATGAGTCCCCAGACTCTTGATAAGGCTGTGGGAACTTCCTATAACTCTAAGTTTTTAACTGGTCCCTTTAGACTTCAAGTTATCCAGACTCCATTGTACTACATAAATTTTGAAAGGTAATATTTTCTTTTTTAAACGGTATTGTGTCTGACTAATTAGCTACATTAAATAATTTTTCTTGTAGTAAAAGGATTATTATTTGTTAAGCATATAAGTAAAAATGAATCAATTAAAAAAAAAAAAAAAGACTAACATGTGTCTAGTTAAATAGTGCTGCAAAAGTAATCCATGTTATCAATGTTTCTCTTCAGGATAAGCTGGATTAAAAGGTCAAAAAAATGTAAAGTGTATTTTTTAGTTTATTTGCATAAGTAATCAGTTAACCGCTTTATTTTTTATAATACTTGAACTCTGTATTTTGGAACTTTTGCTTCATGCAGAACAAGGTAAATAATTGTAGTTTTGGCTGTCAAAGAAAAATAAATCTTTGATTGAGTTTTTGAACTCAGCTCAACAACTCTACTTTACATTTTTATGTTTTGTACTTTTATCTATTGATATGGCATCTCTATTCAAATTATTTTTTTAGTCTTTTTGATTCCTGTTCATCAGCACTCATGTGAATTTAGCTTTTCTCATCAGAAAAGAGTTAAAAATTATACTAATGTACTTCATTTTATTTTTCCCTTCTTTGTTATTGTTGCTAGGTTTCCTTTTGAGTTATTAATATATCTTCTAAGAGGATTAAATTATTTCTTGAATTGTTGTTAATGTTATTGAAAACCTATAGTTTTTTATTCCCAGTTTGGCTGACCCTAAGTTTGGGCTGCATCTTGTTTAATCATATACGCATTTTCTCCCGCAATTTTTATTGCAATACTGATGCAGCGTTAAGTTTTCAGAATCATGCCTGTATCTTCTGTCTAAATGCTTTGCATTTGCTCCGGATCTGTGACATAATATTATACAAAACTAAATATTCTGTTACAAAACCGAGTTAACATGATAGCAATAAAAGTATATTTATGAAGAGCTTTATTTCAGATCATGGATAACATCTGACTGCACATATCAGAACCTAGTGTATTAGTGGAAAAAGAGGTCACAGAAGAACTCAACAATATTTTGGCAAAGAACGAAGGATGTCCTTAATTTCAAGAGATTGAAAAATTTCTAAGTTACAAGGGAGAATGAGAAGTCATTAGGCAAAAAAGTTTGTTCATCCATAAGAGCTCAAATTTTCGCATGCATAAAAGCGTTCATTGAAACGCTGAAACACACGTCTGCAGTGTTTCTGCTCATTTGTGCTTTTAATGCTATTTCATTTCCTTTTATTTTTAAGCACAAAGCTATTCGTATATTTCTCACAGAAATTAGGGTTTAGCATATTTATTTTTGCCTTAAAAAATATCAATATTTTTTTCTTTATACTAGTAAAAATTATATTGAAGCATATTTTAATCACTTTTTAGTGCATAAAGTCAGGCTTTACAAATCGCTAAATATTCCAGCTTGGGATGTTACTTTTGCTGTAACAGAAGTCTCTATGTAAAATTACTTAGAGTAGCCTCTTTAAAATATGTCTTCACGGTAAGCCACAACAAAATTCATTTTCCAACAGTATAATTCTAGAAATTTACAGAAAAGTGAGAAAAATGAGCATGTTCGAACAAGTCACAAGCACTCTCATTTTCTCACCATCTCTTCAATGGGAGAAATTTTGAAGCACTTCAATAATAACAAATCATATAATTATTTATGTGAAACATGAGCATCCCCTTTAATGTGCTTCACTTTTAACTATTTATTTTAATCCTTATTCTAAGATAATTTTCCTATGTTTTGTTTATAGTTGTCTCGCTCTCTCTGCCTTAATATTTTTATAATGATTTTTTTATACTTTAAACTGACATGTTATGATACAAAAATAATCATTCCAGTTTTACTGTATGATATTAAAATTTTGCAAGGTTTAAAACGTTTTTTCTGAAGTTGTATCTTTTAAATTATGTAGTTCTGGTTTAGTAACTAGAGTAAATGTTTTGACAGACACAGAATTATTTGACATAAGTTTAGAAGTTTTGAAAGCCAAAGGTAGAATTAAGTAGTCATTAATCAAATTAAAATGTCTTCAGTCTTTAACATGAATGCAATCTTTGCCATTAGAGACTTTAACATTGCTAAAACAATTAAACTTTATACGAAAAATGCTGTAGTAGCTGCTAATCCTTAGCCAAAAACCTGCGGCTCTGTTATGGCTATTCCAGACTGACGAGTACAAAAAGTGTTTCCTACCCCATTAGAAAAGAGGCAGGGTGCTTCCTGATAAAAGGGCACTTTCACAAAAAGAATTAAATTATTTTTATTCTTAATGCATATAAATTCCAAGTAAGCAATGCAAATCCACTTTTCAATAGTCACTATTTTTTTAAATAGTAAAATGCTTTTTTGAGTTTAGTTAAAAAAATTATGAACAATCTTGCAGCAGCAAAATTCTCAGTTGAAAATTGATCCACATTTGAAAAACTAGCAACTTAAAAAAATTTTAACTGCAAAATTTGTAAGGTTTTCTGAAAAAGAGCAGAGTGCAACATCTTCCTAAAAATGCTAGGGGGAGGAGAAGGGGTCATAACTATAGAATGTTAATTACTAGGGTAAGAATTTGCAAGCAGCTAAATAATGATCCAGTTTGACTGCTTGGGCATATGCACACAATACCAAAAATTTGTTAGTTACACATTTTATAGACAACTTTCCAAGAAGTGTTAGGATGTGGCTTAAAGCGACAAATAAAAAAGTACAGTACTTAGAAACAAACACATCAATTGGGAGAAATAAATAATTTATTCCAGCACAACTTATTAAATTAAAAAACATCAACAACATTTTTTGATAGTTATAGCAAGCTAATTTCCAGTCGGAAGAGAATGCCAATTTTACGATGACAGCTAGAAAAATGTACAAAATTCCAGGAAAAGTTGTGGAGATGAGATCCAAAAGGATGGATAAGCTTCCTCTGAAGGGTGAGGTTTTTTTGCTAATTGGATCATATAAATAGCATCACAGAAATTATGGTTTGACATACTGAAATAAAAACGAGGGCAAGAATTAGCACATATATATTTTTGTCAACACATTAATTGTTAAATCACATTAATAAAGTATAAACAAACAATCTGCTTTCAAACATGAAGTTACAATAGAACCCTTGCCTTTAGTAGGTTTCAAACTTTGTACTTTCTAAGTATATTAAAAAATTAAAATATCAAATTAATGCTTTAAGATAAAGAAAACAGAAGAACAATACAGGGTTACTACAAATGATTCATTTGTTTTTGAAACGCTATATATCCAAAAGTATCGCACAGACAGTGAGGAATACATAAAAATACCCGTAAACTCATTAAGATGAAATTGTATTAACCAGATAGTAATATGAAAACAGTACTTTTAAAATGGCAACAACACAAGAAACAATTTATTTTTGGTAATGGTCATCACTGATGCATGGATACTATCCTTGAGTTCTTCTGACGCTTTTGGTGGTGGGGGTAAGGTCATTACTGTGCTCCTAAAGCACTACAAAAATAGATGAACATCACGTATACTGCAACACAGACACACAAAAAATGTTTTTTCTAGTTTCACCAACATTTTAAAATTACTGCATTCGTAGTACCACCTGGTTGACATACCAAATCTTGATGAGTTTATGGTTATTTTCATACATTCCTTATTGTTGAAAATGCAATACTTTCATATGTATAAGGCAGTAAGATGCAAAGGGATGTAAGTGGACAGATTCAAGTTGTGAGTAAAAGGCATTAAAAGATCAGATCTTATGTACCTTAGGTAGGCTTTCATTGAAATTTTTTTCTGAATTACATTATGTATCAGCACTTGCCACTGTTACAAGTACCATCCCTTAGCCAAAACAGATTCAAGGTTCTTCAACTGTCTGCACTATTTATCTCCAAATTTTTAATTTTGCTACTGACATTCCTTTGCTGAATTTCAGAGTCCAGTACTAACAATATTCAGTTATTGTACCGCGGCTTCAGTCGATGGTGGTCAATACTTCATTACTTGCTGTTCGAATCAGATTTAAAAACACCTGGATGAATTCATCAGAAATTTTCAATTCCAAGAATCAACAATGAAAATTAGATCTTCATTTACTGAAACTAAAACGAAAATGCTTGGTGCAAACGCTAAACCATCCGAGCTTTTTCAACTTAAATAAAATGAACTTTATACTCATAGAATCAGCATTTTCAAACTCACAAATTACCTGCAAGATGGTAGAGCCCATTTGTGCAGGCGATCTCGTGACGACGACTCCGGCCGAAGTTAGAGCTTCAATCTTTTCTTGAGCACCTCCTTTACCACCAGATATAATGGCACCTGCGTGACCCATTCTTCTACCGGGAGGAGCAGTCAGGCCAGCAATAAAGGATACTACGGGTTTTGCATTGGAACCCTATAGTTTTAGATAAGAGTAAGAAAATAAGAGATACCTACATAAATCTATAATAAATTATGTGCACTAAAAATGTTACAGTTATGTGACTAAAAAAATTTGATATTGGCGTAAACCCAAAAGTTAGTTGCCACTGTGGCGTTGTCGGTGGCCACTTTGAACCAAGTTTCAAAATTGTAATCCCACTTCACTTCATTCTGCATATAAAATTATTACATTATGTATTTGAAGTACCAGTGGACCGAGCCTGCTCGGTTAAAAAAAAAAAGGTTTGTAAACTCGTGTTTTTTTCTAAAATGCGAAGTACTTCTCTACTAATAATAAAGCTGAAGGTGGATCTGTCTGTCCTTCTTTCCTTCCTTCCTTCTGTCTGTTACGCGCGTAGCGCCAAAACCGCTCGGTTGATTTTCATGCCACTTGGCACAAAATTAGTTTGTAGCATGTAGTTTTGCACCTCGAAGCGATTTTTCGAAAATTCCATTTCGTTCTTTTTCTATTCGAATTCTTAGCGGAAATTCGATAAAATAGGGAAGAAATATTTCATACACATTTTCAAGTCTTATGTCATTCGAAAGCTTGAAATTTTCTGCACAAAATGAAGTTTTTTCGAAGTTTCTACGGTCATCAGGAGAGCTGTAACAATTGTTTTTAGAATCCCGGAATTCAAGGCTTACCTTCAGTAAAGCAAGCCAAACGATTCTAAAATGGTTGAACTCGAGAATAAAATTTGTTTGAAAAGATAGATGAAATGAATTATTTTATCAACGGAAATCAACTTTTCATGTTGTTACCATGGTTACGTGTTCATACTTATTTTTGTTTCGTTCTTTTTCCAGCGTTGCCAGGCGTAGTATTTTTGATACTACGGTAGTATTTTTTCGGCCCAAATAAGGAGCGTAGTATTTTTCCGGCAACCCTGTTTCCAAAAAACTAATGACTTAATTAAAAGATTTGGCGGATTTTTTTTTTTTTTTTTTTCATTTTCATAGATTTCGCATTTCAGCAACATTGATTTTGGCAACGTTTGGAAACAGTAGTATTTTGTAATATTTTTTTTAGAGGAGGCGTAGTATTTTTTTGTTTCAATTCTCTGGCAACCCTGTCTTTTTCCGGGTGAAAATGCTTTGGGACCTTACTTGGCGCGTTTTTGCGTGTCTCGCGGAAGTGAAAGCTTTAAGAGAAACTACGCAAAATAGCCAGGGTGCAAAATAGCCAGGGTTACCACGCTTGGCGCGCCTATTTCCCATTTAGCGAGAAAAGGGTACCTAAAGCACAGATTAACCAAATATCGTATCAATTGCGATATTGCATAGTTCTTTTAAAAGTAAATCAGTGTTCATTTCAATGCAGACAAAAGGGATATGAATTGGTGCGACGACTTGGCCATATATCGCCAAGCTTTTAGTCGCCAAGTATTTGCCGCCAATTTGGCGACATATCGCAAAGTTGGCGAAAAAAATTGGTTTCTTTTTTTTATTTGGACTCAATTTGGCGCTACTAGCGATATTTTGCGAAAGATTCACTAAATGATGTTAAAATCGGCGATGTTTAGGAGATTAATCATTGTAAAACATTTTTTTGCATTGTTTCGTGGCAAACTAGGGATATAAATGCTTGTATTTAGATAAACTTGAAAAGCATTTTTAAGCCTTTGGTAGCAATTATGCTTTTAAAACAGCCGCAATTTGTTTTAAAATACACAACCTTATTTAATCCATGCTAACCGTAAAATCACACCCAATTTCATTTCATTTGGCGCCTAAAGCGCAGGAGGGGTTGATGAGAATGGATGCAGAGTCCATGTTCTCCAGTACGCATTTGGTTCCTGTTGGTTTTGACTTTCACTTTACTTCACACTCCAAGGTTCCCCCCGTACATACCACAACTCGTGGTTTAACCGGGATGGGACCCTGAAGAGTGCTCTGTTCATTTTTGAACCAGGCCCAAGGGCCGAGTACACCCTTGGCCCAGCATCCCCCTGAGGTATCGTTTCACTTGGAGGATTTTATGACCACAAACATTTTTAACGTACCCCAGCCACCATTAATGAAGACGGTGGATCTTTGATCGGCTCTGCTCCCTCTATATGATTGGCCCGGGACCCTCCGGTTACGAGTCCGACGACTTACCGATCGGACTGCCGCCGCCCACACCCAATTCTAACTGTATTTTGATTGATGTCTTTTAAATTTGAAAAACAATAGTAATTCTAACGTGTTGCCAAAACTCGTTAGCCAAATACCATAAAAATTTAAATTTACGCTGATGTGATTAAATATGAAATCCATTGTTATAATAAAACGTGGTTGCTATGAAACAGTAACAATAAGAGTAATCATAAAGAAAATGGCGAAAGAAAACTCGTCAAACTTTTAATGAAGGCACGAAAAACGGGGGGGGGGGGGGTTACTTTATTTAAATATACTTTATTTAAATACTTTATTTAAATACAAAATTTTATCAAAATCGTTAGAGCCGTTTTCGAGATCCGAAATATATATATACAAGAATTGCTGGTTTAAAGATATTAGATTAGATGGATGTAATTTTGTTTCGAAACTTAATATTTTAACAGGGTTCCCACTTCTTTTTCAAAACGAAAAATAAGGACTTTCTAAGGACATTTTTCCAAAAAATTAAGGCCCTTTTAAAGTATTTCTTAGTCACCAAATAGGTATGAATTTTACGGGTTGCACAAAAAATGGGCCTCTTCCCCCCAAAAAATATTTTTGAAGCATTTATCATTGCATTTCAAACCCAAGACTAAGAAAAATTTTCAAAATAAAACACTTGTGATCTCAACATTTTTCCTCTTCATGACAATTCCAAGACTAGCGGCAATTTTACATCAAACACTGGACATTAACCCCTTCCCGGCTTATCCCGAGCTGGACTCGGGCAATCGAAATGTTCCATTCTGGCTCATCCCGAGTGTAGCTCGGGCACGGTGAAAATTAACACTGCACAACCAGTCTTTCAAGAATTATTTCACATGTCCCTTTTATGGTTTCGGATGCTTTTATTTACTATTGTTGCTACTAGATAACATAACTATACAATGTTTTGAGCTGTAGATTTAAGATATGTGCAGGCGCCGAATCCAAAGTATAATGATTTCTGCCATACAGAAAGCCAACTTTGCAGCTAAATACTCATTTATTTAAAAAATAGCTATTTTTACATTTATTTTTAGGAAATGTTGCATGCGAATGCTGCTATTATGTTTAAAAAGATATGTTTGTGTGAAAATAAGCATAAAAAAATTGACATTTTTTGATCCGTAATCCCGAAATAAAATGAGCCTGGAAGGGGTTAAAGTACTAGCTTTGAGTACAAGATGAACTAAAATCTTTGAGGCTGCGTTTTTCAGAAAAAAACGTATAAAATATGTATTATGAGCTAATATTTAGAAAAGTGCCAATTTGAGTCCCAAGTGAATTTTCACCAGTATTTCAATAACTAGTTTAAAAAAATAATTTTCCCCAGAAAGAAGATAAGTTTTTCTTTCATTTCATCTAATAACATCAGGAAAAAAAATTTTTTTTTCATCAGAAAATATTGTGTTTATACATCAAAAATCAGATCGGTAACATGTCCCAAGTAGCAAAGCTTAGCATGCAAACAGGTCATGCGCACTTTCTAACTTCCTAAAAAAACGCACTTGCACAAAAAACGATTCTATTTTTACCCCTTTGTTAATATTTTACTTCATTTTTGTTTTAATCGATTTCTGATTTTCTAGCTGATGCGAAATAAGCGTGTCCCAAGTTCCGCCGTCAGAGTGGTAACAATAACTTCCGATCTATGTTTAGGCTCCCAAAATCATTTCCTGCACCTATACCACGTGATACTGAGTACCTGGTGGAAAGTTTTATCGAATTGTAATTAAAAATTTGCATTTCTGCATCTAAAATTGTAGGTAAGATTTTTTAAGTGATTTTATAAAATGTGTGTCATTTGAGTCATCAGATCGGTAACACGCTCTAAAATGCGCAGTTTTTATTATTTTAAAAATTATTTTATATATAAGTATAGTCCTTTGTTACAAGTGAAAAAACCACGTGTTTGATTTTGGTTTAGTGCGATCGACTCGGAAATAAAAAAAAAAACTTGGTCAGTTTGTCAGATCGGTAACAATCAGAGCGGTAACATTGAAAAACAGCAAATATGTTACAGAACTAACTCACACGTTTCAGAAATATAAAAAGCAAAAATCATACTTTAGCCATATATATTGAATATTTTTGTTCTTAAAAAATGAAAAGCAATGAGTTTTAGTACAATTGCTTCATTTGTGGTTTGTATGACCTAACAATAGAAGTTAGTAAAATAAGAAAAATTGACACTGCAGAAATTAAGTTAATTATTATTATTTTAATTTATTTATTTATTTATTTATTTGTGCCTCAATTTCTTATAACTTCGCTAAATAACTAGATAATAACTAGCATGCTAAATTTGAATTTCTGATCAAGAAATTAAATTTTTCCTGCAACTAATTAAAGAAAAGCAAGCAGCAGAGTTGTGTGTTGAAAAAGTTGAAGTTGTGTGTTGTTTTAAAACAAAACAAATGTTTTATTAGCTTGGATTTGGTAA
Organism: Uloborus plumipes; assembly: GCA_038373865.1. NCBI lineage: Eukaryota > Metazoa > Arthropoda > Arachnida > Araneae > Uloboridae > Uloborus > Uloborus plumipes. Next base: position 46,538 of record JAXGGA010000505.1, on the reverse strand, counting down.
TATCATAATTTATTTTATCTAAAAACCTTATCGCTCATTTTTATTTCCAAGAAATGCTTTTTCATAATGAAATTTGATTTTTTAGCCTAATATATATATTTTAATATAATTATCTTAATTCTATGTTAAAAATGCAAGGAAATGATATCATATTTAGAGATGTTAACGAATACTGATAGCATAAACTCAAATATGTAGCTCATATTAACATCAGATCTGTAACATTCATAAGATCTGTAACGGCTTAAAAGTGAGTAATCTAAGGAGGGGGTAAATAACTTCCTTGACCTCCCCCCTTTTATTTTCTTGCATTTAGACCAACTTTAGACTTAAAATCCAATTCAATTTACTATCTTCTCAAGGAAACAAAAATGCTAAAATAGATTTCAATACAAGGCAAAGCGTTCTAATTTCATGCTACTTCTATTTACTTAAGTATAGCTCAGATTTTAGTAAAAATAAGATAAAAACTAAATTTTGTAAAAGTAAATTAATCACTTTCCTAAACTACATATGCAGGGGCTAAAATTCAGGACAGGTACGCCAAAGTTTTCAATTTACAAAATGCAAGGTATCTGATACAACTGGAGTTTGAAATCCATGAATTTCCATTTCTCACTGGATGCAATGTTTGCAGGGGGAGGGGCGGGAATCAAGAATTGTTTAAAATAGTGCTTTGTGAAAAGAAAATTTCAACTATCTGAGAAATGCTTTGCAAATATGAGCTGAAAATTCAACTTATGACAAAATATAACAAACTGAGCTACTGTTATATTATTTCTAAAAATCTCAATACATTTAAGGTAGTCAATAGTGAAAGTCAAGAATAAATTTTACTTGAATCAATGCAGATGCAAATGGATTAAAGTTTTCAAGTGGAAGCAATTAAGTAGCAAATGTGCAAGTCTTCAATTACAAAGTATTTTTATTTGATTGCATTGATTGGCATGATGAATAATGCGTTCAAATGAGGCAAAATGTATGCATGGAGCATAGGTTGAAAAACCATGGTTTTAAAGTGGTGTCTACAGCTTGCAAAGCCGACTCATTAAAATCTTTACTAATATATAAAGCTGTAGAGTTTGTTTGTTTGTTTGTTTGTTTGTTTGAACGGGCTAATCTCAGGAACTACTGGTTCGATTTGAAAAATTCTTTTTGTGTTGAATAGTCCATTTATCCAGAAAGACTTTAGGCTATAGTTTGAAAAGATTCGATAAGCGATTCGTTTTTTATTCGAATTCAAGGCAATTTTCTCATAAATCGCCGAATACTGGGGTTAAAAATTACTTGCACATATTAATGTTATATATCGTTGGAAGCAGAAAAATTTTGTCCGTCCTATGCAGTTTGTTCCGATTCTCTATCTTAAACACAGCACGAGTTATTCAATTTTTAAACTTGCCTTTTGCAAGGCTTCACCCGATTTCTTGCAATACTTGGTTCATTAAAACCATCAATAAAAAATAAACTAATTATTCCACAGTTTTGATTTTTACGCCATTGGATAGAGCGATATTTTTAACCCCAGAATTGATTCGACTTACAGTCGAAGAACCAAGCTTTTATCTCCACTAGAAAAAAAGTTACAAGCGTTTGAACTTTGAGTTCGAAAACCTCTTTTCTGATCAAATTATTAACGTTTTATTTCGTTGCTATGGCGACATCTTTTAAATTCATTGTTGATGTCCTTTTCTTCATTTCGTTTCTTAAAAGCATTTTATTTCTCGGCGTTTCAAGGCCCTCCTATGATGATTATAACAAGGCAAATAAATCCTTTTAGTTCGGTACAATTGCAAAGATTTTAGCTATTAATATTTAATTGTGAAATAATGTAGCAATTTGATATTTGACAACAAACGTGCATTTTGCGCAACATTTTGAAAATGTGTTTTTAAATAAAATTGCAATTGCTGTTTTTAGAAGGGACTTTTTTTGGCTGCGATCCAAATATTAAAACAACTTTTTCGTTTAGAATTTTGCAATTAATTTTACAGGAAGAAAGCGGTTTCGGAAATAATTGTTTTTGGTAAGGAATTTTATTTGTTATTTAGGGAGAGTATTAAGTATGCGCTACTTGACATCGTCTTTATTTCTGAGGAATCATATGCAAATAATTTGATTGACTTTTTGATGCAGGAAAGCTTTTTAGCGACCGCTTTAGAGGGAAGTAGTTTTTTGAAACTTTCCTTGGTACTTTAAAAGCGAGCCGCCTTGGCGGCGAGTAGTTTGTTGAAAATTTTCCTCGCTACTTTAAAGGCGAGCGCCTTGGCGGCGAATAGGTTGTTTAAACTTTCCTCACTACTTTGAAGGCGAGCCACCTTGGCGGCGAGTAGTTTTCTCAAACTGCCTTCACTACATTAAAGCCCGTGCAACGCCGGGCCATGCAGCTAGTTATTAATAAAATAAGAATTAAGTAGTGAAAATAAATTCTTAGTAAGTAATTTTCTTAATTTTTTCATGTTTTACGATGCTATATATAAAACTTTTAATATGATTAGAGATCAAAAATACTAAAGGTTTAAACTCCTGCATTTTTTTTTTTTTTTTTTTGTCGCCAATCGAAAAATTCAGTATTTACTTAAACATTTTGTTCTGAAGAAACTAGTTCAAAAAGATTTGTCAAACCTTCAAATAACTAAATGTATTTAGACTTAGGTTGAGCACCAGTTTTTAAATAAAACATTGTGATATGGATTACTGACTGAAAAATACAAGAGGACAAAAAATTTGTAGAGCTATAAGTTTTTTTTTCTTATTAAAGCATCTATTCATAAATGTGCAAAAAAATTTTCAAACTAAAAATGGTGAGTGGATATTTTCTAGACAACTACCCCCCCCCCCCACACACACACACAAATATACACTTGGTTTCTTTGTTCTCACTGAGAATGATTAGATTTCAGCACAGGATCCCAATGCAGTAAAAAGGAAAAGTTGAAAGAATATTTTTTTGATTCTTGCTAGCCATTTCAAACCATTAAATTACTAGCAGTAGTGAAAAATAAGGACTTAAAAATAATTTTAAGGACCTTGAATCAAAAATAAGTACTTTTAAGGGCCCTTAGTTTTCAAAATGAAAAATAAGGAGTTTCTAAGGACTTTTAAGGACCGTGGGAACCCTGTTTAAGAAAATTGAGTTTCATATTTATTAATTTTTTACCTGAAATATCTTACTAAACACTCTTAAGGAGGAAAAAAGTATTTTAAAACTAACTATAACACTTTCATACTCAATTTTGAAATCACACTTGAAAAGTAAAAAGTAATCTGATTTTTATATAATGTAAGTTACCATAAAATTCAATAGATGTCGGTGGACCATCACCATTGCTTTTATTCCATGGCTTTTGAATAAATGAAACAGCCTGTATAAGCCTTGCTTTAATATTTCAAAAACAATAACAATTTAACGTTGCCAAATACCATAAAATTTAAACGCGCTGATGTGATTAAATATGAAATCCATGGTTATACTAAACGTGGTTGCTATGAAACAGTAACAAAGTGATTAATCATAAAAAAAATGGTGAAAAGTTTCTCAAACTTTTAATGACGGCACATAAAAAACTGGTTTTTTGAGAAAACTCGCGTTTTTATAGAAAAACGCGGACGTAGCTGAACTCAGAAACCAAAGCTCTTATCTAAATACAAAATTTTATCAAAATCGTTAGAGCGGTTTTCGAGATCCGAAAAATAAATAAATATACAAGAATTGCTCGTTTAAAGGTATTAGATATATCTTAACTAATTACTATACATAAAAGACAAATGTTTAAAAGAAAACTTACAAACTATTTCTGAAAAAGAAAATTATTTATTTTAAAACCCAAATAATAAGACATTGTGCAAGTAAAATAAAAACTAAAAGCACCGGCGACCAACATAACATGTTGTAGTAGCCAAATATAATTTTTAGTCGCCATTGGCGAGATGCGACTGCTAGTCTCGACATTTAATGTGCAACATATGCATTGACTTGATTATAGCTGTAGTTTAATATTAGAAATTCAGAAACGATAGACTAAAGCCTGTGCATGTCCCGTTTTAGTTTGTGCTATTTGTTAAAGAGAGTCCGTTAGCATAAAACAATTGTTCTTGCTTTTCCCAATATTATCTATGCATATACGCTTGCACACATCATCAGTGCAAGATCTCATCTAATATATGTCTCTCAATATAAAATTTCTGATCTAAATGGATAAAAATAAGTAAACAAATGAAGCAAAAACAATTTTCATTCAAGTCAAAGGTAGCAAATTTTTTGGTTTTCTGGCAGAGAATTTGTTAAAGAAATTACCCGTTGCAAAAAATATAGTAAATAAAAGGTAAGTCTCAGCAAACTATTTATAGCAAAAATTAAATTATTTGCAGCTCTTTTGACTGAAAAATTTCCTATTACCTATCACAAGTCTTCTCTTCAAATTAACAATAAACTAAACTGGGAACTAAGATTACTGTTCAGTTGTCTGCAGCAAAAAGTTTCTGATGACTATCAAGCTACCATTTGGTGAGCTGAATGGTCGAACTTTTAGCTAGTGGTATTTCAACAGTGGTTTCTTGCACATTTAGCTAAACAAGGAAATGAAATCCTATTTTGTACCTGATGAGTACAAAAGTATGTTTTAGTTTCTTGACTACATTCTTGACTTTCTGGCCTGACAGCTGCTTTTAACTTCGCATATAAGGAACGAACAGCCTATGTTAACAATGGTCAAAATCCTACTTTTTATATTTGCATTGGTAAAAATATTAATATAAGTATATATATATATATATATATATATATATATATATATATATATATATAATAAAATAAACTAAAATTAAACTAAACTAAAATAAAATAAACTAAAATTAAAAATAAACTATTTGACAACAATTTTCCAAAAAATCTAATTAAAAATGTTTGCTCAAGTATAACCTTCAATAACGACTTTGCTTCACTGTAACTGTTTAACTGTTCAATCGTATGAAATCGCTGGAAGAAACCATTTGGATTGCAGAGATGGATATTTTTTGAGCACGTGTAAATGGAGACTGGAACGTATTAGGATTTGTTTTTTGGACACGGATTTACCTTACATTTTTACTTTGACAACTGGACTGCCTCCTGATTTGCTGGATATGATTTTGGATTTTGTCGCGCGGAACTTCAGGTGAGATGTTTTTATTTTCACAGCAGGACCGTCCTGTGGGTGGCCCGTTTTTGGGAATTTTATTCCTAATCGGTCGAGGCGAAACCCCTGCTTTTAGTTTTAGGTTTTTGTTCTAATGTACGGTTTGCAGGCTCACATTGGTGCTTTTGCCCAATGATGATCTGTAGACTGCATACTTTGAACTAAAACATCCTCTCTATAGTTATTTTTAAATTTTTTGGTCTTTCGACCACTCTTGAATCCCCCACGGCTGATGAGCTCTGGATTCAACCTTTCTCCTTTCACTTCTCATATTGTGCCATTTTCTATTTCATTATTATTATTTTTTATTTGTTGTTTTATATACTTGGCTTTGTAGTTTAGCTGCTTTGCGCATCTATGGGCTTTTGGTGTGGTCTCTTCGTTTTTCTTCCTACAATTCTGTTATTTTATATATATACTAGCAGAACCCGCACGGCGATGCCCGTGCAAAAAATGTAAAGAAAGTCAACTGAATAAATTTAAATTCACTCCACCCTCTTAAGTAAAATTATTATATTCTTTAATTCAAATGTGCACCACGACCTTTTAAAATATATTGATGACACTTTTAATGCCATTTCAGTTTGTAGTGTTCAATGCGAGGATTATTTTAGTTTTAAAGACTTTTTTCTTCTTTTCGTGTGTGTGTGACGAACTTATTTATTTTTAGCGAAATTTTTACGTTTCAATGGAACTTTTGACACAACTGTAGAGCCAAGATTTTCGAAAACTCTCAATGACCACAGCAATATTGCCCTTGAAATTTAATATCTCCCCAAAAACAACAGTGTTGTAAAAAAATCCCCCGCCAAGAAAACCTTAAATACTCAGCCTTAAAAAGTTATGATATCGAGTTTTCCCGCCAAGTTTGTGCCAAACTACAACTAACCTGTATGTATAGTTCTTTTAAATTGTTTTCAGTTTTGCCAGGCGGGAAGCTTTGTCTTGTGAGGTGGTTGCTTAATGAGTAAAAACTTCCCGCCTGGCAGGACTGAAAACAATTTAAAAGAACTATACATACAGGTTAGTTGTAGTTTGGCACAAACTTGGCGGGAAAACTCGATATCATAACTTTTTAAGGCTGAGTATTTAAGGTTTTCTTGGCGGGGGATTTTTTTACAACACTGTTGTTTTTGGGGAGATATCACATGTTTTTGCATTAATATTATTTCTTTGCCTGTTTTTTTTTCTCTTCAAAATTTACTTTGCATGTGTTTTTTTCCCTTCAACATTTTTCTTGGCGGTCCGACATCTGTGGTTTTCTTGGCGGCATGCATTTGGTGCAAAAGTTCAAGGATCTTCTTCAGTCTGGGATAAATTTGAAATCAGTCACAATGTACCACCCGAACCGACGCAAAACAAAGCTAGTTGCTAACAATACTACGATTAAATTAAAAGTTAAAAAAAAAAACCCCAACCCTTACTGCCGATCTCATATTAAAATGAACTAAATTGAAGATCCCATTTAACATTCGAGCGTTCGCGCTGGGTCTTTTCGACCCAGGCGCAAGGATAAACACTCGCTGCTCTACTTCTATTTGAAAGAAATGGATCAGGTCCACTGTAGCTGCATTCAAAGTCGACCCCTTGAACTTGGATATACTTTTGAGATCCTTGATTAATATTTGTCAAAATCATGATTTACTACTGAATTATTCATTAAATATTGTTAAAATGCTCTTAAAATGTAATATGGGTCACTCTGACCCAGCGCGCGCTCTCGTGTATCGGTATGTCGCGCGCTTTCCGGAAGGTTAAAAGCCCTATGCAATAAAATCAATTACAAATATTTTATTTGTTAACAAATAGAAACTGGCAACAGATAAAATTATAAATCATTGAGTTTTCTTTCCTCGTGGCCCAACAATGAAAACATAAACGCTCAGATGTTGAACAGAGCTGGTAGATAGAAATCGGACCAATTTTAAGCATTAATAACTCCGGGGTGCGATGACCCCGGGGGGTAAATTTTGGGAAAATGTCCTCAATGTCTCATCGAGAATATTCATACCAAAAATCAACACTAAAGACCCCCGGGGAGAAAAGATACGGAAAATAAAAGCGAGGGGGAGGGGGTGGGGGGGTCGAAAACCCCCCTATGCCGAGCTTTGGGACAAAATAAATGTGGGTGCAAAAGCAGAGCTCAATCCGAGTTACCGTTTAGTCTGGACCCCTGTCAAACAATTTTTAAAAAGTGCGAAAAATAGCGATTTTATAACATACTAGCAGAACCCGCACGGCGATGCCCGTGCAAAAAATGTAAAGAAAGTCAACTGAATAAATTTAAATTCACTCCACCCTCTTAAGTAAAATTATTATATTCTTTAATTCAAATGTGCACCACGACCTTTTAAAATATATTGATGACACTTTTAATGCCATTTCAGTTTGTAGTGTTCAATGCGAGGATTATTTTAGTTTTAAAGACTTTTTTCTTCTTTTCGTGTGTGTGTGACGAACTTATTTATTTTTAGCGAAATTTTTACGTTTCAATGGAGCTTTTGACACAACTGTAGAGCCAAGATTTTCGAAAACTCTCAATGACCACAGCAATATTGCCCTTGAAATTTAATATCTCCCCAAAAACAACAGTGTTGTAAAAAAATCCCCCGCCAAGAAAACCTTAAATACTCAGCCTTAAAAAGTTATGATATCGAGTTTTCCCGCCAAGTTTGTGCCAAACTACAACTAACCTGTATGTATAGTTCTTTTAAATTGTTTTCAGTTTTGCCAGGCGGGAAGCTTTGTCTTGTGAGGTGGTTGCTTAATGAGTAAAAACTTCCCGCCTGGCAGGACTGAAAACAATTTAAAAGAACTATACATACAGGTTAGTTGTAGTTTGGCACAAACTTGGCGGGAAAACTCGATATCATAACTTTTTAAGGCTGAGTATTTAAGGTTTTCTTGGCGGGGGATTTTTTTACAACACTGTTGTTTTTGGGGAGATATCACATGTTTTTGCATTAATATTATTTCTTTGCCTGTTTTTTTTTCTCTTCAAAATTTACTTTGCATGTGTTTTTTTCCCTTCAACATTTTTCTTGGCGGTCCGACATCTGTGGTTTTCTTGGCGGCATGCATTTGGTGCAAAAGTTCAAGGATCTTCTTCAGTCTGGGATAAATTTGAAATCAGTCACAATGTACCACCCGAACCGACGCAAAACAAAGCTAGTTGCTAACAATACTACGATTAAATTAAAAGTTAAAAAAAAAAAACCCAACCCTTACTGCCGATCTCATATTAAAATGAACTAAATTGAAGATCCCATTTAACATTCGAGCGTTCGCGCTGGGTCTTTTCGACCCAGGCGCAAGGATAAACACTCGCTGCTCTACTTCTATTTGAAAGAAATGGATCAGGTCCACTGTAGCTGCATTCAAAGTCGACCCCTTGAACTTGGATATACTTTTGAGATCCTTGATTAATATTTGTCAAAATCATGATTTACTACTGAATTATTCATTAAATATTGTTAAAATGCTCTTAAAATGTAATATGGGTCACTCTGACCCAGCGCGCGCTCTCGTGTATCGGTATGTCGCGCGCTTTCCGGAAGGTTAAAAGCCCTATGCAATAAAATCAATTACAAATATTTTATTTGTTAACAAATAGAAACTGGCAACAGATAAAATTATAAATCATTGAGTTTTCTTTCCTCGTGGCCCAACAATGAAAACATAAACGCTCAGATGTTGAACAGAGCTGGTAGATAGAAATCGGACCAATTTTAAGCATTAATAACTCCGGGGTGCGATGACCCCGGGGGGTAAATTTTGGGAAAATGTCCTCAATGTCTCATCGAGAATATTCATACCAAAAATCAACACTAAAGACCCCCGGGGAGAAAAGATACGGAAAATAAAAGCGAGGGGGAGGGGGTGGGGGGGTCGAAAAACCCCCTATGCCGAGCTTTGGGACAAAATAAATGTGGGTGCAAAAGCAGAGCTCAATCCGAGTTACCGTTTAGTCTGGACCCCTGTCAAACAATTTTTAAAAAGTGCGAAAAATAGCGATTTTATAACATATATCACCCCTCCCCCTGAGGGTCCTGGATGTTTTGCTTTAGTATGTGCCGTCAGGGGCCGCTGGAGATTGAGTATACCAAAAATGAACTCTAAGGATCTTTATGGGGCTGAGATACAGAGGGGTGAAAACCCCGGTTTGGTTACTCGCGTAAACAGTCCTAGTCGCTCTTTTACATTTTTATTGGCGACGGAAATTTCTTGGCGGCTTGTATTTGGTTTTCTTGGCGGGGCGGGACGCTCCCGCGTCCCGTGATAATTCACCGATTTAACCGTAATTTCAATGTAAAATTGGTCGCCAAATCTAAATTTATTAACATAGGGAACCGATTGTATCAGGTAGATCAGCCACAGCCATTCTTCCATGATTTTAATGTGAACATTAAAAGGAAAGAAATATAATGTCTTTCGTACCATCTCTTTGAAGTGATTACAATCTAACAGTGACCCTCAAATAATCAAGATTTCACTGGCCGGGAACCTCCTCTGAAGAAAAATTATTATATCCTTTAGTTCAAATGCGCTCCACAACCTTTTAAATTCCACTTAAAGTCATGTTAAAGTTTAAATCAATTCGCCAAATAAATATAAGAGACAGAAAGTTAAGTAAGTAACAGGAGATATTAATTAATCAAATTGAATAAATTTTCAAGGCTTAAATCTATACGCAAATTTAAACCACAAAGTAACTTCAGGGACAAAAAAGCAGCTGATCAGGAAAATGGCTCTAGTGTTTCAGTTCTGCGTAGAGTTAGGCCTTGAAAATTGACTAAATTTGATTAATTAATATCTCCTGTCCTAATTAACGGACAGAAACGTGCTAAAACTTTTCTTTTTCAGAAAAAAAAACCCTTTCCAACGATATATAATGTTTTGGGGTGGGGCGAGGTTTTCCCCCCTCAATTATGGCGGATACACCAAAAATGAGACTAATTAATTAATTTAAAAATAACTAATTCGAAATTAAAAATTTGGGCTTCGAGGTGCACGAGGGCGGGGTACGTTCGAATTTTTGAGCCAAGTTTCAGGTCTGTGGGTGCTGCGGGGGCTTCTGGCCAGCGGTTACAAACATACAGACAAACGAACACCGTCATCTTTATATATATAGATATCACCCCTCCCCCTGAGGGTCCTGGATGTTTTGCTTTAGTATGTGCCGTCAGGGGCCGCTGGAGATTGAGTATACCAAAAATGAACTCTAAGGATCTTTATGGGGCTGAGATACAGAGGGGTGAAAACCCCGGTTTGGTTACTCGCGTAAACAGTCCTAGTCGCTCTTTTACATTTTTATTGGCGACGGAAATTTCTTGGCGGCTTGTATTTGGTTTTCTTGGCGGGGCGGGACGCTCCCGCGTCCCGTGATAATTCACCGATTTAACCGTAATTTCAATGTAAAATTGGTCGCCAAATCTAAATTTATTAACATAGGGAACCGATTGTATCAGGTAGATCAGCCACAGCCATTCTTCCATGATTTTAATGTGAACATTAAAAGGAAAGAAATATAATGTCTTTCGTACCATCTCTTTGAAGTGATTACAATCTAACAGTGACCCTCAAATAATCAAGATTTCACTGGCCGGGAACCTCCTCTGAAGAAAAATTATTATATCCTTTAGTTCAAATGCGCTCCACAACCTTTTAAATTCCACTTAAAGTCATGTTAAAGTTTAAATCAATTCGCCAAATAAATATAAGAGACAGAAAGTTAAGTAAGTAACAGGAGATATTAATTAATCAAATTGAATAAATTTTCAAGGCTTAAATCTATACGCAAATTTAAACCACAAAGTAACTTCAGGGACAAAAGAGCAGCTGATCAGGAAAATGGCTCTAGTGTTTCAGTTCTGCGTAGAGTTAGGCCTTGAAAATTGACTAAATTTGATTAATTAATATCTCCTGTCCTAATTAACGGACAGAAACGTGCTAAAACTTTTCTTTTTCAGAAAAAAAAACCCTTTCCAACGATATATAATGTTTTGGGGTGGGGCGAGGTTTTCCCCCCTCAATTATGGCGGATACACCAAAAATGAGACTAATTAATTAATTTAAAAATAACTAATTCGAAATTAAAAATTTGGGCTTCGAGGTGCACGAGGGCGGGGTACGTTCGAATTTTTGAGCCAAGTTTCAGGTCTGTGGGTGCTGCGGGGGCTTCTGGCCAGCGGTTACAAACATACAGACAAACGAACACCGTCATCTTTATATATATAGATATATATATATATATATATATATATATATATATATATATATATATATATATAATTTTTCTTTCAGACAGAACAATTTGACTATCTTTTATACAAAATAAATTGAGGTTCATATGTTGTAAGACAAATACCAAATATTAGGCTTACCATACACATACATCCAGAAATAACAAGTCCTGGAATTTACTGCTTTCCTAGTAAATGTTTGGAGCTGAGTTTAACATTTTCTAGTAATGCCAATTTTTAGGCTTACTAAACATCCAGGAATAGCTGAGACAGTTCAGGGATTTAGTGCTCTCCTAGCTAATGTTCGGGGCTTGGGGTTTAGAGAGTTTTAGGCTTAGCAAAGATTTGTTCTTAAATTGCCTGTTCTGATGTGGAAGAGATGGCACAAATTATTAATGAAATTATAAAATATTCAATAAATTATGATTTACAAACTTTGATTAACAAACCTTGTTGTACCAGATGATTCAAAAACCAAAAGCTAGATTGTGTTTAAGTGATACAGTTTTCAGGCATAATTAAAAGGAAGTGAGTTTTCAAGGCATTCCAAAAAACTGGTACTTAATGCATCAATATTTCTAATGTAATTGAGTTGCAATGTATAGAATATTTGCTGCATTTGAGAGAGTGTTTTCAGTTATGTTGAACATTCAGATTGCAGAAAAAGGTAGACATTTGGTTCCTTAATATTTTCTAAGAGTTAAAAACTAATTCAAACTATCACGTTGGAAGTTTTTTGATGAAATTTTATAGAATAAATTTTAAAGCCTCTAAAAAAGGCATGTAGAGAAAATAATAACTGTTCCATGCAACATTGCTTCTAGGAATGTATTTACCATTTTAATAAAATGTTAAGATTAAAAATTTATTTTTTCAATACTTGCAAAATTAGCATGAGCTTATTAAAAAAAATCATGGTAAATATGTCTGCGGTTAAACCTTAAAAAATATGGAAAGGCTACAAATGATATTTTTGAAAGAATCATACTGTATTATGTTTCTTCAAATAATCAGCTGCCTTTTCTTCTTCAACACCACCAATTTCTCCAATCAAAATTATACCTGCAAAATATATTTCATAAATTTATTGAATATTTGTTGAAACATAAATAAACAACTATTTTTAGGTTTAACTTCCATGTTTCATTATGTTGGTATTAATAATGTTTACTCAGAATGGTTGTTCCGCAAACATAAGTTATTTACTTGATAGTTTTATACTTGAATTTCTTAAACAACAGCTTTGCTTTTGCAACGATTTTCTGTGTGGTTTAAAAAATAACTATAAATAAAATGCTAACACAAGGTTCATACTTTTTTGGCTAAGCAAAATATAAGGACTTAAGAACCTATCAAAATTATTACTAGATATTAAAATGCAAAAAATTAAATATTACATTGTGGCAAATAGTTGCGACTGCAATAAACAAAAAAGTTCTAACACTTTGGCTAATACATTACTTTTGTAGATAAATGAAAAAACATTCGTTAAATTTTTTCTGAAAAGGCAAAAAAGTTATGCTGGCATATGACATCAGACGTATAAGGGTAAAGCCTATTATGTAGATATTTTATTTGGGCTTGACCGATGGGCTGATGCCGATTGTTGGCCGATGGACTGACTGATGGAAAAACTAAATCAATGACTGCTGAAATGTGCGTTTTAGTCATTTTTTAGGAACAGAAAAGTATTCAATATACAGGGTATCTGCTCAACCTGGACTTTTCAATTCCATGACTTTCCCTGACTTTCCATGACTTTTGCGAACTATTTTCCATGACTAAAAAAAAAACGAACTCTGCTTTGTTTTTGGAAAATTATGCACTTAATATTCTATCTTGCAAAGCAAATGACCAAACATGGCGACTGCGTTTCACAGCAACAGAAGTCCGTTCGCTTTTGAGGTCAAAAAACGATCTTTTCCTACCGACACCCTCCTCCCCACCGTGCTTGTCGTCAAACGTACTTTCATGTAGCAATGAATTGTCTGTCCATAAATTTTACTGTAAGTTTAGATCCTGATATGAGTGAGGCGAAATCTGACTTCAAAACGGAACTCGTTGAGTTCCTGCCACCCCCCCCCCTACCTACACGATTCTTTAAAATTCAACATCGTTTTTTAATTTGTTTTTCTTTTGCATAAAACTCCTCGAAAGAAAAAGATTCAAACAAGTTTTAAAAGAAAAAGGAATCAAATGAAGCGGGTAGGGGGGGAGGAGACCAAATGTAAAAGGCAAATCTGCCTATGCCGGGGAAAAAACCATAAAAAAAACCATCGAGTCTATCTTTTTGTCGTTCAAGGTCATATTTTATCAGATGACGGAGTCCGCGCACATGCGCAGTTACACAAAATTCGCCGCTCACGGTTTTAACGTTGAGAATTCATCTGATTGGTCAACACAATCTAACTTGTTGGAAATTGTAATTGACAAATCAGATTGCACCCAATAACGAAGTAGAATGACGGCGGAAGTGTTTTCGTTCTTCCGAGATCGCGGGAAAAACTTCAATTGGTCCGGAGTGCTAAAATCCATGATAAACAGTCAGTTTCCATGACTTTTGGACATTTTTCGCTGAAATCCATGACTTTCCATGACCAATTTCGATCATATTTGAAATCCATGACTTTCCCTGACTTTCCATGACTTTCCATATGCGCGGACACCCTGAATATATTGTAAAAACCTATGCAAGCTATAGTATTAATAAAAATGACTGGGTATACATTATACAAATATGATAGTAAGATAGGAGCCATCAACACATTTACAATTCTAATTTTTAATGAAAATATCACACAGCAAATCACAGACAAGTGGAGAAAATTGCGTACAGAGCCGAAATATGCTTCTAGTAGAAAATAAGGTAATGGGGGAGGGGGGGGGCATTTAAGAGATTGTAATCAAAAGGCACACCAGCAATTAAAAGTGCAAAGGCAAAATGAGGAGTTAAGGCAAGATACAGTAAATAATGCGCACTTATACATTTCGTAGTGCATGATGGCAATGGTATATATATATAATATTTTGAGTTAAATTAATTGGTAAAATCTGCTATAACAAAATCCTCAAAAAGTAATCTTCTCTAGTAGCGGACAATTCCCAATAACAGACTAAACTTCTGGTCCCATGACTATTCGTTATTCGGAGGTTTTACTGTAATTCTTGAAACTCTCATCAAAGTGTTTGTTAGATACAGTGCCGGTTGTTTTTTAAAAATTTCAGTATCTGTCCAAAGTCCGGAAAATTCCAAAACTAAGAACTGAGTTGGTCCCGTTACTGCCCAATTTCAAGTTACATCGTGAACATACTTTTAAATATGAAGAAAAAAAATAGAGAACATAGAATTCCCCCTTAAAAAAGGTTGAGGATTTTTTTTATAAATACCATCGGCCAAGCATTGGTATCAGATATTTTCCAAGGCCGATGAACTGGTGTTTTCTCTAAGTTAGCATCAGATGTCGATGGATAAAATTTCAACCATTGGCGCCGATGCATTGGTCAAGCCTCATATTTTATACAACCACATTATTTGTTCCTAAATGATCGAATTTGCTCTACACATACGGTTTCATAAGTCAATATTGCAGAATTTTTTTAAACTTTACAAAAAAAACGAAACTTACTTTTGAGATGCGGTATAATTGTATAGTAAAAACATTTTATCAACTTCAGCATAAACAAACAATACATAATAAGTATCTTTTGATTGCGAAGTCAAGTATTGATTACGCTTATTGATTGGCTGACAATTTTTTCAAAGGAAAAAATCATAGGATTCATCAAATATTCTAACTCTTAAAGAAAAAATATTTTACACCAAAATACTCACCTTCAGTTTCAGGATCTTTCAAGAATATTTCTAAACAATCTATAAAATTAGTTCCATTAAAAGGATCTCCACCAATGCCGACACACAAAGACTGACCCAAACCAGCCACAGTCGTTTGATGCACAGCCTCATAGGTCAGAGTACCGGAACGAGACACAATGCCTATTTTTCCTGTCTGGTGGATGTGTCCAGGCATGATTCCAATTTTGCAAGCATTAGGCTTTACCAAAGAAAAGGTAATGAACAAAATTACATGAAATCCCAATTTTCAATCATTTTTCTTAAATACTATAAACTAAACATTATTACATAAACCAGACCTAGATTATCTAGATAATTTTTGAAAATGTTGTTCACAGAAAATTTTGAAATTTGCAGTGTTTTGATACTTTTTAAACAAATTTCTTCATCGAACAACATCTGTTGCAAACCAATTTTGGGGAACCTCCTGTTAATATTCTAAAAGAAGGTAGTACAACTGAAAAATATGCTATGGTTGGACACATAGACGTCCATATGCAAAAATACAGGAGGGGGGATAAGAAAATTTTACTGTTTCAAGAGCTTAATTTAAAGATTTCAGAGTTCATACAGACTTCAGCAAACAATTTCAAAGGAGTCCATAAGAAAATCCAAGGAGTCCAAAACATTTTAAGGAATTGTAAAACTAAACACACAGCGTGGGCAACATAACCTCATGTTTTATTCACTTTGAATAGGGATAAATCAATCTGCTTTTTTTTTACAATAGTACACTAAATTATACTTAGGCACGGATGAGAAGGCAATAGTTTCAGATTTTAAAAATTGGAAAACAACTCTAATATGTTTTGTTCCAACAAAGACAAAAATACTCAGAATTTACAATGTATTAACAATCAGTTTCATAAACTGGTTTTATGACTGAAAAATAGGGAAATTAGAGAACCTATAATTGTATTTTTACACCCACATGGAATTTTAAAATAAGTATTATGGGCGAACTGGAGATCTATGTTCTATGCAATATACATTGCATTAATCTAACAATTTAATTTACTAGTGTTAGTGCAGTTTAAAACAACAAATAATTTGATTTATTTTACATAGTGTAGAATAAAGTCATACTTTGGGTGTTTTTTGTACACTGGATGAATTTGCAAATCATTACAAGAAATAATTTTCTATAACTTAAACAAAATTAATGAGATAAAATACATAATAAGATAGATAATAAGCCAAGTTAAATTATGTTGGGTCAAAATAAGCTACTGTTAGAAAATGTATGTTGACACAGTGGTGCAGAAAATGTTTTCCCATCCAACATTCCCCCCAATCCGTGCGAAAATTTCCCAAAAATTTCACGATATATGTAAGCTTAAATAAAAACTAATTTCGCATCACTGCAGATGTACCACAGTAAAATATATTTCAATTAATTACAATTTGTTTCTCCAAGTTAATACTTATCAATAAAAGCACATTAACTAAAAATGCTGTATTTACCTTTATCAATTAAGAGAAAAGGCAATCATCTACTGCTAATAATTATAATTTGAAAAAGAGGTTTCCCGATTCATTTTTTATTTTTCATAAAAAATTTCCCCAAAAGACCAAAATTTCCCCCGATCTAGGATCGCTGGATCGAACATGTTCTGCACCCCTGTGTTGACATACAGGAAAGCAGGCTCGTTTAATACTTGAACATTTTCAACACGCTATAATAAACTAACATACTATTTTTGAACTTTACCTTTATAATTCCGGGGCAGTTGGGGCCAACCAGACGGGTCTTATTCTGTGAGGTCAATTTATGCCTCACTCGTACCATATCCTGCTGTGGAATACCTTCAGTTATGCAAACTACCAATGGAATTTCTGCCTCGATGGCTTCTAAGATGGCAGTGGCCGCCCCAGAAGCTGGTACATAGATAACTGTAGCTGTAGCTCCAGTTTGCTCAATAGCCTAAATTATTTGTAAAGTAAAAGAGAAAAATTTTATAATATGGCACAACAATTGGGTATAAACATTAAGAAAAGAAGAAAAAAATCTCAAACAGCTTACAGTGTCCATTTGCTGTTTTACTGCACTAATTCAGTGAATATTTTTAGTCTATACAGAATCTCTTAGGATAAGCAGGGCGCAGGCTAAAGACTTGAAGTTGTTAGCCAATTTCAAAAGTCTTAGTCAAAATATTCTGACAATTTTTTCCTGAATACAATACATATATTTTTTTACCCAGTGGGAATTTCAGAGAAATTTCCGTTAGCCAAAACTTTAGCTAAAAGAATAAAAAATATCACAATTTTTTTGCCTCATTTTCAATTTTATTGCATTTGGCAAAGTGGCAAATGCTTAGTGCGAGCGCTGGATAAGCAAATCAATTATAATAACTATCTTAAATTTTTCAACTCTGAGCAATATTTAATATTTCAATTAATCTTTTAACATCTTCTATTTACTAAAGCAAAAATAAATATTGCCTCATTTTGACACTGCATGTCAATAAAAAGCAGAGATTTGCACACAAATATGACGCTATAACTACAGATTAAGGAAAACACTTAGTAACAATTTGTTAAAATAGTAGAGCCAATATACTATTGTCCCTACGTATCTACCAATATCATTATTATCACAATTTAGTGTACTATCTGTATTTTTTTTTTTTTCTTGGCTAACTTCTTTTAATATCACTGTTAGCTTCAGGGTGGTTACCAAATACTTTTATAAACACCAAGACCTTTTTCAGAGTTTATAAAGCTTCAGGAGAAATGAAAAGAACGAGTTTCTGTGAACATTTTAATTTTTATACGTAAGAAAAAAAACATTAGTGACAGTTTATCATATTGCCATCCTAAGCGTGATGGGCATATCTCATTTTTTTAAACATTTCTTTTTCATCTATGGATCATTTACTACACTTACTAAAAGTTGATAATCATATAACATTGAGTTTCTTAATAAAAATTAATGAAGCAGTATTCAGATGCAATTTTATTACAAAAAATTTGAGAAATTATATTCATTAGATTATTAAATTTAGAAAGATGTTCATGGTCAAAATTCAAAAGATTTATGACTAATAATAACTTTGAAATGAAATATTTGTCCTACATTTGTATTATATTATTTGAAAAGTGCACGGAATAAAGACAAAATGTCCTTTTCCCTTTCAGTTTAATATGGCAACACTAGGTGTTAATTGATAGAATTTATTTTTCTATTCAAACAGGTAATAAAGAAAAAGGAAGGAACAAGGCAAAAATTCATTCAAAATCTTAACTGTGCAATTTAAAAGGCTGGGGTTTTGAACTTTAAAACATCATTTTCACTGGAGAGGTTGACACTGTGCTTTCATTTCTTTTCATATTTCAGCTGCATCCTAGGATATATGTTCAGTTCTATTTATAAAAGCAGATCTGATTGCAGTGACAATTTATATACATTAACAACTGTAAGTCAATAAACGAAAATTAAGCTGGCAATATTACTTATGCATTTATGAAAATGATACACTTTTACTATGATTGAGTTTAGAACTTGAAACATTTCACAAACTCACTCATTTGGAGAAGGTTTCAAAATTCATTAAGTACATCTGATGTTTACTCTAAAGACTCGTTTATCAGTGTGGGCATTGGGGAAAAACGTAGGGGATTCTTATATATGTGAACAGAAGTCATCAGAAATCAGAAAGATATTGAAATGAAGAAGTGAAGAACAATAGAACAAAAAAAAAAAAAAATCTACCTGACTACAGCATTCAAATTAGAGGAAGAGTACAAGGACAATTCACTCCCTTTCTCATTTTCAGAAAGGTAAAACAAAGATTATATCATAATTATTATAGAGATTATTTCACTAGTTTTCGCAATTTTGCACTCTTTTGTAGTAGATTAAAAAAAAATGAACTTTGTGAAAAGCAGTTATTGAATTATGTGAAGTTTGCAATGCACTGACATATTGCTTAAAACTTCATATTTAAAGTAAAAATAAAGTAATTGTTAGCGAATTTAACCACAATGTTTTGACAAAATAGAATTCTTTTAACAATGAGTATCATGGATATCCTTAATTTCATTTTTGGATTTCAGAATTTTGAGAAAGGTCCGTAAATATTTCTGAAATGATCTCGTGTATTAATTCTGTTAGTTTTATTTATTTTGTAATGATAAGGAGCCCTATATTCATATTCAAGTTAATTAGAAATTTATTATTTGCTAGAAATAAACACATAGAAAATCATAGTAGAAAAGATTAAAACTTCAAAATATACAAAATGATGATGAGAAAAAGAAGAATAAAAAAAAACCAACCTCTTTCACAGATCTAAACACCGGAAGACCCAGGTGCTTTGTACCAGCTTTATTTGGTGAAACACCACCAACCAAGTTAGTTCCATATTCTATCGCCTGTTGACTGTGAAAAGTACCCTATAAAATAGATAATATTTGAATAAAGGTTGAATGATAATTATAGAAAGAATTGAAAGAGCATCAAATTAATTTCACATAACGACATCAAATACTGCCTCATCGAGTGTGCACTGAATCACTGCGAAGCAATCTTGTTTCAAAACAGAATCATTGCCATACACGATAGAATTTTGTACTTCCATCATGGCATTAAGGACTGCATACTTGCTTTGGGGGGTGGCGGATATATCTGCTTAACCTTTAGCAGCCGGGCGGCACACATGTTGTACCATAAATCTCGTCTAATTTAGAGGATGGGGTTAATTTCATTTCACACTCCAGGGTCCCCCATACCTACCACAGCTTTGTGGTTTAACCGGGGATAGGGCCCTGAAGAGCGCTCTGATCTTAATTTTGAACCAGAACCTAGGGTCGAGCAAACCCTAGGCCCAGCACCCCCAGAGGTATCGTTTCACTTGGAGGACTTTGTGACCACGACATTTTTAACGCCTCCCAGCCACCATTAATCAAGACGGTGGATCTTTGATCGGCTAGGATCGAACCCGGGTCCCTCCGGACACGAGTCCAATGCCTTACCGATCGGGAAATTTTCACTCGAACCCTTTGGAGCTGGGGATTTTTTCAAGGTTTCATATGTCTAGTATGACAGTTTATACCTTCTCTTTTCAATGGAAAAGAAATCTGTAGTTAAACTGTCGTACTACCTGGGTAGAAAGAAAAATTTCTATATGAACAGCCCGGATCCAAAAGGTTAAGTTGGTGATAAAGTTATTGATAAATTGATGCTTTTGGAGCAGAAATAAGTCATTGCATACTATACATTTATGTTTGAAAAAATCATTTATAAATTACAAATTCTTTTTCTTCTCTGACACATCCAAACAAAATACATCACGCATAATTTTTGTACCAGAGCATAGACTTGAGAAAGAATTCCAGAAATTTTGAAGCAATAGAAGTAAAGGTCTTTTTAGCTTTTTTTCTGGGGTAAATGGATAGTTTTTTGGGCAAGTTAAAATGTAGTTTAACAGTTAAATTTTCTTACTATATTACCCTGCATTGGCCAGGATGTCAAAAAGTTAACGAGGTTGACCAGAATGCCGGGAAACTCAAATTTTCCCTCATACCGTATACTTCGGGTTCATTTGCAATTTATAAACAGTAAATTCCAAGCTCCAGATTCAAACCAAATATTTAAAAGGGGTCATATGTTCAAGAAAGATTGAACATATCCCTTGAAAAAATTGTGTGTATGCCACTAAGCATAAGTTTTGTGTGAAAAATATAATCTCAGAAAGCTATAAAGTTTATTCTTGACATGTTTCAAACCAAAAAATAGGACAGAAAAGTTAAAGCTTCTGCTAATCCAAAACAAAATCTAAAATTTGAGGACAATTCTTTAAGCGATTTTTATTTATTTCCTCTTGTCTGCAAAGGAGAAGAATAACGACGTCCAAGTTTAAATCTGACTTAACTGTTCATTATTAAAGTGATTTCGTAAAAGTCTTAAGAAAGAAAACAGAAAAATGAAGAAAATTTCTACACAGCCATACGTAAGAAACTAGAAAAAAGTTTTATACTGCATCAATAGATTTGACTACAGCAAATTTTCTGAAAAATTGAAGAAAGCAAAGTTAAAAAATATAGCATCTAGAAGACATGCAAAAATTTACCTGTTTCCCAGTAAAACCTTGACAAATTACTTTAGTATTCTTGTCTAAATTTAAATTTCCACGGGTATTGGCATAACAAGTACGCACGCTCAATTGCCTCAAAACTAAATAAAAAGAATAAAGATAAGAATAATACATTAAAAATTAAAATGTGAAAACCACCTACATTACATAAATATTTTTATTATTTACGAGCTATTTACGCACATTATACAAAAGATTTAAAAGCAATCAATATCATGGATTAATAAATACACATGATTATTAATCACACATTCATGCGTTAAACTTTTAAAACAGTAAATATTTTTTTTTAATAAGAAAATGTCTGAACATAATAAAACTGCTATTAAAGAATCTTTTACACAAAAATTTACTGTACAAATTTAATGTCTGTAATAGTGTCTAATAAGAAACTTAGATGCAAGACTTGTAGACTTAGATGCAAGACAACTCAAGTTGCGGACTCTACAGCTCAAAATTCTATAAAATCTCCCACATATGACAAATGAAGCATTTTAAAATCAATTTTCTGCGTGAAATGGGAAAATAGAAAGAGTATTTAGTTACTAACATACTTTTTCAGTTTGAAATATAAAATTTTGTTTGTGTTTTGAATTCAGAAATTTTGTACCTGTAGAGTCCAGCACAACAAAAACATAAAAAAGTTTTGTTTTTGTGGCTCTAAATAAACAAACATCAATAAATATTTTTATTTTCTAATTTTATGCACCATTCAACATAATTATGCAGAAAAATTGCACATAAATTAAAAAAAAAATCATATTGATGGCAGTTTAAAAAGTGTGCTGGATTCTACAAAAACGTGCTGGACTCTACAGTTTAACTTTAGCTATTGAAAACATATGTCATATCCTGTGCTTTCAGATAATTTAGAACACCTTTTTGAATTTAGCTCTAAAAGGGCCATATTACTATTATTTAGCTAAAGTAGCCAATAATTTTTCAAGAAAAAGATATTTATCAATTGGGCAATTAAACACCCTATTTTTTTGCTAACTTTTCCTCGTGTAGAAGATTTGAAGCAATAGAAATGGCCAGAAGAAAACATTTAATTAAACTGTGAAAATTTATTTATTTTTTGAGCTTTTTACTTGAGCTCTAAATTTCTCGATCAATAGTTACTGCGAAGGTTAGTTATTACTTAGGAGGTTTCAGTCAACGCAAACATTTCGACTAATAAATGTGCTACTTGTTGTTAAAACAATTTTCAGAGAAAATACATCAAAAAAAAAAAAAAGGAAATGGAACTTTTATGTTTTTTCTGAATCCGATCGTAATCACGAAAAATTAACCTAAATTTTTATCATTCAAAAGTATGTACAACTGGATTGCCCTTCACCGGTTTCCCTTTCTCTTATCAGTATCAGATGTTTAAACGGGCAACATTTACCTCATATTTTATAGGTCTCATACAAACAATCCAAATTTATCAAACTAAAACATGTTCAAAAGCACAATTTTTTTCATGTGTGTATGGAAACAAAAATCAATTTCCAAATAAAAATAATGTTAAAATACCAGGAGCTCGAAGCATAACTCTTGACACACAAGCAGCCATCTTGATCCATGTGATGTCTGCTCTCGCGCAGTTGCATCTTCTTCCTAATCCAAAACAAATAAACATTGCTGTTGTGTCACCTTCAGATTAAGGTCAAACAATGAAAAAGAAAAATCTTATATGCGTGAACAAGATGCTAAAATTATATCATTATTGTAATGTATTCCTCTATGGAGCAATTTGTTTATGTATGTAATTTGTTGTATGTGTTTGGCAACGCCTCTTAACTGTAACTGTAACTGTTCTAACCGTGTGTGAATGTCTTGTCCTTTTTTACTGTGTTAATAGAGTCGCAATAAAGATATTGTGATGTTAATTCCGCCTCATTAATTCCATGTCATCTACCATTATTTATTCCGGCACTTCGTCGTGCCCATTATATTACAATATGATGTCGGCGGTACCGCTTTTTCCTTCGCCGGTTTCGTTTTAGGCTGAACTTTGTTGATCTCGATTTGTCGAGCCTCCTGTAGTAACACTTCTTTGTAGTAACACTTCATATTGTAATATAATGGGCACGACGAAGTGCCGGAATAAATAATGGTAGATGACATGGAATTAATGAGGCGGAATTAACATCACAATATCTTTATTGCGACTCCATTAACACAGAAAAAAAGGACAAGACATCCACACACGGTTAGAACAGTTACAGTTAAGAGGCGTTGCCAAACACATACAACAAATTACATACATAAACAAATTGCTCCATAGAGGAATACATTACAATACCCTCCTCTACAAATTTAGTCGTACAACTGGTTTTATTTTACGTTTAGGACGTTCATTAACATTTAATTTTACAGGTGATGGATTAGGAATTACAGCATCTTTGTTACAATCAAATTCATTAGACTGAGAACAAATTGGATCTGACCCTACATCATTGGTTTCATTTTTGGGTTCTTCGGGTTCTCTATTGTCATCTTTGTTTACAATTAAATGTTCATTGACTTTTTTGCCAAAATCCACAAAATCAAACTTTGTATCACAAATACTATCTTTTTTTTCACTGATATCCTTAACTTCATTCTCACTCTTGTCAATAATTATCTGGTTCAAATGCCTTTTCCAAATTAAATCATCGTTTGTCAATTTACACATATAAACTCGATCTCCAAGTACTTCATCTATAGTACAACGAACCCAACCCTTCTTATTTGGATTTCGATAATCCCTACATAATACTCTATCCCCTTCTTTAAAAATTTCTTCTCTTGAACCTTTATTAATCACCATACCCGATTTATTTCCCTCTTTTAATAAATCTAATCTAGTCCTAACTTTATTCTTAAAAATTAAACTAGTAGGCGTAACCCCTGTAGTCACATGAACTGAATTTCTGTAATGAAAGAGATATCTGCTCATTAGCGTTTCAAAACTTACATTATTATTTGAAGGTGTTTTCAACAATTTACTTAAGCTACGCTTGAAATTCTTTACAGCATTCTCTGCTAACCCATTTGTGGCAGGATGAAATGGTGGTGATGTTAAGAACTTAATTCCATTCATATGCAAAAAATTTATAAATTTACCAGATTCAAAATATCTTCCATTGTCTGTTTCTACAACTTTTGGCAATCCAAAGCGTGCGAAACACTCTCGGAATTTTTCAATGCATGCGTCTGCTTCCATACTACTCATAATAAATGTTTCAACCCATTTCGAATATGAGTCCACAATAAGTAAAATCATTTTTCCCTTAATTGGGCCCAAAAAATCAGCATGAATCCTTTCAAAAAAATAACTAGCTCTGTTTCCTGATATAATTTTACATTTCCACGGCTCTGGCCTAAATTCCGAGCAAACACCACAGTTGTTGACGCAGTCCTCAATATCTGAATCCAAACCAGGCCACCAAAAGTAAGCTCTAGCATTACTTTTCATTTTGACCATGCCTTCATGAGTACTATGAAGCTCCCTTAAAAGTTGTTTTCTACATTTGGTAGGTACGACCACTCGATATCCCCACATTATTACACCCTGATCTACAGATAACTCGTCTTTTCTACTAAAGAATTTTTTTACCTCCTCATCAGTAATTTTCTGAGGAAAACCATAAGTTATGTAATTAATCAATTTTCCGAGAACTGGGTCTCTTCGTGTTTCCGATCTAATTTTAAATAGGTCCACTGGGACATCCTTCTCTATGAAATGAACATAATCATATTCTTCTGCTGTCCCTGAACTACCAGAGGTTGGATACCTGGATAACGCGTCTGCCTGAATATTTGAACTCCCTTTTATGTACCTCAAATTATAATTAAAACCAGATAAAAATAAAGACCAACGTTGGAGACGACCTGCCACCATTGGTGGTAAAGCACGATTCTCTCCAAATAGTGCTAGCAGAGGCTTATGATCACTCACTAGCTCAAACTTAACTCCGATTAAATACTGATACAGCTTTTGACAAGCCCAATAAATAGCTAAAGCTTCCTTATGTATCATCGAATAATTTTTCTCTGCTGGGCTAAAAACTCTGGATATAAAACAGATTGGTCGTTCAGATTTATCTTCCAATACATGCGATAACACTGCCCCAATTCCATTTTGACTAGCATCACATGCTAACCTCAAAGGTTTTGACCTGTCAAAATGAATGAGAACCTGATCTGATGCCAATTCCTTTTTAGCATCTTCAAAAGCTTTTTGACATTTACTATTCCATTTAAACTCAACATCTTTTTGCAGTAAATCATACAGCGGTTTCATTTTTGATGCTAAATTTTTCATGAACTTTGAATAATAATTTATCATTCCTGCGAAAACTCTAACATCTTTCACTGATCTGGGACATGGGAAATCTAAAATACCCTTAACTTTTGCATCGTCTTTTGTCAAACCATTTTTACTAATCGTGTGTCCCAAATATTTAATACTATCCTTGAAAAATTCACATTTCTTTAAATTAATACGAAACCCTGCACTCTGCAATCTACTCAAAACAAGCTCCAAATTTTTTAAATGTTCCTTTTTATCTTTCCCCGTAACTAAAATGTCATCAAGAAAATTAACTGTGCCTTCTATGCCTTGTAAAGTTTTTTCAATTACTCTTTGAAAAATTGCGCAAGCTGGCTTAGTTCCGAAAGGTAGACGATTTACCGTATAAATACCATAAGGTGTGCTCCAAGCGAGTAACTTTTTTGTTTCATCATCCAATACTAGTTGATTATATGCATTAGATAAATCTAGCTTACTGAAACTTTGACCTCCCTGTAACGCTGCAAAAAGTTCTTCTATTCTTGGTAAAGGATGATTGTCATCTTTCAAATATTTGTTTACAGTAATCTTATAGTTTGCACAGACTCGTATGTCTTTACCATTAGCTTTCATTACAGGTACTAAGGTTGTTCCCCATTGAGAATTATCAATTCTAGAAATTACCCCTTTTTTCTCTAAATTTTCTAATTCTGATTTAACTTTTTCTTTAAATGCAAATGGGATTGGTCGCGGTTTATGAAAAACAGGTTTTACATCACTTTCAACCTCTAAATGTATTTTTTCCCCGTTATATGTACCCAATTCCTCTTTAAACACTTCTGCGTGTTTGGACAACAATGACTGCAATTCTGAATTTTTTTCTACCGCAATTGTGTTTACATTGGCACTGCCAACTACAATATTCAAACCAAAATCATTTAAAACATTACGTCCTAACAACAATTTTTCAGATTGCTTTACAATTAGTACATCTACATTTTTTGAAATACCATTAACTTCCATCGGAACATTAATTTGTCCCTCTGGCGTTAAAATTTGTCCTCCATAGGACTTCAACTTAAGATTTGTATGTTCAAGTTCAAAATTTCGCAGATTTTTCTTATAAAAAGAATAAGGAATACATGTGACACCTGCACCAGTATCCACTTCCATTTTAACATTTTTAGTTCCTATCTTAATATTTAAAAACAGAGGATTAACATAATCCACTTCAACACTATACATATCCACATATTGAACTTCTACATCATCATTAACGGAATTAACATTTACTTTAAATTTACAAACCTTTGCTAAATGACCTTTGCGTTTGCAACTACGACATTTAAACTCTTTGTATTTACATTTTCGAAAATCGTGATTACCTTGACCACAGTGAAAACATTTTAAATCATTTCGAAAATTCCCACTTTTTTTACACGATGATGTCGGCGGTACCGCTTTTTCCTTCGCCGGTTTCGTTTTAGGCTGAACTTTGTTGATCTCGATTTGTCGAGCCTCCTGTAGTAACACTTCTTTGTTCTGAGCGAGTTCCAGCAAATTGGACAGTGACGTGGTCAATCTTTCTTCACAGAGACGATCCAAGATCCGTCCGGGCCGCATTCCAGCAACAAACTTGTCTTTCACTCTCTCTTCTAAATTCAAACCAAATTCACATTCTGCAGCTTGGGTTTTCACCTTGACGTACCATTCCCGAACTGATTCTGCTTGGGACTGTCGCAACGAATCGAAAACAATTCTTTTCCGGTAAATCGAAACTGCCGGTTTAAATTGTTCCGTCAAAAGCGTTTTTAAGTTATCAAAACTCTTCTTGGCTGGCGTCTCAGGATCACACAGGTTCTTTAAAACTTTGTAGACGGACTCGCTAATCGTTGTTAGCAACACAGGGACTCGGCGATCATCTTCCACCTTGTTTGCGAGAAAATATTGCTCCAAACGTTCAATAAACACATTCCAGTCATCACTTAAATTGAATTGGCTGATAGATGCAACTATACCTGTACTCACAACAGTCACAGGTATGCTTGTCGATTCTGTCGTCATGACTCCGATTCAAAAACAAAACTACTTGAAAACATCAAATTTATTGGAACATTTTCCAAAAACTATCTTCACCATTCAGAAATGTTGACTCGTCGCCATATTGTAATATAATGGGCACGACGAAGTGCCGGAATAAATAATGGTAGATGACATGGAATTAATGAGGCGGAATTAACATCACAATATCTTTATTGCGACTCTATTAACACATAAAAAAGGACAAGACATTCGCACACGGTTAGAACAGTTAACACTCGTTACAGTTAAGAGGCGTTGCCAAACACATACAACAAATTACATACATAAACAAATTGCTCCATAGAGGAATACATTACAATTACCAATGCATCAGTGTCTGCAAATTACAATAAATCATTCAATTTGGTTGATCAATCAATCAATTTAAAGTGGGTTGGCAAAAATCCCAATTTAATGCAAAAATAAGCATTATTTTATAGTAGTTTCCAATGTGTGAAATACAAAGAGTCGAAGAATTAATTTAGGAAATTTCTGACGTTAAATGGCCTAACCACCGACTCGCTTGAATTTTGGGGACAGTGGTCTCTTTTGCTTGACATCAAGGCACTCACTCTGATCTAAGGCAGGAATTCAAGTGAAACAGGCGATCGCAAATTGCTATGGCTACTGGAAGGGAATTACACTAGAACGTTTCTTGATAAAAACATCGTGACGTCAGCGTGACGTTTGCCTATGAAAATCGAGCTAGATAAAACGTCACAGCCTACTTGGCGATTAAGAGGAGATCGCTGACTGCTTGTGAGCTCTTATTGGCTCCACCCGTAGTGACGTCAGTGCGATCAGCATCTATTGCGATTGCAACTTATCCAAATTTGGGAATTTGAGATTTCAATGTTGAGTTGCGATCGTCCGTGTTTCACTTGAATTCCTGCCTAAGGCAGGAATTCAAGTAAAACACGGACGATCGCAACTCACCAATGCAATCGCAAATTCCCAAATTTGGATTCAAGTGAAACGTTACAGTAGCTACGAGATGCGATTCTATCGTAATTTGACTTCCAGTGGCGATTGCAATTTTGGTCTATTGCGATCGCCTCGAAGCGATTGTAATGGTGTTTCACTTGAGCTCGACCCAAATGTCGAAACAAAAGCTCTAATATAAGTTCGAAGAAGCATTTTAATTTTTAAAAAAAATCGACAAGGGTTACCACCTTATCGAATATTTTAAACCGAAATCTTCTCTATCTTCTCTTCTCTACTAATAATAAAGCTGAAGGTTTGTCTGTCCTTCTGTCTGTCTGTTACGGGGGCCGTGGTGGCCCGATCGGTAAGGCATCGGACTCGTGTCCGAAAGGACCCGGGTTCGATCCCAGCCGATCAAAGATCCACCGTCTTGATTAATGGTGACTGGGAGGCGTTAAAAATGTCGTGGTCACAAAGTCCTCCAAGTGAAACGATACCTCTGGGGGTGCTAGGGCCTATGGTTTGCTCGACCCTAGGTTCTGGTTCAAAATTAAGAACAGAGCGCTCTTCAGGGCCCTATCCCGGTTAAACCACTAAGCTGGTAGGTACGGGGGACCCTGGAGGGTGAAATGAAATGTCTGTCTGTTACGCGCGTAGAGTCAAAACCGTTCGGTCGATTTTCATGCCACTTGGTACAAAATTAGTTTGTAGCATGTAGTTTTGCACCTCGAAGCGATTTTTCGAAAATTCCATTTCGTTCTTTTTCTATTCGAATTCTTAGCGGAAATTCGATAAAATAGGGAAGAAATATTTCACACAAATTTTCAAGTCTTATGTCATTCAAAAGCTTGAAATTTTCTGCATAAAATGAAGTTTTTTCGAAGTTTCTACGATTATCAGGAGAGCTGTAACAATTGTTTTTAGAATTCCGGAATTTAAGGCTTACCTTCAGTGAAGCAAGCCAAACGATTCTAAAATGGTTTGCTCGAGAATAAAATTTGTTTGTAAAGATAGATGAAATGAATTATTTTATCAACGGAAATCAACTTTTCATGTTGTTACCATGGTTACGTGTTCATACTTATTTTTGTTTCGTTATTTTTCCAGCGTTGCCAGAATGCCAGACGTAGTATTTTTAAAAAAGACTTTTTCTGTACTTACTTTTGTCATGGTTTTCACATTTTGCTTCCGGTTGCAGAGTAAAATCCAGCCGCGTGAACTTTAACGCACTTCCGCTCACTTCAGCTTTTTGTCTCCAGAAAGAATGAAATAATAGTAATAATAAAACTGACGTTTGGTTTTAAATTTAACACATTAATCTCAAGGCTAACCAAAACAAAGATATATTTGCGGATTGTGGGCATTTAATCTTCACGTGAGCTATCCGACTGAAATTATTGGAGATAAACCTTGCAATATTAAAGCAAAAGAAAAAATGAAACGAATGAGATTAGCTAACAATCTCCATATATTATTTCTCTAAGCCGAATCCTATACCCGGTCGAAACTCGCTCATTTCTTTATCGAATTGCAAGAAAATTTATGATTTTGAAGCTTATCCCGCGGGCTATTGACGAAAATTAGACCCACCCTCTAAAAAGCGTCGGTTCGTTTTTCATTCGAACTTCAATTTTTGGGCACAAAATGGACTCTATCTAGCGAAATAATTGTCGTATCGTCTCCATTTTGATTTCATTCGAAAGATTAAAAAAAATGCGTTCTTTAGAACGTTTCTCCGCTAGCGCCGCGTAACGAGAATCTCGAAAATCCACGTTTAAGCGACTTATAAGCGATTGAAGTTTGAAAAAGTTAAATTTTTTGCTCAACTGTCAAAATCGTTACATTGTTGCTCAAATCAATTTTAAATGCGACATTTCAAGCCAAGGCTTAGCTCGGTAAACCTTAATTGTAACTTTTATTGTTTCAAAATACTATGGTAGTTTTGCGATAACGTTAGTATTAATTTAGTAGTAGCCTTGGGTATTTGATTTTAATATAGGGTATCACTTTTGTAGTAGTTGTAAAAGTGAACGTGTCTTTGATCTCTTTGAAAAGTTGTCAGAGCGACGGCAGTACATGGCGATGTTGTGCAAATGAAGCCAATAAAAATTGTCGCATTAAATTTTAAGTTTGAGTGTTTTTTTTTTTTTTTTTTTGCGGAATTCCGCACGGGTCACCTAGTCAACATTATTAGTCAAGTTCAAAAATTTGCTTAAGTTTTTAAAAAAGGCTAATGGGCTGTAGAAAATGCATTGGTAGTTCTTCAAATTGAACATTACGCTTGGTGGCGTTTGACTCAAAGTAAGTTGATAAATTAACAAAATTGGAAACGAAATATTCTCATGAATAAAAAATAAAGTACTAGTTATGGATTCCGGGCTGTTGTGCCGTGGTCTGAATGGCTTTAATCCATACGTTTCGATCGCAACTGCGGCGGTCATCTTCAGTGGGTGTCGTTGATTAATTTGGCGACTGATGCGAAATTTCGAACTGCTGCAAGATTTTAAATTGAAAACGCAGCGCCCTCTACCTTCCGGCTCGGGATTGAGATGACTAGATGCCAAAGCTTGTTAACTTTTACTTCTTCCTCCTTCTTGTTAAAATTATTTGGGTGTTTGAAAATTTCAATGGCTTCTCTATGCAATCTGGGGAAAAAATTTGAAGTCCGTGAAATTATTTTGGCCTCTTTGAATTTTATGTCATGGATTCCATTACTGAAAGTGTGCTCCGCGATCGCCGACTTTTTAGTCTGACCTAGCCGGCAATTTCTCTGATGCTCTTTGATTCTTGTATTAACACTCCGTTTTGTCGTCCCGATATAAACTAACCCACAGGAACAGGGGATCTTATAAACTCCTGCGGCGGACAACGGATCTCTAGCATCTTTCACTGAACGCAGCAGGTCGCTGACTCTATTGGAGGGCTTAAAAACCGTCTTAATATTATGTCGACGTAAAAGTCTTTCAATTCGGTTCTGTAAAAGTCTTTCAATTTTAAGCCCTCCAATAGAGTCAGCGACCTGCTGCGTTCAGTGAAAGATGCTAGAGATCCGTTGTCCGCCGCAGGAGTTTATAAGATCCCCTGTTCCTGTGGGTTAGTTTATATCGGGACGACAAAACGGAGTGTTAATACAAGAATCAAAGAGCATCAGAGAAATTGCCGGCTGGGTCAGACTGAAAAGTCGGCGATCGCGGAGCACACTTTCAGTAATGGAATCCATGACATAAAATTCAAAGAGGCCAAAATAATTTCACGGACTTCAAATTTTTTCCCCAGATTGCATAGAGAAGCCATTGAAATTTTCAAACACCCAAATAATTTTAACAAGAAGGAGGAAGAAGTAAAAGTTAACAAGCTTTGGCATCTAGTCATCTGTCAATCCCGAGCCGGAAGGTAGAGGGCGCTGCGTTTTCAATTTAAAATCTTGCAGCAGTTCGAAATTTCGCATCAGTCGCTAAATTAATCAACGACACCCACTGAAGATGACCGCCGCAGTTGCGATCGAAACGTATGGATTAAAGCCATTCAGACCACGGCACAACAGCCCGGAATCCATAACTAGTATTTACTCCGGCCGTGAAAGTCTTCATTCTTACAAAAAATAAAGTGTTCGTGAATAGCATTTTTAACGGCGTTTGTTATTTTCTCGGTGAATTATGCTTAACGGCGTTTGTCTTCACGCAATTCTAAATAAATTTTAAAACGAAAAAACTTTGAAATAAAATATAAAAAAACTTTTTAAATTTAAAGACTATTTCTGTTCGCTCATTCGCACTAAAAAGTATGAAATAAACTAAGTATTCGATATAGTGATTATAGTGCTCAGAAATTCCAGCTCATCTTGATATATTTATATTTACGTTAATGCTAAAGCAGCCAATAAAGATTAAATGAAAAATTTGATTTAAGAAATAGGCGGTATAGTAAAAGCTATTCGTAATAAACAGTATACCGCCTATTTCTTAAATCAAATTTTTCATTTAATCTTTATTGGCTGCTTTAGCATTAACGTAAATATAAATATATCAAGATGAGCTGGAATTTCTGAACACTATAATCACTATATCGAATACTTAGTTTATTTCATACTTTTTAGTGCGAATGAGCGGACAGAAATAGTCTTTAAATTTAAAAAGTTTTTTTTTATATTTTATTGATACTACGGTAGTATTTTTTCGGTCCAAATAAGGAGCGGGGGTCTCAGTGGCCGAGCGGTCTAAGGCGTTGTAGCTGATAACTCTGAGACGGTGGGTTCGACTCCCACCCTCGCTCCGGATGTACTTTCCTTCCTTTGTGATGCAACTCTTTCATACATTGTCTGTACAAGATATATGTAATAAAATCATGTGTAATGGAGGCAAGACACTAGATTGTAGTCCTCATCAAAAACCTGGGCATATAGCCCCGAAACGAAACGAAATAAGGAGCGTAGTACTTTCTGGCAACCCTGTTTCCAATATACTAATGACTTAATTAAAAGACTTGGCGGATTTTTTTTTTTTTTTCATTTTCATAGATTTCGCATTTCAGCAACATTGATTTTGGCAACGTTTGGAAACAGTAGTATTTTGTAATATTTTTTTAGAGGAGGCGTAGTATTTTTTTGTTTCAATTCTCTGGCAACGATGTCTTTTCCCCGTGAAAATGCTTTGGGACCTTACTTGGCGCGTTTTCGAAAAGTCACCAACTGGCGCGTTTTTGCGTGTGTCGCGGAATTGAAAGCTCCGAGAGAAACTACGCAAAATAGTCAGGGTTACCACGCTTGGCACGCCTATCGCCCATTTAGCGAGAAAAGGGTATCTAAAGCACAGATTAACCAAATATCTTATCAGTTGCGTTATTGCATCGTTCTTTTTAAAGTGTTTTACTTCGGAAAATGTATTGTTTTGTTCACGGAGTAGAAAGAAGGAGAGAAATGTTCTACGGATGCGCTAGTTTGAAAGTGGCAACAAATTCTCACACGCCGCCAGAGGACGCTAGCTGAAACGCTCCCTACTTCCTACGGGATTCAATGTAAATGATACTGAATCTGTCCTCTCTTTAAATGCTGCTATGGGAAAGAAAAAAAAATTTTTTCAACTGGATTTTGATGTAAATCTTCGACTGACATTATGAATTAAGTATGATTTTCATCCCACGAAAATAGGAGCCGTATTTTTTGAGAAATAGGTTTAATCGAATGCGCTTACCAACTTGCCAAATCTGACAGAATCTGTCATTTTTTAAATACTGCTGTTGGTAAGAGGTTTTTTTTTTTTTTCAACTGGATTTTGGTGTAAATCTTCGATTGACATTATGAGCTAAATATGACTTTGATCCCACTGAAGTTTTGCCACTTAATTTTTTTATTAATTAAAAATATTTAGTAGACAAAATAATTATTATAGACTATATTTTCATATTACCTTCTTTTTTACATGTTCATATTTTTATTTAATTACCATTTGTAATCAGTAATTGAAAAATTTATTTATTCATTATTATTATTTTTCTTCGTTTTTACCTAATAATAGGAAATTTTATATTTACATAATTTTTACAATTAAAAATATATTCATTGGCTTAATTTTCGAATTTTTTTTATCTTTTTTGCTTAAACCTATAATAATGAATAAATAAATTTTTCAATTACTGATTACAAATGGTAATTAAATAAAAATATGAACATGTAAAAAAGAAGGTAATATGAAAATATAGTCTATAATAATTATTTTGTCTACTAAATATTTTTAATTAATAAAAAAAATAAGTGGCAAAACTTCAGTGGGATCAAAGTCATATTTAGCTCATAATGTCAATCGAAGATTTACACCAAAATCCAGTTGAAAAAAAAAAAAAACCTCTTACCAACAGCAGTATTTAACTCTTTAAAGCCGGCTCCGGCCGATACCGGCTTTGTAGCTTAGAACCGAGGCCGGCCGAATCCGGCCCACTTAAGCGAACATAGGGGTGGTTGGTAGCAAAAGACCCCTATTGTGAGACCCCCTACGGACGACTCTTTCTTCTCGCCGCTTTGCCTCTTAGCAAGT
The DNA here is from genome assembly GCA_038373865.1 of Uloborus plumipes. Taxonomy (NCBI): domain Eukaryota; kingdom Metazoa; phylum Arthropoda; class Arachnida; order Araneae; family Uloboridae; genus Uloborus; species Uloborus plumipes. Next base: position 11,875 of record JAXGGA010000505.1, on the reverse strand, counting down.
GATAGCGACAATTGCATGAATGGATAGCTGTTAATGACTGCAGGATCGTGTGGTCTCCTCAAAAAGTGAGAGAAGACGAATTCATAGCAATTAACTTGCGTTTGAAATTTCCTGCGCTTTTAATTTCCATTTTTTACGCCAGTTTTGTTAAGCAAATATTATTTAGGGTTTTTATAAATTTATCCATAATTTAGCATGATTAAAAATGGTACAAAACAGCGTTAATAAAGCTCAAAATGAGCAAATAATTGCATACATATGCTTCAGGGTTAAAAAGAACCTTGCAACAGGTGTAATGAATTACTTGCAATATTTTACCATCTATTAAATTTCTTTTCATTATTTTTATCATTGGCGTTTTTAAAGTTCCCTACTTATTTCTCTCCAGTTTTATAACACCATAAGCAACACTATGCAAATCTGGCGGACGAAAGCATGTAAGCAGATCTGCTGGGATCTTCAACGGGTCAAATTTTGCTGTAAAATTGACAGCAAAACTCTAGTAAAAACCAACGGATTTGTGAAAAGAAAAGTGTTTCATTTAGTTCATTCGCAAAAAGCGGTGTGCTTAGAAGTGTTATAAAAATGGGAGACAGTGTGAGTGATTAAAAAATGTCCTGAAATGAGTGATTGAAAGTGTTCAACAAGTGTGTTGAAGTAAATACTTCTCTCAGAACAAAATACTGCTCTGTAAACTTTGTAAAACTGTGCTCAAAAACTGGAGGGTGGGGAGTGGGGATAAGTGTTTGTGTCCAAAAACGTTTTCAGATTAATCGCGAATATGTTACAGTGAAAGACCAAAATTTGGTACATGTCGGCATGCTCTGGTGAGTGTAACTTTCATAATTCTAGAAAGATCGAGTATTTCCGGCAAACTTCCGGTAAATGTATCCCCCCTTTCAGTTTCCGATTTTTAATTCTATAATTGAGACAAAAAAAGGCTCATTAATTGCCTTTTCATTTATGAGGACTATTCGTATAAAAATAAGGAAATATAGCTTGTTTATAGCTTGTTGCATAGCCCTTCAAAGTAACATTTTATGCTACGTACATATCAATCTGTACAAATAGTAAACTAATATAAAAAGGCATTGTGTGTTTTTTTGTGTCGCAAAAACAGTTAAAAATCTGTAACCATGAAAATATCTCAAAGAGCTCAGCTCGGGGTTAGAAAGGAATGTAGTGTGTTGTGATATGTATAGCAAGTTGAGCTACCAAAACTAACAATATTGTTTTTTTCTTCAGGTAATAGGAAAGGGTAATTAGGGTTGGGGTAATCGAGTTGAGGGTTCGGACATAAAGTCTGAGACCAAAAGGTCTTGAAAAGGGACAGAAGATCTACGTTAAAAAGGTCCGAGTGACAAAAGGTCCGGCGGATATAAGGTCCAACGGACATAAGATCCAAAGGACATAAGATCCAAAGGACATAAGATCCAAAGGACATAAGTTGAAATGGGATACTTTCATAGCAGGGGTGCCCATCCCCCCCCCAAGCTCAATGGCGCAGATCCCCCCTAAAATTTTTCTCAACCCTCTTGTCCTTTTTATTTTCACCTCTCTTTTTTATTTTATTTTTTTTAAATATTATTTATTTTTTAAATGTTTTTTTTTTTTTTAATTTTATTTATTTGTTTTCTAAAATTATAACTATTTGTTTACATATTAATTTTCTAAAAGTACTATTTATGCCCAGAATATAATGACTTTTTCCCCTTCCAGACATTCCAATCACACACACGAAAAAAAAATTAATAAATAATAATAATAATAAGGAAATAATTCAAATTAAAAAAAATAAATTAATAATTTAAATAAATAAATTAGTTAACCCCCCCAAAAGAATTTTTTTTGATGGCGCAACTTGCGCCATATTCCCCCCTTGTGGGCACCCCGTTTCATAGCAATTTTGGAGGAGTATTTCAACTTAAATCCGCTCCAATAGCGCGCCCGCTTTTCACTGAGCTTCTCCCCTCCTCCAATTACAGGCAAACATTGTCAAGGCCATAGCTCAACTAATACCACACTATATCTAAAAGTGCAGCAACATTGAAACATTTAACATTTTTACACTGTTATTTGCTACAGTACTTTAATACCTGTCTTTTTCGCAAAATAGCATCCCCAGAAGAAATATGTTTTCAGATATGTTTTCAGATTTTTTCGTTATTATTTTAACATTATTCCTCATTTTTTTTTAAATTTATGTTTCAAAAAATAACAATGTTTAATAGTTAGTGAGAGAGCATTATAGCCTTTTCAAAAACCTTATAAAAGGAAAGAGAAGAAAACATCAGTGAGGAGTTTTCTAAATATTTTGTTTGTTCTCTATAACCTCTAGTAACTAAATTTTAAAAAATATTACTAATTAATGTTGTAATTCGTTATGGTTCTTGCAGTGACAGTCATGCAACATAACTAGTATTTTAAGTTATTTCGGTTAAAATATTTCCAAAATCTACTATTTCAAAACTTGTTTGTCACTAGAAACTATGGGAAATTTCTGCAAGTATTAAAGTGGATTGCTTCGGAAATTAAGCCTCTTGTTGTGTGGGCTGAATATGATATCCAAAAAAACAAACTCATTAACTGTATTTAGAGAATGGGTGCGGAAGAAAGTGCGTCGGCGCGTGCTGTGAGAAATGTCTTTCTTCTGATCGAAGCGGCTTCGACTCATTGGACAACTGACAGTGATGTACAATTCCCTGTGGCAATTCATTTACAAGGATTGATTGCTGATAATAACCTGTGAAGATGCCTTCTTTTCGGGAGGAAAGGGAAATGAGGAAACTTATCTAGCTTTTTCATCCACGCGAGTTGTTTTATTGAACGGAATTGGAAAATGGATTTATTATTGTGATAATTATTATTATTTTTAGTTTACATTTTTTATAAAAAAATAGCAATATTAAAAAAAAAAAAAAAAAAAAAAAAAAAAAAAAAAAAAACTGGCTGTTAACATTTCCGACAAAAGATAAAAACCAATCAAAGAAATGCCACAAGCACTGGGACAAAAGATCGCGTACCCGAAGCGTGACGGTGATATAAGAAGACAGCTTACTGACTCTAATCAGTAAATAGAAAGACTGAAAAGAAAGTGTCGAGTAATTTATGAGTAATAAAAATTTTTACAGAAAATTTTAAAGTCTTTTATCAGTAGGGAAAAGCAAAACTAAGTTTCGATAAAAATCCTCTCTAGTATAAAAATTTATGGACAACATAACTTTTTTTTTTCTTTGACAATAATATAAAAATGTTCAGTTTTAAGCACAACCTTTAAAGTTTGCAATTGTGTTTTTTTAATTGAACAATAGTTCTACGGAGGGGGGGGGGAGGCCATTTATCAAATCTAGACTTTCATATTACGCATCCTAACATTGAGTTGGACACAATATTTTAATTAAAATTTATTATGTCAACAATCCTGAGATGTACGATATCCTATTTCTACTATACGTATTTATTTTAAGAAGACTGCAAGTGTCAATTGATTTCAATAATTTTCAACTGCCATCTTGTATTTATTAATGAACAGAAGGATTTAGGAATTTAGATACAAAGAACTAGGAAAGTAAGAGCGAGAACTGCGTTATTCTGTTGCTTTACTGAATGCTCAGTACCCAAATACATTCGGAACTTCGAGTTTTTCCTTTGCTCCCAGTTACATCAAAACAGAAAAAAAAAATGCATATACATGAGTTTTGAAAATATTTTCATTTTTTTCAGTCATTAAAAAATAAAATAATTGCTAATAAATCCACTTATTATTCCTAAAGAACTTAAAACGGAATTGCAATCGGATACTTGTTTTCACAAGTGACGAGGAATATTTTTCAATTTGAGTCATCAAATATGATGTACTTAAAACAGTAATTTAAAAACAGGTGTTAAAAAGGTATCAAAATCAGCATTTTCTACTTCTTAGTGGGAACTTTAATCAAAACATTTTGTCAACAATTGTCAGAAAGAGTTGGTTTTTCAAATAGTAAATCAGTCATTCTGTACTCTTTGTGACACATTTTTTTTTTTAAATTTAAATACTAAATGAATGTTATAAAAAAATTTTCTGTCAATATTTACACGAATAGACCCGAAAAATTAAACTCAACCACTTGTGATCCCCGCCCCGAAAATTCATAAGTGGCTAAGTTAATAAGTAAAAGAAGAAAAGGAAAAAACTCCTTTTGAAATAGTTATTGTGGACATGTTTTTACTTTTATTTATTCATTAATTTTCACATTTATTTATTTGTATAATAATTTATCTCATCTCGACGCGGATAGGAAGCAAAATAAGCATTCAAATTATTTAAAAATTGTGTGACTACTTCTAAAGAACTAAATATAGCTACATTTTGCGAAAAAATAAAAAGCTAAAATAAACAAGTATCTTCGTTTATCTTTTATGGTTTTCTGGATAACAAATAGCATTCTGAACAAAAGCAAAGAATAATATTTCCAGATTCCGAATTTTTTTTCTTTTTTTTTTTCAATCTACTCCTCTCAAAGCTCGTAGGACACTTTTATACACCGATTTTAAGGAAATAGTTGAGGGTAATCAACAAACTTGATGAGATCGTTTGTAAAAGCGAGTGTCCACTCGCCCGAAGGATATAAGCGTTAAGGTGACAGCTTCACCACGCCTATTGTAATTAGCGCATTGAAAACGAGCCGCGCTGCTCGACGGGGGGTCAAGACTTGGACGATTCCACTTCCCGAATCGCTCAATGGAAAAACTCAGGACTTAACGGTAGTAAAAAATTCCCCCCTTCTCGATCTTAAAAAATGACAGATTCTGTCAGATTTGGCAAGTTGGTAAGTGCATTCGATTAAACCTATTTCTCAAAAAATACGGCTCCTATTTTCGTGGGATGAAAATCATACTTATTTCATAATGTCAGTCGAAGATTTACATCAAAATCCAGTTGAAAAAGATTTTTTTTCTTTACCATAGCAGCATTTAAAGAGAGGACAGATTCAGTATCATTTACATTGAATTCCGTTGGAAGTAGGGAGCGTTTCAGCTAGCGTCCTCTGGCGGCGTGTGAGAATTCGTTGCCACTTTTAGATAGCAGAGATTTAGCTCCTCCCCTTTAACCTCCTTGGTTTTGTTTTTAAAACTAGGAAAGGAAACTTTCTTTTTCTTTTAAACTTTGGTAAGATTTCTGTTGGTTTCTGTGAGCAACAAAATTGTTCTTATTTTCTCTTTTGGCTTATTTTTGTGCATCTCCCTTTGGGGTTGCATTCGAATGTTCCAAGGGGGTGTTTTACCCCTTTTATGGAGTAAATCAGTGTTCATTTCAATGTAGACAAAAGTGATATGAATTGGCACGACCACTTAGCGATATATCGCCAAGCTTTTGGTCGCCAAGTATTTGCCGCCAATTTGGTGACATATCGCCAAGTTGGCGAAAAAAATTTTTTTCTTTTTTATTTGGACTCAATTTGGCGCTATTGGCGATATTTTGCGAAAAATCCACTGAATGATGTTAAAATCGGCGATATTTAGGGGATTAATCATTGTAAAACATTTCTTTTGCATTGTTTCGTGGCAAACTAGGGATATAAATGTCTGAACTGTTATCTTGCTCATTCCAAGCACTATTTTAGCAGTTAAGGCATCTACTAAGAAATTCACACATAAAAATAAGTAGCGTGGGGTCCATATACCAGATTTTTATATCATACTTTGAAGGAATTATAGTTGAATTACAACTAAAATAGAGCATTTTTTCTGCTATATCAATTATTTTACAAATGAACTTTTAATTTTATAACACGGGCAAAGCCGCGCGGGTACCGCTAGTGTATTCATATTTAGACATATTTCTTTCAGTAAAAACTGTTGTAAGCGAAATTGAATCATTTAATGTGATAATATAAATGTTTTATTAAAATAAGAAATGTTTTCTTTCAACTGGCTTTCGAAATATGTGATTCAAGTTCTAGAAGAAATCTCCTCCCCTTTTCTCTACCGCAACCAAAAGAGTGACTTCAAATTGCGTTCTTAATAATAGTTTAATATTTCCGGAGAGTCACCGGATCCACCATCGTCACCAAACATTCTTTTTTAATTAAAAAAATTTCTATGGGAATTCACCAATTCTCCCCCGGTGGCAGCAGTACTGCTGCTTCACTGCTACGTAGTAACTTGACCGATATATCGGCTGTAAGGTTACCGTAATGTAACTATTGCGTAACTTTTCTCCCATTTCTGCGCAAGAGTGCTCCAGATTTCTCTGTTAAAAGAAAGAAAAAAAGAAATCCATCTGCCTGGGATATTACTTTCCATTTTTCGTTTATTTAATGCTTGCCAGGTTCTTGCTTTTCCACTACCAATCAACTTTGCACTAAGTAGTATGTTATTTTAATGACACACGATCGGATAGAACTGCGAACCGCTCACAGAGCCCTCTCTTGGTTACGTTCATAAGATTTTAAGAGCTCTGAGCCAATGTTTATCTTAAAGCATGCACTTTCGTTTTGACGCAGGGTGGATCTTTACTCAGGTTACACGTGCAACATTCCTCCAACAATTACACTTTTCTTAAAATCGGAACAACTTACTCCAGAAGTTGCGTAATGTTACACTAATTAACAATGGTTACCCTACACAATTTTTGTACCATGCAGAGTAATATTTATTTATTGGGATCCGACTCTTTCAAAAGTATCTCTTCCGCCACCACGTCTCCAACCCCGAAAGGATATTTTTATTTCATACGCATTTGGCTTTTGACTTATGAGATTACTGCTACGGATGTTCTCAAGCTGGCTGCTCCCGTGCTCATTGGCTTTTTTTTTTTTCAAAGATAGAAGAGAAAGAGTGCTCACTAAGTTTACTGGACTGCGGGAGCTCAAAAAACGAAATAGTTATATCGATTTGTTTGTTGTCTTTACTGATAATGTATCGAAATGTCACAAAATTGATGAACTCAAAGCTGCTGAGTTGTTACTATTCAATTTTTTCAGATTAACGTTTGATATATATATATATATACTGTCGGCCCCGCTTAATCGGGTAACGGATAAACGAATACCCCGCTTATACGAATAAAACAACCTGGAACCGATGCCATACACGCAATGTTAAAGATCCCTGCTTAATCAAATACCTCGCTTTATCCAATATTTTTTGGAACAGACAGTATTCGTTTAAGCGGGGCCGACAGTATATATACGCTTGCCATGATTCATACAGAGCCCGACTAACTAAAAGTGAAGCCCACAACACTTTGACCCTTTAGAAAGGTTGACCCTTGGCCCAGGCGGAGTTGGCTTGCGCGTAAATCCGGTCCTGTATTTGTAATAATATAACTCTACTACATCTTATACTGCGACGAATCTTCACGAACTGGATATTCCCTGGTGCTCATTTCCTTTTAATTTTTTCGATATAAGGAAAAGTGCTTCCTAATTTCATCTCTTTGGATGGGTAGCTTATGTAGAAAATAATAAGTTTTTTTTGTTCTTGTCCTTTGCTGGGAAAGTATGAAAATGTCACTAAAATGATAAACTGTAAACTACTGAGAATTAAATATTCAAAGTATTTTCCCATAAAAGTGCGGCTTTCACACACTGGATCCTTAACCCATTAATGCTTGACATTTTTTTTTCCAGAGATATTTTGTATGCTGGTTACAAACGGTGTTTAATGGACAGGAAAAATAATAATAAAAAAATATAATGTAAAAAATATTTTTTTTTTATTAAGGAAAGAAAAAGCGTCCCTTAAAAGTTACGATAGACCCCAGAGGGTACATACTTTTTTTACTAAAATTTTTTTCTGCCTACGATATAATATTTGAAAAGACATTTTAGAAGAAGAAATAAAATCAGCAATTAACATAAACTGGGAAGCTGGGAATAACTTTGAAAACTTAGCTTTTTTTTCTTGAGATTGTGAACGATGTTAATTTTTTATAAAGATCATATTAAAACTGCTACAGAAGACACTTTACAATGGTTATGTGCTGCAATCTGTTAATAATGAATTGAAACAATACCAAGGTACTAATTGAACACTATTATTTGGTTGAAATGCTCATTTCAGGAAATTCAGACCCTTTGTTGGACTGTCCCTAAAAAGGGACGCTAGGCATTAATGGTTTAATATTTCAACAATATTAGATCCTACACAATGTTGCAGGAAAAGGGCAAACAATGTATTCAAGTATGACAGACAAATTTCTGAAATGTATTTCTTCCCTACTATATCATGAAACTACTTAGATTCAATACTCATTTTCTGAAGCAGCAGCAATTTATTTTAAGTATGTATTACTTACATCAAAGATATTAGTTATGCATAGTAGTTATATACAGCGCGATAATAAACTTCTGTTAAATGAGATGACATTTTGTTAAATGGAGTTAACATCTCTTGAATCAAATTCATTTATTGTCTAGTGTACCTTGCTTTGTTCTTTTAAATTTCTTTTCTAAAAGATTTTCTGAAATGGCACTGCAGAGATTGAAAAGCATTTTCATACGAATGTTTTGAACTGAATTCGAAAATAAAGAACATCAAAATTAGCAGTGACTTTTTCTTTATTCTGAATGATTCAAAGTAAGAGAAATAATAAATACAAATTTGGAGAATTTTTATGTAAACAACATCAGAATGCTTCTTCAACTTTCGACTATCACCGTTTTGAGGTGACTTTAACCCTAGTTGAGGAAAACGGGTCTTTGGAAAATTGCAAATGTCGTCACAGAGGAGTTGTGATATCCCATTGCAATTTTTGAGCAACATCTGTAACAGAAAATCGTGGTTAGTTTTCTGTACTTAATAAGCTATCGGTTGCTATTAATCTCTATATATTATCATAAAAGTAACGTCAAAAAGAAAAAAAAAAAAGAATGAAATTGTGTTTGTGGCTGTCTTACGTTCAGGAGACTTAACCCTTTAAGCAGTTTCCCCGTACGGTGTACGTGCTACCCGAAATTGGCCTCATCTGGTTTGCCCGTACGGCGTACGGGCATCGATATTTCAGATTTCCTTTTCTGATTTGTCCGAATTGTTCGGAAAATTGTAAACCTCAAAATTCACAGTAAGTGTGAGAGAAATTTTTGCATAATTTGTAAACCATTTTTCACTACATGCAGAATGTACTTGAAAAAAGCAGACATTTAGAGCAGTGGTGGCCAACCCGCGGCACGCGTGCCACAGTGTGGCACGGCGGAGTATTTAGAGTGGCACGCGAAGACTTATTGAACTTTTTTCAAAATTGAGAAAATAGTGTTGTTTTCAGCAATTTTGTTTAACTTTTTAAACCTTATTCCCATAGTTGAAAAAATCCCTTTAAAACCTTACTTCTAATTCATTTGTATTTAATTATAAATATAATACGTTATAATATGGTCAAAAGCTTAATCTGGAGATGTAATCGTGCGTTCCATAAATGATTTGGGCAAGAATCCAAAGAGCGGGAGCTGGGGGGAACGTTCCCAAAACCCTAAGTGATTCTGAGGATTCCGACTCAGACTCGGATGTTTTTTTAACGGATGGCACAACTTAATCACGCTCTACCAAAGATGGCTCCAAATGCGGTTCTAAAAATGTGTCATGAACTCCCTAGGAGTCCAAAAAATTCTTAAAATTACGTTTTTCACCCTCTTATTGCAGAAAATTTCTGGAGAAGTGTTCCGACCCCCACTTTCTTTCCTAATATCCGTATGTTTAGAAATGCATTTTAGTGCATAAATTCTAAACATTTCCAGAGAAAAGCCGCTTTTCTACCTCCACTCTTAATTAGCCAAATGTATCCTAAAATGACATTTTTGAAACTTCTATTTCAAAAAGATTGCAGTGCGGATTCCCCTTTTCCTTGCCTGACGTCGCCAACTTTGTGTATATGTTTTTAAACGAAGGAGTCCTCGAATCTCCCAACCTTTTCCTTAACATCACTAACTATAACACGAACTGCATGGTAAGAGAGTAAAGATGGAAACATTTCTGGAGGGACCACCGAACTCTCCTAAACAATCTAAGAATGCATCTTTTAGTTTTCAATTTTGAAATTATTAAAGGAAGAGCAAGCATTACTTCCTCCAATATCTCAAAATATAGTCTAAAACTCCATTTTTAAAACTTCAGTTTAAAAAAGTTTCCCATGACAGCCTCCAAATCCCGGGCCTTCCAAAGTTATTAAAGATAGTCTAAAATTTATTTACAGACTTTAATTTGTAAAACTTTCTTGTGAAGGGCTGCCGAACTCACAGTTTCCCAAACGTTACTACAAAAGATGCCGTGAAATTAAAGTTAAACCGCGAAGAGACGGCGGGTCGATTGGAAACGGACCACTGCATTTAAAAATCGGTTGGATTAGCGAGAAAGTCACATTTTTAAGGCAATTTCGAACACGCTTTAGAAGAGATGAACTTGATAACATTAAGGTTTCGCTCTATGTAACAGTCCACAATTGTACTTTTCAAACTTCAATGATGAAAATTTTCCAGAGCGAAAACCCCTACCAATTTACCGTTTCCATAACCGGACCAAAGATAGCAAAAAACGAGTTTTCCCTGCACAGAGCTTCTTCACTGCTCAAATTTAGAGAAATAATATAGTATTTGACTGAAAGTTACACAATAAGCCCATAAATAAAAAAAAAAAAAAAATCCCTTTTTTTGTCATTGAAAAATTCAAAGTGGCACGCGAAATATTTCTTTTCTCGAAAGTGGCACTTTTCCCAAAAACGTTGGCCATCCCTGATTTAGAGGTTTGCGACCAAAATTGTAAAATAAAAAATGTTGTAAAAGCATTGAAAACGGAAAAAAAATCTTAAGATTCTTATTCTGTTAAGTATGGTACTTAACTATATGCAATAAAAAAATATGCCTTTTTTGGAAGCATTTCTGGTAAAATAATTGACCGCTTAAAGGGTTAATAGCATCTACTCTACAGGCTGAAAGTTTGGCCCAAAATTACGTCAGACCTCGAGGGTTTGCACTTCGGAGCATTTGGTCTTTAAATTTCGAATTGAGCTTTTTTGTAACTAATTTTTTAAGCTAAAAGTTTCACATAAATTGCCATTTAAGAGAATTAAAGATTTCCCATACCCTTTAACATGCTACGTTAATCGAAAGCGTTTTTTTCTGCACCAGATGAAGTTTATTCTAATTTTCTCAATTAATTAAAAAAGAAGACATAAGTATTCTTACTTTGGCGAAAGCCCTCTCAGTTCAAGCACGGAGATAAACAACAAAACTTACTGGAGAATAAATTTGAAAATGAGTTTTTAAACGTAAAAACGGCTATTTTGCCGCCAGTTGCTAACTAGATCCTAGGTAAAAATTTACCTATGTTAGAGTTAAACTGCAATAGCTTATGTCAAAATTTGAAAGATTGTCAAATTTTCAAAATTCTTGAAGTTCTGTGCAGAATTTTTGAATTCATAAAACTAGAAAATATGACTGCATTTCCTACTAGTTTTAGGGTTAAACGAAAGTTTTATGCTCATTTTTGTCGAAGTAATTTAATGAAATTAAATAAGAGCAAAGGGAGTAGCTTGGTTTTTAAAATCAGCCGTCACATCATTTATGCTGCTTACTTTTTTAATGGGATGTGTTACTAATATAACAAGGCAAATCAACTGAAAAGTTACAGCCTGAACTACATGGATGTTGCTAAATTTTTTCATTACGAAACATGGTTCCACATTTCTAGTTTTTTAAAATCTTGTTTTGTAATAAAACACCAATACTTTCATGTAATGGTAAAGGGCAGCATCAGCAAAAATTTTCAATTAAATTAATTTTTTGCATTTTCACTATCTATTATACTTCAGCTTTATTGTACAAGCTTGCTTATTTGGTTTTCTCTGAGAACTGCGCACGAAAAAACGTCAAATTCAAACATTTCCCTTCCGTTAGTA
>JAXGGA010000504.1:0-218157 GCA_038373865.1 Uloborus plumipes | reverse complement strand
TGGCCCTATATCTAGTTAATTGTCTAAATAAAATAAGAGTTTGAATAACCAAAAAAAAAAAAAAAACTCCTTTGTAGCAAAATGAACCAAAAATTAAAAAAAAAAAATCTTTGAATGCAACGTATAACCAAACAATTAATTTGAATATATATAAAAAAAAGTGAGTGGCTCTTTACTCATATTTTATATCGAGTATATATTTAAGACAGCTGATATGAAGCCATACTCCTTTTTTTCCTTTTGCATTAAAGTTAATTTTTGCTCAACACTACTTTGTCATACTTTATATTCAAAGACTAGTTTTTACTTACTTTTGGTTCAAATAACTGAATTCATAACATTGCGCAAAAAACAGATAAAAGGCTCAGGTGAGATTCGAAATTGAGATTTTTCGAACCCTAAACAGAAGAATCCGCCCCTGTACCCCTCCAAAGATTACTTGTATACGGGTCATTCCATTTTAAATCAACAAATTTTCAAAAAAGTTGTTGCATCACCAATTTTGATTTTGATGAAAATTTGCATGTGTATTCCTTTTACTTCCCAGAGCTCAAAATAGTGTTCATTTCATTTTTAAAAAATTTACCCTTTGATATATAGGCCATTTTTGTTGTTAGTAACAGCGAAAATCGGGCACTTTGGTGCTTTGTCTTATGAACTATAACTTTTTTTCTATAAAAGATTTTGAGCTCAAATATAGCTCATTGGAAAGCTAAGAAAAAGATCTTTTTATATATGCTATCAATAAATTTCAGATTTTAAAAAAATACTTATTTTCTCAAGGTCAAAGTTCACGACGAAAATGACATTTTTTACTATTTTTGAACGTTAAAAAAACCATGAAGGGTTTAAAGTAACAAGCCCATTTCTTCATCATATATTCATAGCCATGGTTACTTACTGTATAAAAAAAATTGGCTTGTTACTCCACCCCCTTTATGAGATATGACCCCCTAAAGTTGTAATTTTTTTAAAAAATCCAATTTTCAGCGCTAAAAAATTGCATGTGGGGGACAAGATAAAATTTTTTTTATTTGTGGTATTTTAAGTACTTTTTACCAGCTTTCTAATAAAACAAAAGTTGCTTTGTTATTCAAGGGCGTTTGGCAGATATAAGGGACTGAACTTTCAAAAAATTGCACAAAAACAACACGATTATTTTCATTTTTTTAAATCTTTTTTTTTTATTTAAATGTAATTATATACCTTATTATTTGCCTTAAATGCTAAAAAAAGACTAAGACGAGCAATGAAGAAACATATCTAAAGTTTAATAAGATAATTTAATATTTTTAATACCTGGGAATATAGAATACCACTAAACTTGTCTGATTTTTACTTCTCTTATCTGATTGCTACCTACAACAGGACTGAGCATTTCTCAACTTGTCCAGGTTTGTTCATACCATGTGGTCATCCTTGTTCTGGCTTGCTCTCACATGTGTATCTTATTTGTCTTTCAAATTCTGAAAAAAGTAGGTTGTTGAGCTAGTGTTTCTGCTGTAAAATCTTGTGAAGCTGATGTGATTTCCTTTCATTTCAAGTTCATTCATATTCACAGAATGTTTTGTTAAAGGTAAAAGAAGAAATTCTTTAGAATCCTTAAATATAAATTTAAATTTGTCTTTCTACATGTAAATTGTGAATAAGTTATGGATAACCCTAAATACTCCATAGGAGTGTTTGAGAATGATGATTGTAATATTTTAAGTTACAGTAGGCAGTTTACTGTAAATAGTATTTCTGAGAACAGTGATGATGATAAAACTTTACTGCACCTGAGAACTGGGTGTAAAACTATTGGAACTGTTTGTACCTACCAGCAAGAAGTTCCATAAAGGTGGCAAAACTTGGCAAGATATTTTTTGCATGGTAAGTACAGTTTCAATAGTTTTACACCCAGTACTCAGATGCAGTAAGTTTTATCATCATCACTGTACTCAGAAATACTATTTACAGTACCTACTGTAACTTAAAATATTACAATCATCATTCTCAAAAACTCCTATGGAGCATTTAGGGTTATCCATAACTTATTCACTGTTTACATGTAGAAAGACAAATTTAAATTTATATTTAAGGATTCTAAAGAATTTCTTCTTTTACCTTTAACAAAACATTCTGTGAATATGAATGAGCTTGAAATGAAAAGAAATCACATCAGCTTCACAAGATTTTACAGCAGAAATACTAGCTCAACAACCTACTTTTTTCAGAATTTGAAAGACAAATAAGATACACATGTGAGAGCAAGCCAGAACAAGGATGACCACATGGTATGAACAAACCTGGACAAGTTGAGAAATGCTCAGTCCTGTTGTAGGTAGCAATCAGATAAGAGAAGTAAAAATCAGACAAGTTTAGTGGTATTCTATATTCCCAGGTATTAAAAATATTAAATTATCTTATTAAACTTTAAATATGTTTCTTCATTGCTCGTCTTAGTCTTTTTTTAGCATTTAAGGCAAAGAATAAGGTATATAATTACATTTAAATAAAAAAAATATTTAAAAAAATGAAAATAATCGTGTTGTTTTTGTGCAATTTTTTGAAAGTTCAGTTTCTTATATCTGCCAAACGCCCTTGAATAACAAAGCAACTTTTGTTTTATTAGAAAGCTGGTATAAAGTACTTAAAATACCACAAATAAAAAAAATTTTATCTTGTCCCCCACATGCATTTTTTTAGCGCTGAAAATTGGATTTTTTAAAAAAATTACAACTTTAGGGGGTCATATCTCATAAAGGGGGTGGAGTAACAAGCCAATTTTTTTTATACAGTAAGTAACCATGGCTATGAATATATGATGAAGAAATGGGCTTGTTACTTTGAACCCTTCATGGTTTTTTTAACGTTCAAAAATAGTAAAAAATGTCATTTTCGTCGTGAACTTTGACCTTGAAAAAATAAGTATTTTTTTTAAATATGAAATTTATTGATAGCATATATAAAAAGATCTTTTTCTTAGCTTTCCAATGAGCTATATTTGAGCTCAAAATCTTTTATAGAAAAAAAGTTATAGTTCATAAGACAAAGCACCAAAGTGCCCGATTTCCGCTGTTACTAACAACAAAAATGGCCTATATATCAAAGGGTAATTTTTTTAAAAATGAAATGAACACTATTTTGAGCTCTGGGAAGTAAAAGGAATACACATGCCAATTTTCATCAAAATCAAAAATGATGATGCGCACCCCATTTGTTGATTTAAAATGGAATGACCCATACTAATTTCCGTTTGAATTCCAGCAGTATTTCAAGAGATATTGTAGTTATACTGAATGAAAAAAAAGCATTCGATTGCGGCCTTGGAGTTGATTTTTGCTAAAAAATAAATTATTATTCCTTTGTCATTTGATTTTTCTATGCAAGGGAAATTTCAAACAATTACTACTTCTGAAATTGGGTGAAAATAAATTTAAATATTAAAAAATGAAATGCATTTTAAAAAGTTTTTAAGTGCCTGGTTTGAGCACTCATTTCAAAAACAATGCTATTTAAAAAAATGTAATACAAATATTATTTTTTATTGCAAAGCTCTCATTTTTAACAACATTTCTTTCGATGTTTTTCATTTATTTTCTAATTAGTTCATGATTATCTCAAAACAAAATGTGAAGATTTTGAAGATCATTTAAATGGTAATACTTTGTGATTTTTGAATTTTCAGGGATTATTATCAATCATGTATGCCATCGTTTGGGTTCAATTACCGATTAATTTTTTTTTCTGTATATTAAAAAGAAAAGTGTTGGAAAGGAGTTTCTCGGAGGGTGCCTAGGCGGAGGCATTTGAGAGGGCGCAACAGGACAGATCTCTGTAAGCTCGTGAGTCATTCCATCTCTAAGTTATAACATTGTCTTTTGTTATATAGTCTCATATCCTTCAACTTACAGGCGTGAGAAAACTATTGCAGTTTGAGCTGAGTCCTTGACTCTAGAACCGAAATCATAATCTTCAACAGAATAGACCCAGCGGTACAATCAGTTTTTTTTTCCTGGATTGGACCTTTCCCATTTAAGTGACCGAAATGGTCTAAAGCTACGTTTTGGGAACTATATTTTGCAACAGCACCCCCGACTCCCCTAACACCCAGATCTCCTCTCTTCAGGGAATGACCCCCTCTAAAACTGGAAGTTAGTTCCACCCTTGGCTTTGGTTGCCTACCAGGGTTTACAAATTCTCTGTTCACTATAAATGCTTCATTAACACTTGATTTGTTATTAATTGTTCGCCCAGACATTTTATTTCGAGTTTGAAAGTAATAACTGACAGGGATTACAAAATACTTCAGTCGTTGCATGCAAAATAATTTTTATATACATTTTCAAAACAACAAATGAATCAATATTTATTCAATTCACACTCGTAAACCTTTGGAAAACAATGAACCACATGTCTGCAACTACTGCAACAGTTGGGCAGGCGCAAATAGGCCTGCAAATGGAAGGGAAACAACCGACTTCAACTCAAGGAATTCTAAAGACTCCGACTCCTTTACCCCAATATCAGTCCGACTCCAGGACTACAACTTTCTAACAGAGCAGGATTTGGATGGAAAGTAATCGATTTCAATTCCTGGAATTCTAAACACTCCTATTCTGACTCCTTCGCCTCAAAATGAGTCCACAGCCCCGACTCTTAAGTCTTGGACTTCACAAAGACTTGCGCGAAAATTTGGCTCAACAACCGCGAAGTTTCAGCATGAAACAAAAAGCTTCCCTTTTTTCAAAAATCATCATCAACAAGGGGTCTGCACATCTCATTGGGGAATAGACCGGCCACCGATAATATCCTTAACAATCGTGAACGCCACTGATTGAAATCATGACCTGCTAAAAAAAAAACGATGCCAGTGACGACAATAAACACCCTTCATTATTACGTCACGTGGCTTTGTGCCCAAACAGAAGAACATCTCAAGCACGGCAGCTATTTGTCAGAAACACAAACCCCCGAGAACAGAAGAAGTGGGGGCCAACGGACCGCAGAATATCTTAATAACAGGCTGCATTGTCGGACCCGTGACGAAGAACACTGTGTAATAACAGTGTAGATAACAGTGTGCTACAACTTAGCCGACATGAATCGCTGGACTCAGATAACACCTAAAGATAAAGAGAAGGAAAAAATTAAGTATACGCTCGGGTGTTAAGATAATAGGCGGACTGTCGATTGGTTGGTCTTCTGATGAGCTAAAAGAGAAATTGCAGAATCTAATCCGAGGATGAACAATGAAAGTCACACATCAAAAAGATGCCTGAATGGAATTCATGGAGATATAGAAAAAAGGATTCCGAGTCTTTTATTTTATGCCTTGGCTGTAAACTAGTTTTTCATAGAATAATTATGTTAGGCTTTGTGCAAAATGGTACAACTTTTATCTTTACAAATGGATTATATCTTGATCTCTTCATGGAAACGCTGAGGAAATATTTTGCGTATTCACTCTATTATCTGTATTTGTTTCACAGCTGGAAGAATATCAATTAAGAACACAGTTCTCATTCTGGAAATCGGAAATCAAAGTTCAGATTTGTTATCTCTGGTTTGCGGATACTGATTTTGTTGTTAACTTTAAAAATCTTTCATTTCCTGTAAACAGTTAAAAACTTCAATACTTTTTACAATAGGCAGCCATTCCCGAAAGATTTGTGACGTATCTTGCAAAGACTCTATTGGTTTAGTTCAGAGGAAGGTCAGAAGATGATCATACAGAAGTTAGACGCTCTTGAACGCAACATATCAAATAATGTTGTAAGGACCGTACCGATTCCACATCACTAAAGGGGTGATCACTACATTCTGGGTGAGCTAGTTAAACTAGCTCACCCAGAGAATTTCCCCCTTTGAGTTGTAATTTTTAAAAATTATGTTGATTTATTCTCTTAAGATTCCATAAATATCAATAAAACCAGTAGATAGATTCAGCACTTCAGATCACGCCCAGGATGTCTAAGCAAAAAATATGGCAGCCCTAACCACTAGACTCAGGGGGCGGATACCAAAAAGTAAAAAGTTCTCCTCCATAGTTTTCATACTAAAACAAAGTTATTATGAGGTCCTTTTTAAATAATCCTTAAAGTCAATTAATTTACATTAAAGAGCAAAAATATTATGCACTAATTTACTTTGAATGTCACGGTAAAATATCTTTTTTAACTTTTTAAGCCAATTAACTATGAAACCACGAAATTTCACTTAAAACGTAAGATAATATACGGTATTACTTAGAAAAATGACTGCAACATTACTTCCATAGCAAACACTAAGTGATTTTATTAAAATATGTAATGGCCGTGTGTGTGTGTGTGTGTTTGTTGTTTTTTTTAATAAATAGTTTAAAATTTTTTACTTCATATTATGAAGAAATAAATTAAAAAATAGTTATTTGAATAATTTAAATAATTCTTATCTCTCTGTGAGAGGCCAGTGCCCACTCGGCCCTCACTACCACCACCCACCTTCAAAAAATCCGCTACGTCCTTTAGGGGGTCAGAGGGGTCAATTGCCCCACCCCCCGACTTTGAGAAATTAATGTATTTACATATGAGTGGGGGCGTGGTTTTCGTTGTTTTCCGATGAAATTGCACTGTGCTTGCACTTTTTCACCCCCCTTGAAAAAACTTGAAATGATTGGTCTGCTAGACTTCAAGACACATAAGAAAGATATTAGCTATTGCTTCGTATAGATGTGTTCTCTCTCTCTTTCTCTTAGATTGACAATTGCGTTGGTGCGACGGAGAAAACCTAGTTAGAGTTAGCATCTTTTAGGTGAAAAAAACTTCTATAAAAATTTGTGCTATCTGACTGGGAAACATAGAAAATATGTGTCTAGTGGGCAGGCAATCAAGCCTACTTTGAATTTCAAATATAAATGTTGAAGAAAAGTTTTAAAAAAAGAGCGGTAATCTTTTAATTGAAAAACTTAATAATATTCATTCTTTTAAAAAAATAACCATTTGTCCCTTTTGAGAATCAGAGAAAAGAATAATTTTACTTTTAAAGACATTTTTATATGCAGTTACAATTTTGAAATTATCAATGAATACTTACGCACCAAATGCACTAATAAAGAAATTAGTTCCTGTCTATAATCTTACCAAATAAAACAAAAAGTAAAAACTCTTCTAAAATATTTTGCTTGTGCAAACGAAGCGACGATTTGGTCTAGATTAAAAATACCTGGAATTAAAAAAAAAAAACTGCAGCTTGAAAATTACATGCAACCGCCAGCATTAGAACTTGTAAAAGTAAGTTGCCCAAACGACTGTTTCATTTAAAAAAAATGCAATATTTAAAATTCATTTTCTTACTTAGAACTAAAATGACTTTTACCCACAGTGCGCGTTAAGCAAAGATAGCTGCGCTCTGTTTTAATTGCGTTCCTTTAAATAAATACAGGGCCATGTTTTTATCTGGCCAGAAAGCTTCATTTAAATTATTTCCCTCGTTTCTTGTTCCGGTGGCAACAGCTTGTGAATGAGTGTTTTGGCGGATGCGTTTCATGTGTGTTTAATGCGAAAATTTGTATTAATTTTTTGGTATGATATGAAAATTAGTGTCAAAAAATAATAATGTAGGAAAAGAATTAATATCCACGTAGAGACTAATATCATAAAATTGATATGCTTACCGGACGTAATTAAATTGTGAAAGAGAGCTTCGCGTTTGGCTAGGAAGTAAAATTATATTTTTTAAATGTGAAATGAAAATGACCTTTTTCTGATTTTCGTTATTAAAAAAGCTCTGTGCAACGTTGCTTGACATCGTTCTCAAATGAATTTCGCTTGTGTAATTGCTTCTGATATAAGAAGATTGGATGCGCAATGTAAATACACTTTTTTTTATCTTTCGATCTGTACATTAGACAAAGTAAAACTTTGTATCTAACTAGATGACTCATTAGATCAATGCTTTAAGTGTTCACGAGAATTACTTACTTTATGTTAAACTGATGGAGCTCCCAAAATGGAGAGTTACAATAAAACAAATACATTATTGCACGTCAGTTGCAAACCATTTATGACTGTATAATAACACCGGGAGTGATTCATTAATTGAATCACTAATTGAAATTTCAATGTTTTCACAATTTGAACAGCACAATATTAGCTACTCAGTAATATTCAAACATTCACTTCAAATCATCAATTTGAAGTGCATAATATTTTTCATTAATTTCATTGTATAACCTATTTTATCAATTAAACTATATGACATTGTTCTTAATACAGCTTTTTTAAGTCAAATCAATAGCCTTACGTAATAAGAAGTTTAACCCTTTAACTGTCAAATTATTTTGAATTTTAACACTTTTCCAAGCACAAACCCGAGAAACAGTCGGGTTTGACAAAGAGATGAAGCCGAAATAAACGTCTCCCGATATATATTCGGGTATAACAATACGATGCACTCAAAAAAAAAAAAAAAAATTACCCCGAGTAATACTCGGGCGTGACATTTTCGAAAACCAGCTGTGCCCGAGACTATCTCGGGCATGACAGTTAAAAGGTTAAGTGTCACCAGAAAACTTTATGGAGTTCCAATTTTCTAGAGATTTTCCTCTAGTACTGCAGTTTTTTTTTTGAGTGTAGGCCAGTGCCTCTCAAAGTGGGCGCTCGCCCCCCCCACGGGTGGTGAAAGAATGCTGAGGGGTCGAATAAAATCCCTTTAAGCTTTTGTTTCTCATAAATTGGCCCTACCCATTCTAGAAAATTCACTAGAGGGCACTGGAAAAAATTTTACTTATAAATTGGTCGGCAGCTGTGAAAAATTTCAGAATCACTGGCGTAGGCTGGCTATCCATGTGTCTGAAAATAAAAGCCATGATAAATTTTATTTCGCATATTTCAAAATTACAGAATAGAATGCTTTCTTATTGAGTAACATCACAAAAAAAAGAGAAAAATTTTGTATTTTGTATTATATACAAAAACGGCATCATTATTCTCAATCTGACACTAGCTTTTGACATGAAAATCACAAAAACAACATTCTTCAGTTGTTTTTGTTGCCCTATCCAAAAGCTAAAAAATACTAAAGTTATTTTGTTATCGTGGCTAAACACGACAAAATGCTTCTGCAAGAGAATTCCAGGGCAGAACGTTCTCTATGCTCACAAACCTCAGAAAAGAAGACGCATTTCATTGAAGATCTCTTCGTCATCTTGCTTATCCTATTTTCCTCTGCCTGTTTTCTATTTATGAACAAAACACCACGGTATACAAAACGCTGAATAACTCCCCGTCACAATACACTACACCGCACCACACACGATTCTCTCCCCTAGAAAAAAGTCCACTGCTTTGTTCATCGCAGCTATTCATACAGGATTTGAGTCCAGCTATCACCTGACGTCTATATAACTCACTACCAAAAATGGCTTCCACCCCCAGACAGTCCCACAAAAGCCCGATCAGACCGTATGATAAAAAAAAAAAAAGTATGAGAGAAGTCAAATCCCAAAGTCACACTTGCGAAGAGGCAAAACAGGTAGACGGACAGACAGACTCGTGTACCGCGGGGTCAAAATGTTGCAGGTGTGTCTCCTGTACGTAAGCGTGCCTGAAGTCGTTTTGGACGGATTACTTAGACACTATGCGGAAAAAAAAATAAATAAAAAACAAGTAATACAAGGTTTTTGAAGTGAATTTTCTCCAGAAGTGTTTTTTTCGCGCTTGGATCAATACAGGTGTAAAATTTGCAGTCGCATAATAGGCAAGAAACAAACAGATATGAATTCTGAGAGGACTTGAGGCCTATTTGGCAGGGTGCAGCGCTATGTTCAGGCCTTGATTTCCGCAAGGGCCCCACTGATATAGGGATCCCAGTTTTTGTGTTGTGTTTGTTAATTTATTACACAATTTAGTATGAATTTGTCAATACATATGAACATATTAGTATTGTCGTTTTGCTATATATCGAAAGTTTAAAATTTATTTGTCACTTATCGTTATGCCGTTATATTTTTTAAAGCATTTCATCTCCATATAGTTCAGTGAATACATCTGTAATATTACAATGCAAAATGTCGCATCCTTTACCTTAACTCAGAAATTTATTGCATTTAATTCTAAAATACCATCAAAAAAATCCTTTTTAATTTACAAAATAAAACCAGCAATGAGCAAATAAATGTAATTGAATATTGTAATGATTTTAGGTTTTTGCATGACAACTACTAATTTTTGATATCCTCTACGACCTAACCTGAAAAATGCCAAATAAATACTCTGGACATGTTAGTAAAAATGAATGATGTAGCACTTAACGAGAAAAAAATTTCCTACAAAATGAGACCAAAATAAAGTTTTTATGGATGAATAGTTTCGGTTTTACAGGAGGAAAAACTACGAATTTTGAATGAAAATTGCTATTTTTCGTAACTTTAAGGCACGTATTAATATTATCCGATTAAGTTGAAACTTTGAAAAACATGTTTTCTAGCCCAGTCACATTTTAGGGGGGTGCCGCAAAAGAAATTCGAAAATTGTTTTTTTGTGCCCACCCTATTGCTACCTAAAAAATGAGAGAGATAGCTTGTACGGATAATAAGACAGTTCCGTAAGCTTCTTTTCGGATAGTTAGTATTCTACTGTATCAAGATGTATACTGTCTAACATTTTTTCGCGAGACCTCCGTCGCATCTGCGCACGCGCCAAGTCTCTTCTGACTTTCACGAAATAGGGGGGAAATGCAACGAGGAAGTAGCAAGCGAACAAAAACTAAAGGCATCCGGAAGTGCGCATCCTAAACATGTCTCCCCTTTTTCAAATGGAAGCGTTCGTGGCTGCCAGGCGCACAATAAACCAACAGACAGTATATGGGATTCACGTGGAATCGTTTCTTGATACATATGCGTCCGATGTTCTGTAACTGATCACAAGACTACGGCAAAAAATGTTGAACGAGAAAAGAAGTAACATTCCGTACGTTCTGATCTGGAATATTGCTATAATCGCCAATTCTTATTTGACTTCAGTTCAGCCTTGTGTTTAATTACCTCGAAACTCTATACTATATTATTTTATTAATCGTCTGCTGACGCGATAGCAGCTTTGCCTTAGAAACAATAGGATATCTGGTGCGATGTGTTCTGAGAGTTTATATCACGTGTGGGTCTCTTCAAGAAGAAGAGGTATAGTGCGATGATGAGTAGTTCTTTGAAACAGTGTGTGTAGATTTTAAAAGTGTTGTGCTGTTCATTAATAAGTCATTATTTACCGATACTGAAGTTATACGGAACACCATCAAACACACAGATTGCTAGATTTCTCCAAATTGACATGGAAAGGAGGTATACTGCCGGTGCCGTGCTAAGCACAAAAGTGGTATCTGCAGTCGAACTCAAACTGAGATATCGCACATCCAGAATGAAAGGGGTACATCTCAAAAAATGCATTTTTTGGAAATATCTTTAAAAAGCATACCCTAGTACACCTTACATGAGAAAATGACCCATTTTTTTTCTAGAGTTAACAGTCGCATCTAAAAAGCAACTTGTGCCCTTATCATTTTGTCGATTCTGCCGATTGTGAAGGGAGAATTGAGTTTGAAAGGGGCACATCTTTGAAAATCAGAGTTCGCCGAGTGTCATTAGTGCAAATTACGGTTAGTACTCTTTTAAAAACCAATTAAGAAAACCGTAATTTTGATTAGCGTTAAAATGACACTCGTTTTTAGCCTACTTTCCCGTTAAAAATAAAAGAAAGACGAAAAAAGTATTAAAATTGGCTTAATGCATCTAAAAAATATCGCCAAGTCCAAAAAATATCGCCAAGTTAAAAAAATAAAAAGGTAAAATGAATATCGAAAAATTAAAAATTTGAAAGTAGGGTATTGAGATGGGGAATTTGTGTGTCGGTCGGTCTGTCGGTCTGTCGGTCGGTCTGTCGGTCGGTCTGTCTGTCCCCCCCTAATAACTTTTGAATGAATATTCCGATTTGGACAAACTTTTTTTTGTTGGAAAGATCTCGGCGAGTACAGCTCATTCCCATATTTGATTTTTCGATTTGAACAATTTTTGGTTCAACTTTGAGCCGTTCAAACAACCTGTCCCGCGATGCTAACTTTTTAGTTAACAGTCCGATTTGAACAAACTTTTTTTTGTTCGAAAGATCTTTTCAAGGATACTTCATTCCTGTATCTACATTTTCGATTTGAACAATTTTTCGTTCAACATTGAGCCGTTCAAGCAACCTTTCCCCTCTAATAACTTTTGAATGAACATTCCGATTTGAACAAACTTTTTTTTGTTGGATAGATCTCGGCGATTACAACTCATTCCCATATTTGATTTTTCTATTTGAACAATTTTGGTTCAACATTGAACCGTTCAAGCAACCTTTCCCCCCCTAATAACTTTTGAATGAACATTCCGATTTGAACAAGCTTTTTTTTGTTGGAAAGATTTCGGCGAGTACAACTCATTCCCATATTTGATTTTTCGATTTGAACAATTTTTGGTTCAACTTTGAACCGTTCAAACAACCTGTCCCGCGATGCTAACTTTTGAGTGAACAATCCGATTTGAACAAACTTTTTTTCGTTCGAAATATCTCATCAAGAATACTTCATTCCCGTATCTACATTTCCGATTTGAACAATTTTTCGTTCAACATTGAACCGCTCAAGCAAGCTGTCACCCCTAATAATTTTTGAGTGAACAGTCCGATTTAAATAAACTTTTTTTTTGTTCGAAGGATCTCAGCAAGGATACTTCATTACAGTATTTAAATTTTCAATTTGAACATTTTTTCGTTCAACATTGAACCGTTCAAGCAAACTTTCCCCACCTAATAACTTCTGAGTGAACCATCCGAATGGAATAAACTTTTTTTTGTTTGAAAGATCTCGGAGAGGTTCATTCCCTTATTTCGCTTTTTGGTTTGAACCATTTTTCGTTCAATATTGAACCGTTCAGAAAAAAATTTAACATTAGCGCCTACGGGGAATTTAAGTTGAATGTTGATCCTGGAACTTAAAGTCGGATTTCCTTTAAACTAACTTTGTAAAAAAATGGTTTTGATAAATAATGTTTGTAAAGTACTTTTCTGAATAATCTTCTGTGAGGACTCTGATTCCGACTCCAACACCACAAACATGGCGGAAATGCAGGCTCAGAAAAAAAAATGACTGACTGTGCAGACGATTTTTTGTTTATTTATTCATTTGTGTTATTTTATTTATTACTATTATTTTTTTTTTGGCAGACGATTTTTTTTTGTAACAAAAGTGTTTCATTCACGAGAGCATTTTATTCTTTATTTATATTTAACAACTGGCAACGGTTTAAAAGTGAAAATCGAGACATTTTATCGACGGACGAGTTTTTTTTTCCTTTCTTTGATAAAATGTGTTTTGATGTACTTTGTACTTTTAATTTTTTTTTTTTTTTTTGAAAACGATTGAGGAATTTTTCTACGGAAGAACTGTAACAGTTACATTCTTTAAAAGGTGCGACAAAACTTCATTTATTCATTTATTTACTTTTTATGTCTCTATTTCATCTGATGAGAGGGGTATATTTTGCTTTTAGAAATCAGCTTTAAGTGCTAAAAAGGTACGTTTGACATAATGTTTAGTCTCAGATGATCAAGAGAATAATGATCAGATGCTAGAATGCCGATGTCGATGTACGGGAAAGTAGGCTCGTTTAGTTCTTGACAGAACTTCTTGTTATTGTTTGTTATTATGTATAAATTGTTTGTGCACAAGTAATTTGTGAAGGGTTCCTTTTTTAAAAAATAGAAGAATAGTATTATGTAACCTAGCGGTCAAATCATTAGGAATCACTTAGCAGAATCTTTAACCAACCAAGCAAGGAAAGTTTGGTCAGTTGTAATAATTTATTAAAGCCAAGGCAAGGATTTAAAAAAGTTTAAATTTCCAGATCGATTTTTCTCAAAACAGCTATTTTAAGATGTGCCCCTTTCATTCTGGATGTGCGATATATCTCTTTAAAATTTTGTCCCACCATGTATTTGATTCAGATAAAACTTTTTCAGAGTTAAAAAAAAAAAATATTTCCCGTTCTCAAGTGACCATATAAATTTGTGTTTAGGTAAAATACGTCACAAAGAGCTACCTGGTGGCGATAACTCAATTTTGTTAAGAAGTGCAGATACGACTTTTGTGCATGGCACTGCAGTGAACTGCTCTATTTCAGCTCGGTGGATAAGGAGAAGCGCTCGTGTTTTGAGAGATTCGGGGTCGGCAGCGCTTCTTTTGAGCGAAACGCTTGAGCGGAAAAAGAAACCATTTGCGGCCGCGGGAGTAATGGAGAGCGAAAGAAAGAGCAAACAATTGCCCGCGTCTCATTCACACTTCTGGGTGTACGCATGAGCGAATTGTCTGCAAAATGAATTCCAACAAAAGCTAAGACACTGCCCGGTAGTTTATTCGCCTTCTAAGTGTTTGCGGGGGAGGAGTCGCCGCGACGTCGAGCTGACGCGAAGACGCCATCTTGGGTCATCGCGTCGATTTGAAACTTTATCCATACTGCCGTGCTAAGCACAAAAGTCATATGTGTACTTTTTAACAAAAGTGAGTTGTCGCCACCAGGAGGCTCTTTGTGACGTATACTACCTAAATACAATATTATATGGTCATTTGAGAACGGGAAATATTTTAAAAAAAATTCTGAAAAAGTTTCATCTGAATCAAATACACGGTGGCACAAAACTTTAAAGAGCTTTATCTCAGTTTGGGCTCGACTGCAGATACCACTTTTGCACTTAGCAGCATACAGCCAGATTCCAGACTCCTTACGACTCTAAATTATATTGCTCCAGAGTCGTAGGGATTTCGGTGTAGCAAGATTTCGACACAACGAATTGAGTTCTCCTCAGGTAGCACACAATGTTAAAACGTGTCATAAACGTTTCAAAGTGACTTTCAAAACGTGAACAGTCCTTTTGCAACGTTTATGAAACGAATTGTGCTACTTGGATCTGTGCCCAAGTAACACAATGGGTAGAGGACAGAGAGAAAATTTAGGGAACTTGAAATTTTCCTCAAATTGGATTCGATTGTGCATTTTAAAGAGGATTTTTACAGTAACACAGATACGAGAAATTCTTCTTTTTTTTAATTTACAAAAATTTAATAATTTAATAATGAAATAAAATAATTAAGAAATAAAAACGCTTACTTTAATGAAAAAAAAATGCACAAAATGATAAGAAGAATGCATTTATCTCACAAATGGGCAAATACAGTGTTTATGAAACGTCAAGTAACACTTTTTTTACAATATGAACATGTTAAGTGTAAGATGCATGACAGAAAATCTACCATGCTATCACGGGTTTGCTAGAAAAATAAAATAACCTGAAAATGGTTTAAAAACAAATAAAAAAAAAATTCCCAAAAGATAAATTTGAGAAAAAATCATTAAAAACTGCAAATAAATAAATATCAGTTAAGTCATACGGTGAGCCCATCATTATTTGAAGTTTTACAGGGAGGTCCGAAAGGTCAGTATGAGCTCTTAACGTGCATTGACTGTAGATGACTTATGATGGTTAGCTGAGGGAGACAAGTAAGTATTCGGCTGAAACACGTATTATTATTATTTTTAATTTAGCTTAGTTTAAAGCTTACACAACCTTTTACTCTCATTTCCTTGAATTCTGGCTACCAAAGTCAGATATCCACTGGAAGGGGTGTGTTATTATTATTATTATTTTTTTTTTTTGTTAGGTGAGACCAGAGCTTTTCAAATAATTCAGACTTACAGGTAAAGAATTTGATTGTAACAGAACACAGAGGGCACCTTGTCCAGTGGTCAGAGAAGTCTGACAGGGTTGGGGTGGTTTTCGGTTCGAGCTAAAGCTCAGGCATGGATATACACTCAGGCACATTGAAAATAGCGACCCAAGAAGAAATCGTCGGATTGAAATGAAATTTAATACACATAATGATACAGATGAGAGACTCACTTCATCTCAAAATCAAGACAATTAAACAAATTAACAGGGTGAGCAACGACACAAATACAGGGAATCTGTACAATGTCGAAACTTGGCAATTTCAATCCGATGCTTTCTTCTTGGGTCGCTATTTTCAATGTGCCTGAGTGTACTTTCTCTCTCCAGTCCTTGTCCTTTATTTGTGTTGTTTTGCTGTGAATGGTTGCCTACGTTATAAAAGGGTTCCTATGACATATATGTGTACTGTGGAATTTAGAATTCACACCAAGTTACAGTACAGTTGGAAAAGTGAAGCAGCGAACCCGAAATAAATGGCCAGCCTGGCTGGCACAGGACAACAATCACAATTAGGACAACAATCACAGGACAACAATCACAACTTAAAGTAATGGATAGATTATTTCATATTTGCCGACCGCCTCGTCTAGGAGTTAGAAACGTCTGTTCGGATGCGCCAGGTTCCGGGTTCGAGTCCCGGCTTAGGCATGGACCGTACTTTCTCTCTCCTGTCCATGTCGTTTCTTTATGCGAATGTGTTGCGCTGTCAATGAATACCTACCCTATAAACGGGCATGTGTATACTGTGGAAATCGGACTCCATACCAAATTACGGTACAGTTGGAAAAGTGAAGCAGTGTACCCAAAATTGTCAGTCTAGCTGGTATAAGACAACAACAATTAAACTGGCTCACAGTTCATACACTGTTAAAACTACAGGTTGCATGTGGGACACTTAAGGGTGAAAAGAAGTAGCACCAGCGGCACCCCTGATGGGTGCCAATTGACTCCCTAAAGCACTTTTACAGGTGCCATATGGAGTCAATTGGCACTCTATGGGTACCTTATCGAACCCAATGGGTAACCAATGACACCCTAAAAGTGCCATAGGGAGCCCAATATCACCTTAAAGGGTGTCATAGGGGAGTCAAGTGGCATCCTCCAGGGGGTGCCGCTGGTGCTACAACTTTTCACCCTTAAAAGTGCCACACGCAACCTGTAGTTTTAACAGTACAGTTCATAGATGGGATCTTTCGATTCCAGGGCAAAGATGGCGAATGCGAGCCACGAGAGCGGCGTCCATCCACTCTGGCCACGGAATGATGTGCCACCATTAAACAAGGTCTTCTAAGCAGCAATATGAGCGTACGAATCACCTTTGAAGTCAGCCGGGTGTGAATGCGGGATGCTCGCTGCCACAAATGGATCTCTAATGAGAAGAAGCGGCGCTTTTTCAAAGGCAGAGAGTCATAAAGAGGGAGGAACACCCCCTACCTTTCTTCGCGTCTTGGAGATCGGAATCGGATCTTTTGTGGGAAGCCGACACGCACACACCATAGTCTAGAAATTAGTGCATTGTGGCCCTTACATCCTGAATGTGTGTTAATGGAATTGAGTCATAATGATACCATTGTTGCTCTGGAGAATCGATACCAATAAGGGAATGTCTTCAGCAGAAAGGAGGGGAAAAAAAGGATGATTTCAACACAAACCGTCTTTATGTGCAATACTCATTGAAAGAAATTCATTACGTTTGTTCTTTTTCGATTTTGTAGAACTATTAAGCTGGTGAAAAAAGAAAAGAAAATGCGATTTTATGCATGGTTTTTGCCTACCACTGAGACGGTTGTTGAAACATATTCACGTGTTTAGTATCAATAAAACATTAGTAAACTAGATTAAAGGTCTTAACTTACACAGATCAGAATCAACTTTTTCATGAAAGAGAAAAAATATCGTTAAAGAATCTCGAACGATTTCTTTTATAATACTAATCAAAAAAGAATTCGTCATGACCCAAAACTTTGTTAAACTTTTATAGCTTCTATTGTTGTCCAAGCTGCTTAGATTTGCTTATATGCCAAGTTTAACTAGGCTGTGTGTAGTCTCTCATTAACATGCCTTTCTAAGGTTTTACCATTGTAGTAACTTTTGTTATTTTTTGAATATTTGATAAAGAGTTAATAGATCAATGGTGATATGAGCTTGCATGTAACAGGACGTGTCATTACTAGACAACGACTTTTTGGTGGTTGCTAAAATTAAATTTGCCGATCTTTCTAAATGTACGTGTTGTGCAGGGCCGTAACTAGACTTTCGTTTCGGGGAGGGTTTTACATTCATTGAGAAATCTATCTGACCAATCCGTAAAACTAGCTGTCGTGGCCGTCACAAAACTTTCTTCTATATCTATCTTATGAATTCCGGTTACAAAATAAAATACGTACTCGCCCGAGTAATTGGAGACAGCTCCAATTTCCCAATTATCGTAATAACCCTGCAAATGCAGAATCAATGAGCGAAATTGGAAATCATTGCAAAAGCCTTGTTTAGATTAATTGCAAACATTTTATTTGTTAGTAAAAAGAAATTGGCAACAGTTAAAAATTTCAAATCATTGAAAGTTTTCAGCTGTTTTGATAATTAAATAGCGTGAAAGCGATTTTTTAATGAATTAATTTTTCGCATTGTTGACTAAGCGCAAAAATCACCCCACCCTCCCCCTGGGGCGATTGGCGCCAAAATTTAATCGATGCTTGCTTCCATATTGGGTTAGTGTTATTCCAAATTTCATTTAAATCGCAGCAATATTTCCCGAGATACAGTAGGTGCAATGACAAAATAAGCACTTTTGATTGCTCCACCCCCCTTTGAGATATTGACACACAAATTGAATCAGCACCTGTACTCAGTAGGGTCTACCTATGGACCAATTTTCGTTTGATTCCGCCGGTTACTTCCTGAGATATAGCAGTCACCCCCGCGCAGAACACGTGCGATTGCTCCACCCCCCTTCGAGATATTGACAAACAAATTGAATCAGCACCTGTACTCAGTAGGGTCTACCTATGGACCAATTTTCGTTTGATTCCGCCGGTTACTTCCTGAGATATAGCAATCACCCCCGCGCAGAACAAGTGCGATTGCTCTACCCCCCTTGGAGGAATTCGCTAAACAAAGTCAGGTGCACCAGTTCACATGGTGGTACATATGTGCAAAAATTTTTGTTCGATTTCATGCAGTAGTTTTTGCTCTAGCGCGGCCACAAAAACTGGTCACACACATACAGACTCACACACAGACAGACACACACACACACACACACACACACACACACACACACACACACACACACACACACACACACACACACACACACACACACACACACACACACACACACAGACAGACAGACAGACATTTTCCAAAAATGATCGAAATGGACTCAGCGCACCTCAAAACGTGTAAATCCGTCAAAATTCGACATTCGAAAATTTTCACGAAACCAATACTTTCTTCTATATATTAGACTAGCTGACCCGGCCACGCGTTGCTGTGGCTAAGGTATGGGTTAAACTATAATGTTTCAATAGAAACGAAAAACTTTATTACCGTTATAGAGATCAACTTTATATAAATATGAATTTGAGGTCAAAATAGAAAAAAAATCGAACAAAAATTTCCTAAGTTTGCTAGAAACAAAAAATCAACAAAAAATGTAGCATTTTAGTACTTAGAAATATTATATTCAAGCTTATTTGCTAATTGCTATTGTAACATTTTATTTTTTAATGTTGCATTTTATTTTTTAATAATCTAGGTAGGGTAGATAATTAACCAATATTATTTGTTATTTTTTGAATTATAAGCATTTTTAATTTCAGTTTAACTCAACACTAATCGGAGCACAATATTCTTTGTTAATCTGTCTGTTGTAAACAAAAATAGATTGGACGGTTTTCCCTCACGGGAGCAAGCGACCTATAGTTGTCCATGGGAAAAACATGGATTTTCTAAATCCAAACCGCAAATTGACATTGTTTGTCCTTGGGACTTATTAATGGACATGCGAAAGCTAAACGAATGGGAAACTGTAGCCTTTTGAAGGGTATTGAAGATTCTGACGGTGTCATTGGGATACGTGGCAACAGAACTACTTCATCTTTAAACTTGCCAGTCAAACTGATTGCCTCAATAATGTTCCCGGTGATTTTTTTGAATACTAAACGCGTACCATTGCATAATCTCGGTGGATTTAAATTACGTAGAAGAACTATGGGTGAACCAATTTTTAACCGCAGATTATGTGGTGGCATTCCGGGTATGTCTAAAGAATTTTAGCCAAGAATACAGAAAAGCTGGTAGCTAAATAGATAATTTGCAATAAAAAATATATTGCGGTCCTAAATTGAGATAAAAACTATTCTATCATTTAAGTTGGACCAAACTGAAACTGCGTGCAAAATTTGGTTAAAATCGGTCCAGTAGCTGAGGACACCAATTGGACACAAACACAGGGACGCGTAATTTTTATATATTATAAGACAGAAAAAGAAAGATTATTACTTGTTTACTGCTCTCCAGAAGCTGCCAGAACGTGTGCTTTATGTCGCTCAGCCACGGAGGTGTCAAAAAAGGCTTAGTAAAAAGGGTTAGCCAAGAACACAGAAAAGCTGGTAGCTAAATACATAATTTGCAATTAAAAATACATTGCGGTCCTAAATTGAGATGTAAACTATCCTATCATTTAAGTTGGACCAAACTGAAACTGCGTGCAAAATTTGGTTACAATCGGTTCAGTAATTGAGGAGTCCATTGGCCACAAACACAGGGACACGTAATTTTTATATATTAAGATATTACCTGTTTACTGCGCTTCGGAAGCTGTCAGAACGTGTGCTTTATGTCGCTCAGCCATGGAGGTGTCAAAAAAGGCTTAGTAAAAAGGCTTAGTAAAAAGGTTAAGCCAAGAACACAGAAAATCTGGTAGCTAAATACATAATTTGCAATTAAAAATACATTGCGCTCCTAAATTGAGATATAAACTATCCTATCATTTAAGTTGGACCAAAACTGAAACTGCGTGCAAAATTTGGTTACAATCGGTTCAGTAATTGAGGAGTCCATTGGCCACAAACACAGGGACACGTAATTTTTATATATTAAGATATAGAAGAAAGTAAAAAAGTGTAACTACAAGTTAAATTTAAACATAATCGCCTCAAATCTGCACTGGGATATCTTACTGTTATTAACAGGATTAGATAAATTGCTGTAGCTCTAAGACGACAATTTTTAGACCATGAAAGAGCTTAACTTTGTGACAGATTTACTTAGCATTACCACTAATTTAATTTCATCATTGCAAAAATGTATTCCAAACAGATGTTTAACAATCAAATCAAAGGATTTAGAAGAATGCATCACATTTTATCCTGCAATCTCAAGTAGCTACATTTTGCTGAATTTTATGCACAGTAGTCTAAGATAAAAGCTGCATTGGGGAAATAATGGCTATAATAAATGATGCTGTTAATAAATAGAGCAAAAGTAAATATTTTAAAAAAAGTGCTGAGTTCATACATTTTTTCGAACTTGCCAATTTTATATTTCAGGTATTTTTTTTTTCATTAAAGAAGTATTATAAAAAGCATTTTTGGAATAGTTTTGAAAAATTTCGGAGGGAGTTTGAGCCCTATAAACCACCCCCTTGTATACTGCCCTGGTGTTGTGCAATTGTTTATAGAAGGAAAGTTCTGAGAAAAATGAGTATGCATTTTATAGAATTACGTTAAATCTCGAAGATTTACATTTGCAAACTGCGTAGAAGTACGGTTTCTACGGTTTAACATGCTTACAAAGTTGCGGCACCAACAGGTAGGAACTTGATAGCGCAGCAACCAGCTTGAAAATATGATTGCGCATACACTGCGCTTACCAACAAGCGGTTTTATGGGCATTTGGCGTGATTTCACTTTTCACAGAATACACAAGAGAGTCTGTGATGTCAAATTGCATAGCTAACAAAATGTGAGCATTTAAACGATTGCTCAGGAACACGTTTTTTTTTTTTGGAGTTACAATAGCAGGTCAACTCAATCTTTACTGATAAATAATGATTATTTTTGAACATCAGTTACTGTCGAATGAGCTCCCGAAGAAGCTTCAGAATCATCCATCACTGCTGCAATATCTACGAATGGTAAGACTCTACTTGTCTGTTTTCCCAAGAGCTATATACCTTTTGTCTTTTTATCTAAATTTGAAATTGTGAATTAAAAAAACGGAATACCGAAAGTAAAATCGTTTATAGGCATCATTATTTTACAATTTACAAA
Organism: Uloborus plumipes; assembly: GCA_038373865.1. NCBI lineage: Eukaryota > Metazoa > Arthropoda > Arachnida > Araneae > Uloboridae > Uloborus > Uloborus plumipes. Next base: position 196,106 of record JAXGGA010000504.1, on the reverse strand, counting down.
ATCCGTACCTCAGGCAAGTTTTACACGAACGGTGCCAATCCAAAACGCATAATTATCACCCTCACTTCCCTTAGATTTTCAGCTCGATTAAAAAATGTATCGTTGTTGTTGCTGTTGCCTTGTCGCCAATTTCGGGTGCGTTGTTTCACTTTTCCAACTGTTCAATAGTTTGGTCCGACTTCCGCAGTACACACTTGCAACAGGGACCCGTTTAGGGTAGGCAACCATTAACAGCTCAACAACGCATTCACACAAGGGAAGGGCAAGGATAGGAGAGAAAGAACATCCATGTCTCAGCCGGAATTCAAACCCGGGACCACTCCATCTGGGTAAGATTTTCCTGACCAGCAGACGAAGTGGTCGGTAAGAAATATATTAGGAAACATGAATATGTAAAATACAGGTGTTAGTTTAAAATGCTTATGACCAAAATGGAACACACAATATTTAAATTAATTTTTAAAACATACTCTTTCTATGTTTTTTGAAAAATAATTTATATTTCAGGTTTTATATTTGCTTACAAAAAGCAATAAACGTTTTTACTTATTTACTTATTTTTACCGTACGAAAAGTTATTCGTTATCCTGCTGCACTGTAAGAACTCCTTTTTGTGAAAAATCTTTGCATCTAGATAATTGTCATAGACGATTTTTCCAAAGAATAACGTCTCCACCCAACGGAAGTTTGAAGGTCTTGTTTTGAAAACAAGCAAATCATTGCTAATCGGCAAAAGAGAAATTAACTACTTTTTTTTTATCCCCACTCATTAAACATTTATGTATATATATTATCAAGAATGCAATTTCATTTATCAATCTCATTTAGAAGTTGCACTTCACTTCCGAAGACATGGAACTTGATGAACAAATACGTTTCAAAACTCCGATAAAGTTACCATTGGCTTACTCAGTGGAAACTTGAGCGAAAAAATAAAGGAACCGGAGGCTTGTTGTTGTTGCATTTAACTAGTTTCTGATGATTCCAACTTCAAGAACAAAACGCATCTTCATTTGGGAATTCGGGAAAAGCATGAACCCTGAATACAGAGACGTACTCATTACTTCGATCGACTCCCACCCCAAGGATTGATCTTGATGGTAAAATGCAGCGGTGCGAGGAAGTTCAATTAATTATGAGAATGCTGCTGGAGTCGGAAACTGCATCGGATTTTTCTCCAATCTGAATTGCCCTGTCTACCTGCTTCATCAACTTTATTAAATTCTTGAACTGAGACTAATTGAGGCTCGAAAAAAGGAAGACCGGATGCAGATTTTTATGCACGACAACGCACACAGTGTGGAGGAAAATAGAAAATTTCTGAAATTAACGCCGGTGAACGCGTCAAATTGTGATACATAGGGTCATTTCATGTTTGATGGAATTGCCATAAACCTGCAATGACAATATTCTATGAATGGCTATTTTTCAACTTAAGATGGGAATAACGTCTGTGAGGTGAATAATATACTTGACAGCTTCAATTAGAATGTGGGTAATTACGACTTTTTGGATAACGAGCTAAACGGAAATGTATCTTATCATTCGATCAAATTTGGAAAGAGCTTATATTCTACTAGTAATTTTCGAACACACATGACTTGCTCTTAAAGGTTTATAAAAATGGAAGATAAATTTGTTCATACATTATTAAAGCAAAATACTGAACTGAAATAAAAAGGTTAAAGAGTTCAAAATTGCATCCTTGAATTTCATATAGTAGCTTACTCAAGATCAACAAAGCCTTTATACGGTTTGATTTGAAAGTGGGCCAAGTTTTTTTTTTTCAATTTAAAGGTACTCAAAGAATAGCTTTTCGATAAAGTTTTATTAATTAGGACCTAAAGCTTTTACCTTGCTTATATTAGTATTTTGCTTTTTTCTTTTTCATTCTAACTTGATTACATTTAAACAAATCTTACGAACTTTTGTCTCTAGCCACCATTTTCTTCTTTTTCCCTCCTTTCTATAACATGGAATTGTTCCATTTTCCAATAAAGCTTCTCATATATATATATATATATATATATATATATATATATATATATATATATATATATATATATATATATATATATATATATATATATAATATATATATATATATATATATATATATATATATATCATGTTACAAAAAAAAAAAAGATGAGGATGGGAATTTACACAACACCGATTAAGTTCTTTTGACTTGATTATCATTTGTTAATTACCTATTTTGGAGTGTAAATTCACCGAAAATATTTTGAAGGTCTTGATGTGAAAATTGTGAAATAGGTCCAACTTTTTACATCTCAAATCTGAAAATTTTACTATAGACCCAGGGGGTTCCTCATGCAGACAGATCGCCAAGTTTTTGAGACCTGCAAAGCCTTTTGAGAAAATTATTTTCAAAGTTAAATTTCCTGTTGCAAGAAAAATAATTTCTCAGAAAGTTCTCATGTTTCCAAATGCGGTTCATTAATGAATGCGCATTTTAAAGACTATTAGACGCTCTTCCAAAATTCAGGTGTGTTTCGTACGCAAAAGAGTTGAGACTTTTCAATGGCAGAGCTTGACGTGGACATCGTTTCTGATGGTTGCAAGAAGATACCCTCACTTTTTCCATTGTGCATTTTACACACTTTTGCCAAAGTTTTTTTTCCTTCAGTTTTTAGTACTCATTGAGATGCTTCAAGCCTCCGCCTGCTTATCTGATTTTAAGAGGCTACAAACAGGGCCTGATTACTGAATAGGCCAACTAGGCTTCGGCCTAGGGCCCCAGAATTTAGGGGCCCCAAAATGGCTAAAATTGTGCTAGTTAGTACTTAAAATTGTTTTAATTGCGATGTCGTTAAATTGTAAAGACTGAGAGGAGGGAAGGGACCCCAAAAAAGTACTTGGGCTAGGGTCCCGAAATATCTTAGTCGGGCCCTGGCTACAAGTACAATAAAACTTCCTGTAAATAACGAAAGCTAAATATATAAAGTAAAATAAGATTCAAGACGTAAAAAGACTAGGGACTAGGTTTGTTAAACTTAGATTTTGCGCAATCAAGTTTATCGTCATCTCAAAGCGACAGTTGGATATCTTAGTGTTATTCTATAAGGAACACTTTGATGCCTTACTGTTGCTCGGAGGCAACGATATATCATGTGAAAACGATTAAAAAAAGCAATTATTACCATCAACCAAGTGTTATAAACGCCTCATTTATCAAAAGCACAGTTCCCCAAGACAAGCAACAGGTAAAAAGGCATTTCTTTACATAATTTGAACGTTTGTTTCACTCTGTTTAGTACCTCGTTAGGTTCGGATCCATTAAAACGCTAGAAGCAACATTTTATGGCTGTTCTGTTCGATGCGCGGACGCTTTTGTACGGTCATTACACATAAATTGGAAAACGTTAGGACATTTTTTTTTTTTTTTTCACATCATATATTTTAACCTTATTTTCTTTTTCCTTCATTATCTTATGTCACTAAATGTTCCTTAATAAACAACTATTTTCCTACTCGTAAAAATAGAATTCAGAGCAGTTTCGAACTGCAACTTCTTGGTGACTCTTGCAGATGAGTGACGTCTCAAGGATGATCAGAAATGGTAAGTGAAACCTTCATAGCTGAGGAATAGATTTATGAAATGCTGAATCTGTAATTCCAGGAACTTCTTCGATATGGCACTATAGCAGAAAGTCTGTCGAGGCAGCAAAGAGAGCATTAGAAACTTAAAAGTGATGGTGAGAATCTTCATAAAGGTGGAAATATGACAAGGGCGGATCCAGAAATGTTCCAAGGGAGGGGCGATTGATTATCTTTTCTTACATGTCCATTTTTTTCGCCATACATCCTTTTTAACACATGTTGATTACAAATGTTTTAGTCTTCTATTTCGAAAAATTTCCAGATCAGACCCCCGAATCCCCGCACCCTTTCACTTAATATCATCAAAGATCAACTAAAGATGCCTTTTTTGAACTTCAAAGCCAAAAAACTGCTTGAGAAGGGTCCCTCAAGGGAGGGGCGATCGCCCCATCGCCCCTCCCTTGTATCCGCCCTTGAAATATGACCACGGAATAATTTAACTACGAGTGTAATTCGTATTTGGTTGCGAAAGATTGGGCTACGAGCTCTCTCACAGTTGCAAGGATTTGACTCTTTTCGCAATGTCTGATTACGCACGGTCCTTTTTGTCCATGGACTTGGGCACCACAATTTTAGCAGCAGCAAAATAGGGTACATTTCTTGTTATTTCTCTTTTTTGGGAAACTACTGCTTTGAAAATTTGCGTATTTTCTTAGGAAATGAGCACTGAATTTTATCACGATATGAGCACCACCTTAACTTTTTTTATCCAGATTCAAGTGCATATGGGCAACTTGAAAAGTTATTTTGCAAGCTGAACTTTTCATTTTCAACTTTCACAATGAAAGCAATTTTGCCTTTTTTAAAATTACTAAATATGCAATCTGGTTAAACTAAAATTTCGCAAAACATCTTCATTTATTTTAAGATATTGAGGTTTGAATTTGAGAATTTGACAAAAATTGATTAACTACTCTTTTATTAAAATCATCAGCTAAAAAAAAAATACATTTTTTAAATGTTTAATAACTTAAAAAACACTCGTCAATTATTTTTTCTAATGAGTTTTTATTCAATTCACGGAATAAAACATTCATTGTTTAAAAAATCAATTTACAAAAAGTAAAGCACCTAAAATATTAGAAATAACGTACTAAGTATCATTTTATCCTCAGTTTATCCTTATCATCTACATAATTATAAGTTTTGCACCGGATGGTAATGAGTGACACGGATAGTATAATAAAACCTTGACTAGAAGGCACCTGCCAATCAAATGAGAAATCAAGTCCATTCCTTGAAATAGGTAAAGAAGGAAAAAATTGACGCATCATACCATATTTATGAATTTAGTGGCATTTTGGCGATCTGACAAGTTGTATTTACAGAAGAGGGAATGATTCTTCAACCATTTGAGGTCAAAAAAGAGACAACATTGTAGTAAACCATTCTAGATTTATCGTCTGCAAAATATATTTTACTTCATTATTAATTTATTTCAATATAAATCGCAGTAAATGGCTTGAGTGAACAAATTTGGCTCTTACTTTATCATTTGCTGGTTGAAGTTTGTTGATGCTTATTATTTTTATTATCAATATGAAGAATAATGTACGAAATTTCGACGACTAAAACATAAAATTTTTAGAATCAGTTGAATTTGAAAGAAAAAATTGCTCCAAATATATTTTTGAAATGTGATTATTTATTATTGGAATGTAATTTGCAGTAGTAATTGAATTTAGTTGGAGAAAAAAGTAAAAATGACAAGCACTACATTTTTCATTGCAACCCTAATTTTGCAAATTTTTAATTCAAATCATTTATTGGATTCGTTGCAGTCCTTGACCAATGGTACCGGGAGAGGTGAAAAAAAGACCCACCCACTTACACAGACTATGAGCTGTCCAATGAGACATTTGCCTTGACAGTGCAAAATCAAAATGTTTTATCTCTTTGGATAATTTCTTAAATTGGATGGCATATTGACGATGAGCAAAGTGACACCTTTGAGTTCTACAACCAATACCAGAATTGCCAATTCCATTCTTCTATTTCCATCTGCGTATCACCCTTTCATGAAAATGAGCAATTCTAAAAAAAAGGAGGAGTCAAGTGCCATTTTGTCAAAGCCAAACTTTAATGGCATTTCAACGAATTTTGCCAGACAAGGCATAAATTGTCAAAATTTCTTAAATTTAGAACAAAGCTTCACTTATTATAAGCTTTAAAAGAACTAATTTCTAAAGTAATGCTTTCTGTGACTGAGTTTGAGTAAGGAGAGTGATGATAAAAGTTTTTTTATATATATATTTACTTCGATATTAAGTATACCTAATCAAATAGCTTAGAAATTTCGTCACACAATTTTTTTTATGTATGTAACTATCAAAATTAATATAACTGCTACGAAAACTGAAAGTTATTTGAGCTGCCAGTTGCTCCACGTTATAGTGAAAGCCTGTAAAAACTTTTGGATAGTGATGATGCGAAATGCTGGGGACAAGTTTTAACTGTGTAAGAACCATATCAATGCATGCAATCAAGAAACAAAGAAATTTGATTTTAGATTAGAAAATTTGATTCATTGTAAAACATATTTCAGAGAAATATTTTTTTTTTTTGTCTATGCAGACCATTAAAAGCAGAAATTGCAGATTGCTTAAAAAAGAGCAGACAAGAATAGGACAAAATGAATATCTTTTAAATTAATCACGCTTAAAAATTATTCATAATTCTAAAACTATAAGCAAATATTAAGTCTGTAAAAAACAGCAGCCTGTCTTTGCTATACGGATATAAAACAAGAATTTTTGAGTGAAGTCATTGGGCAGACAGTTTAAAAATGTACAAGAATTGGCTTTATTTATTATTAAAATCAATACTTCACAAAAGGTTTTCTCAAAATACATAATTTAATTTTTTTTGTACAGCTTATTAAATGAATTGAAACTGAAAGCAATATAACTTAAACTCAATCACAGGGGAAAAAAAGAAAAAGAAAAGTCTTAGTGCTAGTTCTGCACAATTTTCAGAACATCCTGCCACAAAGATATAAGCCCGCTGGAGCTTAATCTGTGAAGTTTTCAACAACAAAAGAATTAAAAATAAATAAAGCAAAAATAAGGAAAAATAAAGAGTAAAAGATTTTAAAAAGGTTTGAAAAAGATGAAAGAGAAAAAAAAATGCAAGGAAAGGAAGATTTCAAGTTTTAGGAAATAAATGATAGTTAAAAATGTTTATGCATTAACATGTCAAAAAATATTGAAGAAGACCAACTTTACAGGAAAAAAAAAATACAGGGCTCTGCTAAAACCACAACGTAAAATTTTCTGAGTGAAGTCCATTGGTCAAGCAGTTGGAACATAAAAACGAAGTTTGGCATTCACACTTAAATTTTCAAATTCCACTTAATATTTCAAAAAGGTTTTTATCAAAATACATAATTCAACATACCTTATAACTTATTAATTAGATTAAAAGCACTATAAATTAAAACCAATCACCAAAAAAGAAAAATGGAAAAGTTTTAGTGTTTGTCCTACACTGATTTCAGAACCTCTAGGCACTTCGCAAAGAAAAGGTTTTATCCTGCCACAAAAACTTAAAACCCGCAGAAAGAGAAAAGGGAAACAAAACCAAGAATAAAATCAGGGACAAAAAGAGCGACTTCGACAAAACTTTTGCTTCCTGGAAAGCGATAATTGAATTGTATTATTTGAATTCACTGCATGCCTTTTCTAGTTGCGGTTCGAAGTGAAATGAAGTGAAAAAAATTGAAAAAACACGTGTAATACATGCAAAATGGCGCCGAGCCGGAGCCTTATACAAACAACGCTAACACAAAACCGAATGCGAGAGTGAAGACAGATAGCATTCAGCAGTTTTTACAACGAACATTATTCCAGGATTGGTGAAAAGTTTCTGTGTTTTCTTTTCGACTTCCCTGTCTTTTAAAAGCCTGCAGGCGAACTTTTGTTTTGGTTCGATAGAAACGGGGCTGCGATGCATATTTTAAGGGTATTGACTGGGGCTTTAAAATAACTTGTGGGGACCCTCGCTGTCATTGAATTAAACGTAAAAGGGTTGGGAGACTGTGAAGGCGCCTTGATTCTATTAGTAAGGATTGGGAAAACAGTCGCATCAAATAGTTCGCAGACTTGTTGTCTTTTCGATTGCCGATGTCGGGATTGTGGAGCGAAAGGTTTGTCGACAGATGGTAAAGCAATTAGCGGATTCGTCGATATTCTGAGCGAATGTGTAATGAAAATGATTGTTCTTATCTATTGGATTGTTCTCCGTATTTTTTTGAATGACTAAAATAATGAAATAGTGCAATGAATGTAAGTTATTTTGGGCGAATAGAAATGATAAAATTTTAAACTTTCGGATGTTGACAAAATAAAATTAGAATTACGCCAAGACACTGCGCAATATACAGACTGATTATAAATAGATCTTAAAAATTAAGTGGTGTGATAGTGCTACCAAACGACCAGTAATTACGTAAGAACACAGGGCTGCTGAAAAGAGGAATAACTTATTACGAGTTAGGAACTGAATTTATGAGAGGATTGTGTAAGCAAATAAACGGGGGGATCCCAAAATATGCACAATCAGATTAATTGCTCACTGAAAATCTCACAGCAAGTATTCAATATGTCCACCAAGAGAATCGTAGCACAGGGCGCACCGGCCGAACTGGAGCAACCCCTCGAAGATTCTCGGAATCATGTTAATTTTGCAAAATGCTGCTTCTTCTCAGAAGAAATTTATCATGCAGCCTCACTTATCATTGGAAATTTATCATGAAAAATTTCAAGTGGAAAAATTCTTGTGTTCTAGGTAAGGACAAAATAACGTCAGAGGTGATTACTTGAACTGCCGGATGCTTTAAAATGAGAGATTTTAAAACAAATAATTGCATAAACTATCATTGAAGAATTCTTGCCGAAGAATGTTAATAATACATCCGAATCTGTTTATCTCGAACCTGCTTATCTTAAAAACCTCTCTATGTTTTAATTTTTCAATTTCCCTACTTTTACTGCATAAATTTAATGTTTTTTCTCATGTTTATCTCGAATGATTTGCCCGAAAATCTCTATATCTCGAATTTTGACGACTCTCATTTTTGAATTTCACCTCCAGCCACCTTTATCAATGGTATAACTTGGAGACAAAAATCATCTTCTGCACAATCATTCAAAGACTGTTCGTACTTAAAGGTATGCATTCACTTACTACCGATATAGTCATCATAATTAGTAAAACGTGGACTCACAACATGTCGTACAGTAAAACATTCAACAATATCAATGTAAAACAATCTATTAAGTATTTAACTTTGTTCCAATTGTTTATTTTCGTAAATATTATCACAACCTCTGTATCTCGAAACATCCGTATCTCGAATTTTTCTTCCCGTGAAATTCGAGATAGACAGGCTTGACTAATAACATATATACAAAATTAGTGAAAAAATTAAAATACGAGAAGTTCTTTCTAGCGTCAAACGAGTATACATTTCCCGCATACCAACAATGCCAATTTTGCAATGCAAAAAAATGTGAGCTTATGGATGCACAGACCATTGGACAAAAGGTATTTTATTTCATTTCGAAATTACTATAAATCTTTCTATATCACCAGTACAACTATTTACAAAATATTCATCTTAACTACTATTACAAAGAAAGTATATTACTTTCAACTAGACGATGTTTCAAATTTTTAGAAATTTTTAGGCAGGTCGGATATATAACGTGATGATCGACCTAAGCGTTAAGTGATTGGTAGGCACATGATCAAAAACTATTTTTAAGGAAGTGTAGTACAGTAAACTCTCGATTAATTCGCGGGCGGTTTGTCCGCAAGGGTCTCGGGAAAAAAATTCTTAGTGAACTTTATTCTTAATTAGCAAAAATTTATCCAAGTCTGAAATCCATTTGTCTCCGAATTTTTCGACTCATTTTTTTAGAAAAAGTACGAAATTAATTTTTTTCCCTTAACATTTTTTACTCAAGAGCGCAGTGTACTTCATCCAATAAATTCTTTTGCTTGGGCGTTATCGTAAGTACCACTTCTCTATAGATTTTTTATTCTGGAGAAACTCAAATAGAAATATTTTTTATGCTGTACCAATTGTCACTGTTTGTACGTATCACGTTTTAAGTCTAATGCATATATTTGTAAAATCTAAAGTCTAATGCAATTATTAATAACTAGAGTTACCCGCCACGGCTTTTCCTGTGGTAAAATTTAAAGGATTTTTGCTGTTGTCGTTGTATCCATAATTCACGAATTAAAAAAATAAGTGCAGTTCCCGCTTGGCGAAACTTACCATGCTTAACCAGAGACCAATCTTATTTAGTTATTTTCAATTTAAGCGAATTCTAGTTTCAGCTAATGGAACGGAAGAAATCTGGACACGGAAGAAATCTGCAGTTGATTTCACTTCAATTACAAAAACTGCTCCTTTGGAGTACGAAAACAGAGAGTAATAAGTTTTTAATTACCTAATTTTAATTACATTTTAGGAAATCTAGGGTGAATTTAAAAATTTCGGCTACGACTTGCACATCATCAGTATACTGACTAATTTTGTACCAATTTTCATAATCGTATGTTGTGTAAATTTTCCAGGAGAGCGTTTGACCCGCGACTCATGACGTCATTAAACTTTGATTTTATATATATAGAATACTACACTCTTAAAACTGCGGGCTGCATATTGCACCTTTTAAGGTGCAATATATAGGGCATTGTACCTTGCGTATGTAAGGCATTGCACCTTAAAAGGTGCAATGCCTGTAGCACAAATGAGTGTTTCTTATGGGTGTCATTTTTGTCTCCCTATGATACTCTATACCACCTCAGGGCCAAAAATGCACCCTTAAGAGTTTAGAGTGCAATAAGTGGCACCCTTAAGGGAGTGCCGCTGGTGCTACAAGCATTTCGCCAAAAAGGTGCATATGCATATGCAACCCAATATTTTTAACTGTATAAGATGAAAAGTGATTAATCGATAAAATAACGCAGGGGAAAAGGAATTTTTAAAAAATGAATAAATAAACCGGTATTACCCGGATAAAAGACCAGCCACAAGATGTTTCTACAAGATATCGTTCGGTAAATTTCGAAGAAAGATATTTGTCAACTTCTGTTTAGAATTCACATCAGTCGTATAATATTCAACAACCTGCATCGCTTTCAACTTCAAAAACTGATGTTTAGAAACTTTATTCCTATTTAAAGAATGCACCACAACGCACAGCGCCTCCAATGTAAATACATACAAGCGCATTTTCACAAAACCAAGTAACTTCTTAATATCGTCCTTCCTTACCCCAAAAGTTGTATATCTTTTGAATAGAAAACATGAAATATGAAAAAGGTGGTCGCTAAAAAAATGTCAATATTTTGTTGACATAAGCACAACATAATCGTTCCATTTTTTGCTAGTAAAGTAAAGGAAATAGTTCTAGATATTGTAGAGTCCCAGACATACTACGAGCTGCTTTTGAAGAATATTTATTGATGCGAAATCAATGAATTTTTCAACCGAGTTTAGTGCGAAATACAAATATCGAAGTGAATTTTATAAAATAGATGAAAGCTGCCATTTTACCACAAGGAAAATTTATGGCAAAAGTTTTCGATCTTTAACTTAACTTGTTCGTGAACCTAGAAAAGCTTACCACCTGCAAATGCGATAAAAATGAGATAACCTGACAGTTATAAGGAAGAAATTTCAACTTATTTTCTTTATTTGAAACTTTGGTTCAAATTTTAATTTTAGAGTTTGATGGGATAAAATAGCTGTAACAAAATTCTCACTATATTTCACATAACAATTCACACATTAATTTTCTTATAACGAGTTATAAAAAACATTTTTCTTCATATCACAAATTTGGGATTTTTTTTGTTACAGAATAAAAATTAACATGACGGAATTTTGGGACTAATATGAAGAGTGAAATCACTCCTAAATCAATGAAAAAATTAAAGATGAGATTTACTTCAGATTGCTGTTTTCGGGAGGTGCAAGCGATGAAGTGTAGCTTAAAAATAAATAAATTGAAAACATTTAACATGTATATTGTTTAACGATGTAATTCGTATCAAACGTAGTAAAATATGAAAACTAACCACAGCTATAAGTTTGCAATAAACATAGTTCAGATTTTGTTTTAATATTTTGGAACCATCACTCAGTGATTCCCACAAAGAGGGGGGGGGGGGTGACATTGAAAATTTTAGGCGTTTAATTTAAGGAGTATTTTTTTGGGGGGGAGGGGGTTAGCTCTCATTTGAGGGGAGGAGATAATGTAGCATTTGAGGGAGTGCACCATTGCTGTTTGGGGAGTTGGGTATATTGCCCTTTAAAACTGATATGTGAGAAAGAACCACGCCAGGTCCAAATTAAAGATTTATTCGATAAGTTGATTTGAGTGTAAATGAAATTGGAAGGCCAGTAAACTTTTTTCCAGTAAACAGGACGCTGACACTGAAAAGATTTCCTCATTCAAAATTTTCTTCGAATATGCGAGACGACATATGCATTAAAATTTCAATGACAAAAGTTGCACGATTGAAAAATTCTGTCATTGCAGATTCATCTAAAATGCTTGTTTGTATGAAAATATTGACCTGAAAGTATTTTCTGATATAAAAATACCCTTAATTCCAACTTATGCGAGCTATTAGGACACGAAGTTAGGAATAAATACCACTGAGCTGAGGTAAAAAGAGGACGTGCGTGTGTACAAAACTGGATAGCATGTCAAACTTCTCGAGTGGAAGATTATCCATTTGTGTGGCGAAATAAAATTCATAATTCGAATCTTGTACACCTTTCACGAACGCATTAAAATGCAGCCTCAACGGAAAAGCTATTAAAATGCCTGAATACCAGCTTTTTGGAATTCCGCTGCATCTCCCAGTCAGCAAAGTAAATATCTCCGTCTTTGAGCTGTCACCCATACGAAAATTGGTTGCGAGCAGATAGCTATATGCCCCGGATAAATATATTATTACGATATAAAAATATCTCTTCATATTAACCTTTTCCTTTTCCACGAATATATTCCATGAAGCATTCCGAGCTATTGCCTTCCCGTTTGCCGAATTTCACCGGATCACAAACACCCAAATTTTCTCTCAGAAGGCAAAATATGGGGAATGGGTGGAAAAAAAAAAGAAATCTGCCGCCTAACGTGACTTATGGGTGACAAAATATTATCCTCTCTTTGAGTATTCCGGGAGCCAATTTCACGTTTTCCTTCAGAATGATATAAATATACGACCTCCCCTCTCACCACCCCAAACGGCGTTTAAGCATATCGTTCCGCATACAGATAAAGTCACAAGCGACAAAGTGGAGTATTCTTATGCTAATTTTCGGAAGAAGTTTATAGAAATGGTGAGCCGCCAGGAGATTTTTTTTAATGGGATTTTTGAATTCGGTTATTGATACACAAAGTTTGATCTTTTTAGGGGAGGTATTATTAGACAAAATTATCATCAAAAAGACGTGCTCAAGAAGTAGATCAACGGAGAATTTCTAATGAAATATTAATTTTATATTTTAAGCGAGCGATGTAGGCAGGTTTCTACCGCGCATGGTTAATAGGGTGGAAAGAAAAAGCAAACTTTTTATTTTCGAATCGTAATGGTGCGGAAAAGTTGCAATTGGTGAAGACTTACAAAACAAAACAAAAATTTTTTAATCGGATAATATCTTCTGATCCCGCAACGAGCCTGAAATTTTGAAAAAATGAAAAATTCATGTATTTTTCGCGCTTTTTTAAAATTTTTGTTTCAATGTTTTATTTTAATGCTCTTGGACGGAAAAGTTACAATTGGTGAAGCCTTCTGAAATTTTAAATATATTGAGATCAAATAATACCTTCTGATCCAGGAGCAAGCTAGAAAAACCAAAAAATTAGAAATATTCAGCTTTTTTTTTTGGGGGGGGGGGGGATTAAAAAAATTTTAAAAACATTTTCTCGTTTTTTTCTCTTTTTTACCCGGTACCATATTTTACCCGGATTTACCGGGATACCCGGATTTCTTTCTTGATTTTTTAGGTATCTTCTCAACATGCAAAACTACCATTCTTTACAACAATGAAACATTTTCAAATAATAGAAACTGTTACCCAACCTGACTGACAACCCACAGAATCGTTCAACATTAATTTAATTAAAAACTAATTTTTGTTCGGTCTTTAAAATTAAACCAAGTTTGGTTAGGTAGTGTGTAGAATGAGACTGCAAAAGGCAACTAAAAATTTAGAAACTAACATATAATGAGGTAGGTATTAAAACAGTTTATCGTTTAGAGATACAAAATATTGTTCATCTTATGAGTGAGTATTTTTTTCAGTGGATCTTTATACTGAAAAAGTTCAACAAATTTAATTAATAGGCATGGGAAAAAAAATTTATGTAAGTGTTGTCCATTATTTTTTGCTTTTTAGTTGCTTTAAGTTTGCTTTAAGGTTATGTAGGTCCCTACAGTAACACAGTCCCAAGAAAAGTGGGGCAAGGTGTAAAAAAAAATAAGGATTGGAAAGCATTTGACAAGGGGAAGGCACTGCGGGGAAGGCCTGCCCCACACCCCCTCATTAGCTTTATGCAAAAAATATTAAAACATGTTATCATGAAAACTGAATATTTGAAAAACGATTGAAGATAAACTTGTGCTTAAAAGGTTACTGTAGCGCATCTCGGTGATGATTTTGGAACACATTTGATGTAAAAGCCATAAATATAATGAATTTATTAGTCTAGAAGACAAAACAAATTTTAGATTTTGTTGATTTCTAACTTTTTAATCGACTTCAAAAAAGGAGGAGGTTCTCAACTCAAAGCGTATACTTTTTTTTTGTTTGTTTTCGCACATAACATCTGATCTGCTGAACCGATTTGAACGATTTTTTTTTAATCGATAGGAGATGATGTAACTTAGGTACCTTGTACTCATATGTCGATATTTGTTCACTAGAAAAAAAAGTTATGGTCGAAAAACTAACATTTCATGGTCATTTAAAATAATATGTGCTATTGTAAATCCGTAACTCAATGAGCGACCCGATGGTCAAGTGGTTATGCGCGTCAGGTTGATGTTCCTGATGGAATGAGATCGAGTCCAGGTCTGCAAGGATTTTTTTGAACATCTGCATGTTTTTTCCTTTTGAACGATTTTAATGATTGCAATGTCCTTATGCAGGTACATCCCCCCATGGGGATCTACCCCGTATTTTTTTATAGTACAAAATGAGTTTTGGTCGGATCTTTGTCAAAATTGGCAATGGGGTCCTTCGATGCTGTAGAATTTTCTTATGGACGTTTGCGCCATTTTTGGGGGCTTTGAATCGATTGTGGCAATAAATGGTTTTTGATTTGCGGCACTTATATTCATTTTTCAAGAATTATATACACAATCAGTTATGTTAATTTTTGTACCTTTATAAAATTCTGTATTTTATACCTTGCATTTACGTCAAATTCAAGAAATCGAAAAACTAAAATTTCATGTTATTTAAAACAATATGTGCTATCGTAAATCCTTACTGCAATAAGCGACCCGATGGTCAAGTGGTTAAACGCGTCGGGTTGAAGTTCCTGATGGAATGAGATCGAGTACAGGTCTGCAAGGATTTTTTTGAACAGCGGCATGGTTTTTTAACTATATTTTGATTATTTTAAGTGCATTTACACTAAAAAGAATGAAATAAAATATTTTTGGAAAAAAAAAATAGAACCGACTTCAGTTGGAAATTGCTCTAAAAAGTAAAAAATAATTTTTTTCTTTGAACACCATCGAAACTACTTTTAAACATAAGTTTTGAAGTCGGCGCAAAAACAATGTATAGAATCATACGCAACTACAATTCAACTATAAATATAAATTTTAATGGATTCATTTCATTGATTACCACACATTCGTGTAATGGTACAAATATTCTGCTATTTTCAATGGTTTCTCTGAAAATGATTAAATATCATTTTACCTATCGTTTTTGCGCCGACTTCAAAACTTATGTTTAAAAGTAGTTTCGATGGTGTTCAAAGAAAAAAAATATTTTTTACTTTTTAGAGCAATTTCCAACTGAAGTCGGTTCTATTTTTTCTTTCCAAAACTATTTTTCATACACAAAATTATTTTTAAATAAAAAACAAAACCGCCATTGAATACATAATATTTACGTACAACTTCTTACCCATAACTATTAATTAAATTTGTTCAACCTTTTCAACACAAAACTCCACTGAACAAAACACTCACTTATAAGATGAGCAATATTTTGTATCTCTAAACGATAAACTTATGTTAATACGTACCTCATTATATGTTAGTTTCTTAATTTTTAATTGCCTTTTGCAGTCTTATTCTATACACTACTTAACCTAACTAGGTTTAATTTTAAAGACTGAACAAAAATTAGTTTTTAATTAAATTGATGTTAAAGGATTCTGTGGGTAGTCAGTTAGGTTAGGTAACAGTTTATAGAAGGCACAAACTTCAAAAGGCGGTTAAGAAATTGTATATAATTAGTTAGGTGTTAAAATTGTTTATAGTTTAGTGATTACAATTAGCGTTTATTTTGCGCGTGGGTGTTTTATTTAGTGGGTTTTTGTACAAGATTGTAGAAATTTAGGAAAATATTTTATAATTTTCTATTATTTAAAAATGTTTCATTGTTGTAAACAATGGTAGTTTTGCATGTTTAGAAGATACCAAAAAATCAAAAAAAAAATTAATGTTTAAGACTAATATAGTTCTTTTTAAAATTCTTTACGTTATGGTACCGGGTAAAAAAGAGAAAAAAACGAGAAAATGTTTTTAAAATTTTTTTAATCCCCCCCCCCCAAAAAAAAAGCTGAATATTTCCAACTTTTTGGTTTTTCTGGCTTGCTCCTAAATCAGAAGGTATTATTTGATCTCAATATATTTTTCAAAATTTCAGAAAGCTTCACCAATCGTAACTTTTTTGTCCAAGAGCATTAAAATAAAACATTGAAACAAAATTTTTAAAAAATCGCTAAAAACACATGAAAATTTTCATTTTTTCAAAATTTCAGGCTCGTTGCGGGATTGGAAGATATTATACGATTTCAAAAAGTCTTCACCAATCGCAACTTTTCCGCACTATTACGATTCGAAAATAAAAACTTTGTTTTTTTCGCTCCACCCTAATGGTTAAACATCCTTTTCGTACACACACAAAAAAAAAAAAAAAGGTTTTTCTTAAACCACTGGAATTGAATGATGAGTTTTGTAATATGGCAAAAACGGCGAATTTACCATGTTGCAATTACGAGTGGGCCACACACCCATAGGGCCCCGAAGGGAACTCAAATATGCAGAGATTAATTTTTTTTCTACATAGAGCTGTAATCGATAAAGGGACCTAAATGCATTGCAATGGGCCCCCAAACCTGTAAATCAGCACTGTATGCAAAGCTGATATAATAGTGTTAAGTAAAAAAAAAAAATTACGTAAAAAATGTTGATAACTTCACATTCAACAAAAAATATTTAAGAACTGTGACAAAAGTTAGATTGGGAACTTTGCAGATGATCTCAATCAGGGGTGCCCATAAGGGGGGATTATGGCGCAATTTGCGCCATCAAAATTTTGGGGGGGGGGGGATTTTTAAAACTAATTTATATATTTATTTATTTAAATTATTCATTAATTTATTTTTTTTAATTTAAATTATTTGCTGATTTTTTTAAATAAAAATTATTCATTTATTTATTTTTTTAAATAAAATTATTTTTTTTATTTCGTTATTATAATTTTTGATTTATTTATTTCCTTTGTGTATTTTTTATTTATTTATTTCCTTTCCTGTTGTGCCTGGAAGAGAACTAAAGCGATTCTATTCCGCTCACAATTAGCACTTCTAAAAAATTAATAATAAATAAAAAAATAATAGTTATAACTTAAAAAAATAAATAAATAATATTTACAAAAATAAATAAATATTAAAAAAATAAATAAATATTTACAAAAATAAATAAATATTTAAAAAAAATAATTATTTAAATAAATAAATAATGTTAAAAAAATAAATTTAATAAAAAAGGGGGTAAAAATAAAAAATTAAAAGCACAAGAGGGCTGTGAAAAAAGGGGGGGGATTTGCGCCATTGAACTTGGGGGGGATGGGCACCCCTGACCTCAATAACTGATATTGAAGGAGAATTAGCTTAGAACTCATAGAGGAACGATTTGGACTGCACTTCTAGAAGAATCGCCAAAAATTATTGCGGGGAATCGTTTTTCAAGACAGATCGATTCCTATGAGACTCGAATAGGGATGTGTATCAAATGTCTAAAGATCTGAAGACGAAATCGCAAAGTCTTTTTCCTTGATGAAGCACATTTATACTAAAGTTTACAAATACCTTTGTGCTATAGATGTACAGAAAATAACAACGTTACGAATGCACAAATGAGCAGGGATACTGCAGACACGTGTTTCGGCGTTACAAGGAACGCCTTTATCAATGCAAAAAAGTTGTGAGCTTATGGATGCACAGACATCCGACAGAAGCTTTTTTTGTCGACTTTTGTCGGATGTCTGTGCATCCATAAGCTCACAACTTTTTTGCATTGATAAAGGCGTTCCTTGTAACGCCGAAACACATGTCTGCAGTATCCCTGCTCATTTGTGCATTCGTAACGTTGTTATTTTCTGTACACATTTATACCATTCAAAATCTTTGCTCTAAACTAAAAACATTTTCACTCTTATCCATTGAACAAGAAAAACATTTACCATCATCGAACTAATTCATTTTCTTCGGAAAATATTCTAAAATTTAGAAAGAAAAAGAAAAACAGAGAAAAATTGTGATTTATTTCCAGAAATCGGTGGTAAAAACAAAATTATTTCAGCGGCAAACTGGAAAAAATTCGTTAACTGCCGGGGGTAGATAAGAAATTAATTTCAAGACCACCCAACCAATCCCAACAACACACCACTCAGCTGAGTTCGTCCTCCATCGGTTCCTGATAGAATCATTTGTCTTCCTCGTTTTGAAAGGAACACGGAATATTAATCACCATAATCAAGTAAACGGATGTAAAATGCCAGTCAAAAGGACTTGGAAGTCGAATCAACTACAAAACCTTCCAACCCAGGTGCATTCAAGTAAACAGCCACCAAGAATAAAATAATCCAATATGGTAGCTAAGCCTGAACGATGCCTTTTTTCAACAAAGGCGATCAGAAATTCTAAAGAACCTGCCTCTTCAGATTTTTATCTTCTTGCTCAACCGTCCTTAAATACAGGCTCCGCAGTGTGCTATTAACCTAATGTCTAGCCAGGGTCCGGCTGGTATTCAAACGCCCCCACCACGGGAAGGTCGGAATAATTCCAGTAGGGCTCTGAAAAAGACAATGAACATGAGCTTGAAGTGGAAAAAGTCGTCCTTTCTCCTGCGTTTTAACGGGTGGGTAGCGTTTTCTTATTTCCAAGCTTTTGCCATTTTCTTGTCAGACTCGGCTATATATTAAGTTGAGGGGAGAAAGATTCTGCAGACAATAAAAAAGCATTCGAAAGTAGTAGCCGGGGAATTAGAAAAAGCGCAGGAGTCCGAAGTTGTGATCCTCGTACTTGAAATGTAAAACTGCTATTAAAAAAAGAACAGATTTATCTGACATTTTGGCCCAAGAAACCGTTAGTCTGCATTCCAAAAAATCGTATACCCACATTTCAGATATATTGATTGATTGATTGAGAGTTTCGAATATTTTAGGCTGCAAGAAGAAAAGGCTTCATTAATTGAGAAATGACATGCTGTTCTTTACAGGACAAAAATGTTTTCTGATGTTACAGAAAGTATCTTCTGTAGGCATTAAAAACAACAAATATTTTTTAAGATTTATTCAAAATGAGTTTGTAATCACTTAACTATTGGTTATTTTTGCAATGTAAAAGCAAGTGGTTATGACAAGATTTTCAATACTTCAAACACATGCTGCATGAAGAGGTAGGTACCTTGGAACCAAAATGTCGGATACGTTGGCATCCTTTCTGTAAAGGTTCTACCCGAATTCAGGGTTAGAGGATGGTGAATTCCAGTTAGGCCAATGAATGAAGATGCATAATTGCAGCTAAGAAACCCAAATGGCATTGGGGTGTTTACCCATTCATTTGGAATTCTTTATTCGATTGCGTAATTACCTAATTGGTGCCCTCGAATGATGGATGGGAATAAGCGTTTTTGCCATTCTTAAGAAAAATGAGAAAATGCATCGACAAGAAAGGAGGGAAAATATAGGTTCACTAAGAGGTTGTGACGTACGTCGCAGATTCTAGAGCAAGTCTTAGGAAAGCAGTATTTTTCTTACTTGGGGGAAGAAAAACCCCTAAAATTTAGATCTTAAATTTCAGCCAACGAAGATTGGTACCATATTTTCTGGAATATAAATTACAGGCACCATGCACTTGTAGCGTTTAAGTTCATCTTGTTCTTAAGCGTTTCTTGGTGCCGATTTGAATCTTGTGAGTAATCTAACGTCCGTTTATCTTGAAGAACATTTTTGGTTTTATAGTTTGCATCGCAGACTGCTGAAAGCAATTCTGTTTCCGAGATATCCAGTAAAACAGACAATGACTGAATCAATACTTTAAATTTCTTAATAGACAAAAGTGGATATTGACTTTATATTTTTTTTCCAGATCTTATGATTTGGTTGCTGAATAATCGGAGAGAAGTAGAGAAAATTGAATGCACAAAAAAGCAGGGATCAGTGCATTCTTAACGTTGTAATGTTCTCTACATCTATTGCACAAAGGTATTTGTAAACTTTAATAGGAGAGAAGTCCACTTTAATGTCTGGTAATTCGGGGAATCATTATGGGATTAATTGTAAATCTTCTCTGACTTAGAGAACTAAATGGAAAATCCTAAGAATGGTGACGGAAGATTTCGAGGACTTAATGGAAAACTAATGACTAACTAGACAATTTTGACGGTTAAAAAAAAAATCATAATCACTGGGAAAAAATTCTTCGCGAATAACCGAAAAATACCAATGACTGAGGGGATGGATTGACAAATATTGTAATAATTAACCTGAATAGTATAATGAGGAATGAAGTTACAATTGTAAAAGAGAAGAATTGGGAATAAAGTCTAAATTCAGAGGATGGAATTGGGGAATGAAGTATAAACTAACTCGAAGGAGAAAATGGAGAATAAATGACTATTTTATGGGGGGGGGGGGGGAGAGAAGTAAAACTGTAATTAACAGATGGAAAAAATTGGGCCAAATTTAATTGCATTAAATTTTGTCTGCACAGAAGAATCTATGAGTAATGTTGCGATTAACGGGGATGAAGAACTGGGGAATCAAGTTGTAATCAACAGAAGGGAAGAATTGGAGGAATGAAGCTGAAGTTATATTACAGGCGAAATTTTCAGGGGAAAGAATAAAGAACCCATTGACAGCACAATCCAATAAATATAATAAAGTTACTGTAATTACTAAATGCAAAGCTATGGTGGAAAACATATTTGGACTAAAAACTATTTTCAGCAAGATATGATGTCGGCGCGGGCGTTTGTATAAAACAGAGATCCCCAAAGTGCAGTAGACGTACTTTAAGGACCTAAGGGGTACATTGTGCCACACAATGTTGTGCACCACTAAAATTTTCTGCGTAAGGGTCCTGCTCTACATCAGCAGAAAACGCGACCGAAACCGAAGGCAGAAACCGAAAATCCGAGTACTTTCCATAGGAACACTATTTAATCCATTTTACGTTTCTGCTTTATTTTTCTGCTTTACGTCAATGTGGAGCTTGGCCCAAAAACAGAAAATTTTGCGCAGTGGTGTACCAGAAATGTTTTATTTTATGTGACTTACTGTAATTTTATGTGGCGTACCAGAATTGTGGTAAGCCACATTTCACTTCCAAGTCGTGCTTGTAAAACTATCAGTAAAGACAAAATTTGGGGGCGGACTTAGAATTTAGAATTTTATTTTAAACTGGTACTTTAGAAGTTCTTCATACTTATACTTAATGGTATTAATTTGCTTATAAAGGATGATTCGCAAAAATTGAATCTTAACTGCTGTAACACTTTGCGGTACTTCTTGGGCTGCAAACGGGGGGGGGGGGGGTTAGAATTTAAAATGGTGGTTCTGTCAAAGGCCACTATTTTTTTTTTTCTATTTTTTTGGGAGGGGGGCAGCTAGTTATCCAACGGCTTAACCAATGGTTGAAAAAGATTGCACTCAAACGAAACCTCTAATACCTCAAGCAAAAATAATGATAATTCGCGGTATCTATAATTTGTGTGTGGGTGCGTTTATAGAAAGGTTTGATATCACTGGTATAAAAACCCTGATAGGTAGATCAGGTAACATGGGGTAGAGTAATTGAGATTCAACAAATCCAGTAAATATTAGGGAAACACCACAACGAATAAATGCAAAATTACAGTGGAAAAAAATCCCTATATGAACAGAAAATGTCTTGCAACAAAATGTGATAGCATCAGGGCTGTTTTGCCGTGCTAAGCACAAAAGTCGTATCTGCACTTTTTAACGAAATTGAGTTATTATCACCAGGTGGTTTTTGTGATGTATTTATCTGAAAACAATATCAGGGTTGGTTCGGGTAAGTGGGCTACCCTCCTTAAAACTGAAATGCGCATATGGTTTTCATACTTTTTTGTACTGATCATGTCAAATCTCATCACATCGATAGCTTTTGCATATATTTGGGTTTCATGGAACTTTTTTTTGGATCATATAATTTATGTCAAAAAAAATTTCAACATTTATTTTTTTTTGTGCGAGTTCAAGCAACATTTTTCAAAAAAGTGTTTCAATGTTAGTTTTTATTATTTTTCCTATGTTCATCAAGTTTTCTTGTAGGGTTTAACCTAAAATAAACATTGCAATAAGAATTTTTATGCAAAGTATTATTAATAAGTGTTTAAGAGGAGGGGTCCTACTTACCCCGTGGTTTTTCTCTATTAGGGTAAGTAGGCCCCCTCACTATGGTGTAAGTGGGCCCCCATCCATAATAATGATGATTTCAAAATGAAAAGTAGTTTTGATGAAGCAATTTCTACGACGAAATAAAAGATAATTATGGAGACCTAGAAGAAATTGATGGTTCAGCTACAAAAACTGCAAAAGCTGGTAACTATGTATTTGTGAAACTTGCATCAAAGAAAACCATGAAGTATTTTGAAGGTCTACTGTTAAAATATGGTACAAATGAAAAAAAAAATACTGAAAAATTTGATAGAAAGAATAGAAATAAATACACTTTTTATTGGTTTCATGTAGGTGATGTTAGAATTATAACTGAGGATAAAATGAGAATGTTTCTAACTCAGAAAACTTCAAAAAGACATTGCTATTAAGTGTTTTATTTTTTTTTAACCTATAACTTTTTCTATTTTACTAAAAATGATCTTAATCGACTAAATTATGTTCATTCAACATCAATTTATATGTAAAAGCAAAAAATACGCCTAACGGCTTTCAATGAATTTCACAGACATAATTGTTTTATATTCCGCTTTATAATTTTTTGTCATACACATTTAAATGCAAGTAGATATCTCATTAATGGATATGGGTCATTCCCAAGAAAATGGTACAAATCATGTCTGAAACTCTTTACTTAAGATTATCAATTTAAATAATTTCCAACAACTAATCATATTTTTTTTTATTGAGTTTCCATTTATTTGTGTATAATGAAGTGTAAATAACTAGTACATGACTCATTTATGAAAGGATTTTAAATATTTTGATCACTTTGTTTAACAGAGTGGACATGTAACAGAGTGGCCAAATAAGCCTTTAAAAATATCTGTATAATCACAAAGAAAAGTGAGAATCACAGAACAAGCATAAAGTGGAATAAACAGCCGAAAACTGTAAGTCTGTCTGCAATTTCAAGAAAAAATTTATTTTTGTCATCATGAAATCGGCTCTAACAGAGTGGACATCCAACAGTTGAAATTAACTATCATAAGAAAAGAATGAGGCTCACCCTGGTTGTTGACTACATAATTCAATGTAGCAAGCTAACCAAGGCAGTTATACTACCTATATTTCTTAAAAAATATATCAGATTGAATGAAAGTGTTAATTTTATTTCCAAAAGGCATATAACAAAGTGGACAATTCGAAACATAGAAAATCTAGGGACGTGGATAAATAATAGTGTTTTTTGGGGCATTTTTTTTTCATTTGCGTAATAATCTGCAGAAATGGTGTCAGAAGCATCTTTTGTGCAGTGCAGTGTAATTTATTTTGTTGTTACACTTCAGTTTAGTTTTAAATCACATTTAAAAATCTGGCAATTTGAATCTGGGACACGTCATTTTCTCTTTTTGACAAAGATGATTTTTTTTGTGTCCTTTCTAAATGGATTATACCTAATCAATTGATACTTGATGGCACAAAATTAAATGGAGAACCAATAAAAAATACACTTAATGAGTGGTAGTTATTAAAATTGATTTAAAAAATTTCTAAAGTCTCGGACATGATTTGTACCATTTTCGTCGGAATGACCCATATATTTATAGAAAAATATTCCTTACTAAAATGCTGCATACTTTGTTAGGTAAGACCCGCAAATACCTTTCCAAAATGTGCTCACTTCAAATATAAATAAATGGAGGGTGGCCCACTTACCCTTTCCTAGGGGGTAAGTGTCCCCCCCCCTCCCGCCATTTTGTATAGAATAAGATAGGTAAAAATATTTAAAGCATTTTTTTAGGAAACAATGCTGAACTTGTGTTTATCAATAATGTCCAAGACAAAATAAGTCAAAAAATTTAAGCTGTTTTGCTTTAAAACTTTTGTATAAGGCTTCAAAAACGAACTGTTCTAAAAAGGGGGCTCACTTACCCTAACCAACCCTATATGGTCATTTGAAAGCGGAAACTATTTTTAAAAATATTCTGAAAAATTATCATCTGAATCAAATACATTGAGGCGCAAAACTTTAAAGAGTGATATCTCAGTTTGAGTTCCACTGCAGATACCCCTTTTGAGGCAGAGTTCATGTTGGGGTATAAAATACAGATCAGCAGATATAGATGAGGATGCGCAAAAAGAAAGGTTTTGTTTTCACAGCAACAAACCAAATTCCCACGTTGTTTGTGAAGCGTCTTGGCATGCTCACCCAAGCAGGGGCAGGAGTCCCACCAACGAAGTGTCTCTTCACACTTCCCACACAATCGAACACACACAATCGTCTGCCAGAAAGAAGTCATTTGCTCGTAATCGTTTGCGGTGACTTCCGCTGTGGGGCAGCGAGCCCCGCCCACTCGCATTTTGTGACCCACAATGGGCACGCTCGGTTTCATTCCCTTTTGCGCTTTTTCTGGGGTTAAGTGTCACTGTTCTACCAGGCTGATGGATAATAGATTTAAATGACCGCCGTCGTGGGTAATGGCTCGCTCACAGTGGTGGGGGAGGGTTTAATTTCAAGAAAGGGCTCGCGTCACTGTTTCATCACTTTCTTCGGATGAAACGGGCCGCCATTACTAAACGATGAAGAGAAGCATGGCGTTTTCAGTTTCTAAATTTCAAGATTTCTGGTCGGTTTTTAACCCTTCAGAACTCGCGCCAAAATGAGTGAATTGAAAACTCGCTAATTGAGAATTTTTCAATCCCTTTTGCACTTTTCTGGGGTTAAGTATCACTGTTCTACCAGGCTGATGGATAATAGATTTAAATGACCGCCGTCGTGGGTAATTGCTCGCTCACAGTGGTGGGGGAGGGTTTCCTTTCAAGAAAGGGTTCGTGTCACTGTTTCATCACTTTCTTCGGATAAAACGGGCAGCCATTACGAAACGATGAAGATAAGCATGGCGTTTTCAGTTTCTAAATTTCAAGATTTCTGGTCGGTTTTTAACCTTTCAGAACTCGCGCCAAAATGAGTGAATTGAAAACTCGCTAATTGAGAATTTTTCAATCCCTTTTGCACTTTTCTGGGGTTAAGTGTCACTGTTCTACCAGGCTGATGGATAATAGATTTAAGTGACCGCCGTCGTAGGTAATTGCTCGCTCACAGTGGTGGGGGAGGGTTTCCTTTCAAGAAAGGGCTCGCGTCACTGTTTCATCACTTTCTTCGGATGAAACGGGCCGCCATTACGAAACGATGAAGATAAGCATGGCGTTTTCAGTTTCTAAATTTCAAGATTTCTGGTCGGTTTTTAACCCTTCAGAACTCGCGCCAAAATGAGTGAATTGAAAACTCGCTAATTGAGAATTTTTTAATCCCTTTTGCACTTTTCTGGGGTTAAGTGTCACTGTTCTACCAATCTGATGGATAATAGATTTAAATGACCGCCGTCGTGGGCAATGGCTCGCTCACAGTGATGGGGGAGGGTTTCCTTTCAAGAAAGGGCTCGCGTCACTGTTTCATCACTTTCTTCGGATGAAACATTCCGCCATTGCAAAACAATGAAGATAAACTTGGCGTTTTCGTTTTCTAAATTTCAAAATTTCTGGTCGGTTTTTAACCCTTCAGAACTTGCGCCAAAATGAGTGAATTAAAAACTTGCTGTATGAGACTGTCACTGTTCTACCAGGCTGATGGATAATAGATTTAAATGACCGCCGTCGGTGGGTAATGGCTCTCTTACAGTGGTGGGGGAGGGTTTCCTTTCAAGAAAGGCCTCGCGTCACTTTTTCATCTCTTTCTTCGGATGAAACAGGCCGCTATTATTAAACGATGTAGGTAGGTAACCATGGCGTTTTCAGTTTCTAAATTTCAAGATTTCTGATCGGTTTTTAACCTTTCAGAACTTGCGCCAAAATGAGCGAATTGAAGACTTGCTGTGTTAAAACGGAAGACGCAAGTGGATGAATGTGATGTGTGACAGTTTTTAAAATTTCTAGAAAAAGCTTTAAAAAAATATATTGTGTTATTATTTTTTTTTAACCCTTTAAGCGGTCAATTATTTTACCAGAAATGCTTCCAAAAAAGGCATATTTTTTTATTGCATAAAGTTAAGTACCATACTTAACAGAATAAGAATATTAAGAATTTTTTAATTTTTTTTTCATTTTCAATGCTTTTACAACATTTTTTATTTTACAATTTTGGTCACAAAACCCCGAAATGTTTGCTTTTTTCAAATACATTCTGCATGATGCAAAAATTTCTCTTACACTTACTGTGAATTTTGAGGTTTACGATTTTCCAAACAGTTCGGGCAAACCAGAAAAGGAAATCTGAAAATATCGATGCCCGTACGCCGTACGGGCAAACCAGATGAGGCCAATTTCGGGTTGCACGTACACTGTACGGGCAAACCGCTTAAAGGGTTAATGGATTTCTCTCAACGGGCAAAACGGGATTATATTCTTAGTTACCAACCATTTCTGTGACTAAGGGGACATGATACTTATGGACTTATCACCTTCATCCATGGTAAACCGTAAGTTTCAAAAATTGTCACATATCACCTTATCTACTTGCCCCTTCAATATTTCTCACGCAACTCATTTTTCCTCAAAATGTTTTTAAAATGTTTGTTTGAAAATATTCCATTTACTATTTATTCTAGGAGTCACCATACAATACAAAATAATAATATAGTGCTCCCTGGTAAGCTAACCTCCGAGTTTCCTTTTTTATCGGGTAATATTGAAAGGTAAGTCGCCCGGATTTGTGTTGAAAACTTTTGCAAAAAGGACTATGAAGATAATTCAAATCATTTTAGTGTCAATTACCCTTCCCAATTACTTGTAAAAGAGGGAATTATTGCATATGTCGGAGGTCATATTGTTTTTTTTTTTTTTTTGTATCTTTTCTAGTAAAACATACGCACACATGCATAAATAATTCTATTCCTTAAAATTAACCAGATCTTTAAAAACGTACCAAAATAAAATCGCCAGTTAAAAAAATTAAATTTATTTTTCATTATCTGTTACAGTAATTAATTTTATAGCACTATTTACAAATTTTCTGTGATCAAATGAAATGTCTTTTTTTTTGTCTGTAACAATGCAAGCATCTTAAAAGTTGAGGAGTAAAATTAGGATTTAAATACGAGGAAAATTACTGAAAAATATTAGAAGAGTTGAAGCAGTATTCTTCCATATCCAATCAATGGAAAAATTTTCATTTTTGTTTTAACAGCAGATAATTTCCAATCGTTTACAACTAGCCCTAACTCGCAGCTGCCAGTTTAACAGGTAATAGGCCATTCACTGACCCCATAAAAACAACAAGAGTGATTGCGGAAAACCAATTTGCGTCCACAACATTTTCGCCCCTCACAACCAACCCATTCAATTGAACCTAATCAGTGCACGTAATGAAGCCCCATTCTAATCACCATTTCCGCCTCTTAGAGGATGCTTCCCATAACGCCAAACACCCCTTTTATCCTCCTTCCTGAATATAGTTTCTATAAACTGACCCATAACCGCTCTCTATAGGCCCTAAAATGCGACTGGGCTATAAACCATAAATGGTTAGTGTCGAAAATCAAAACAGGCGGTACAATACCACATCCAGAGAGATGCCAATTTTTATTTATTGCCCCGTCGCCAGCGTCATTGACATTCTATCCCAAAATCCAATTCAACCGGACCTCTCCCACCCCCCAGAAAATCCCCCGGCAAATACAAAATTCTACCACTAAATTAAAACCGCCCCCTCTCCAAAAAGGGGGTCCCCCACAATAAAAGCCGCCGTCACTTGAAGAGCTTTCATAATGCCGCTTGCGGTCGTTGATTTGGATGCATGACGGCCATTCTATATACAGTCGAGGGGAATCGAGATGACATATATATCTGAGGGCTATATATATATAGATATATATACCGGGAGGGTGTTTATGGGGAGGCATTGATAATCATCTGTATCACTTGACCCTTCTCGGTCGTAAAAGAGCTTGGGCTGTTAAAATTTTCGCGCTATTTTTCGGCCAATGAGCGAAAGGGGCTGGAATGATATGATCCTGGGCATGCATCGTCTCTCTCTGAATTGAAGTCGATAAACGATATAAGGGGAGAAAAGGCAATTGTGGACAGGGGGTGCTGGGGGAAGGGGTTGATATTTATTGCTCGCTCTCTGCTTCGCCGGGACAGAGCTCGAGAAACAATTTGTTTTAATATTTGCTTTCTGATACCCGCGGTTACGAAAAATTCTGGTGGCGATGTTTAATCCGAAGATTTTTTGGTTGAAATGTATAACTCTAGATGCCGTTTTAAACTACCATTCTCTTTGAAGCTTCATATTAGTGATTTTCAAAAGAATCTTTGTCTTTGATACCCTGGACGAAAGAAAAATAAAAGGAGAAAAAAATGTAGGATTAAGTAGGATACACACCCAAATTAGCTATAACTATTCAGTAAAATTTTATATTGAGCTATAAAATGCCAAATCAAAGTGCTTGCTTAAATTGGGTTAGGGATTTTTATAACGAATAAAAATAAATCGATTCTATTTGCTAGCTCAAAATGAATTATTACTGCAACTGAAGTACAAATCGCCAAAACATTAAAACAAATACCTTTTTCTATGCTAATTCGAGATATTTCTGTCGTGTATTGAGCGTTTCTCATAGATGATCAATGATTAAACCTAATGCACAAATGAAGAAGATATAATTCAAAAATAGCTACTAATAACTCTTTTAAAGGATAATTTACAATTCTTCTGTTTTGTATTGAGCTTTTTTGCAATGATATAATCAACGAAAGTGAAAAACAAATCTTAGAGCTAACAATTAGCGCTAACAATTGTCTCGTTAAAGTTTACTCCCAACTTTTTTTGCTGTGTTTATATTAGCATGTCTTACATTGATAATACCGACGCAAGTAAAAGACAAAATCCTCCAAAAATAGGAGCAAATTTCTGATTTGAGTTTAGCTCAGAACTTCATGTTATGGTTCGAGCAGTTTATTTTTTTAATAGCTGATGGAATTAACGCAAGTTGTTCCAGTTGAGCAACTCGTCCAAAAAAAAAAAAAAAAAAATACTATGAAGTAACTGTTTGAAAGCTCAGAACTTTTGCTGTTGTCAATTGAGCGTTTTTGCATCAATGACGGGACACAACTACCAGCCATAAATACTACATGCTATACAAACTGCTATTTTTTAAGCATACGTTTTCATTTACGTTAAAATATTCATCGATAGTTTTGTTTTTTTTAAATCTTTTTATACATTTGCTTATACTTTAAACTGCATAACTATTACTAAGTACGTAATGGAATTCATTACTCTTTCTGGCAGTTATTCTTTAATAGTTAACTATTTCGGACGCGAAATTCTAATGTGCAGTCATACTTTTACATAGGAGAGGAATAGAGCGATCTCATTGGATTGGGATATCACGTGACCTTTTAGGCAGCAAGTTACGCATTTAATAATGTCGCCAAGCGAAGCCAACGATTCTCTTTAACACTTGTTGTTTTGTTTTGCTCGCAGTTGATATTTTTATTTTAGCTTCTTACCTTATTTGTTAACATTTGCTTAATATATTTTACTTGTCATATTCCTTGTAATGTGAAAAATGCCTCTGCCGAGAAATTGTCTGTGCAAGTGTGCAAGAGAAAAAGATATCTCCGAGAATGAGAAATTAAAGGTAAGTGCACATGCATTTTAAAACGAAATATTTTTTTTCTGAACTTTGTTCTGCTTGGAAACTTCAATTATGATTGTTTCCGTGTCTGTCCAATGAATTGATTTTTTATTAATCATTATTTTTATTTTCATATTTTATTTATTTACTTCGTTAAATGTAGAAATGTTTTAGAGGTATTTATAGAGGGTACAGTTTCGGTATTGTCCCCGGTAGTGGCAAGTCCCCAGCAACCCCCGCGGTGCGGGGGGGGGCGCAAGAGGTTTGAGGCCACCCAATCCAGAAAAATAGTACTAAATGTTACACGGGGAAAATACTTTTTGCATTTTAATAGGGGGGTGGGGGGCGCACTTACAAATCTTGCTGGGGAGCGCACCTTAGTCTATGTACGCTACTGGTCCCCGGGTAAAGTTATCCAAAATTAGATATCTTTCAATAAAACTCATAATTCGGTGACACCCCCCCCCCCAGTTAGAAATAATTGTTATTTTCAATAGGTATTTAAATTAACTAAACCTGGTATAAAAATGAATGATGTCATAATTATGCGAATTTTTTTTAGAAGTAACCGTTATTTACGATAAGTATTTAAAGTTCGATACTATGACGTTAAAAAAACTTAAAATTCAGAGGGTTTTTTTTTTTTTTTGGCTGTTATACAGGAGCAAATTAATTGAATTAACCAATATTATATTCATTTAATTGGTTTTAATTGGTTGGCACAAGGGGTTGTGAAAAACGGGGGGGGGGGCACCCCTGTGCACAACCCCTGTTTTTCATTAACGAAGCAAAATTTTGAGACTGAAAGAGAAACTAACAAGAAAATTACTTTTGATCATTAATTCTAGTTTTTAGAATTGTCAAAAGTTTAAATTTTGTTACATTTTAGATACAATGGATAAAAAAAAGTTGAACAATGAATTAAAAAACTGATTCGTGACTTCCAGGTATTTACAAAACTGAATACATAAGTAGTAGTTATTAAATGATAATCACATTTAAATGCTTCCAAATTCATAAAATAAAATGATAATTATTCTTGCAGTTTTCCAACTTTGCTGTTAAGAAAGCATGACTGCAATATTTTCTTTCAAAAAGTTCATATGTTATCTAAGTATTTCAAATACATGTTAAAGGTAAACAAAAAGTAATATTTAATATTTTCAGTAATAATTTATGTTCGTTAGGAAAAAAACATTCTATTTTGCGAACACACATTTAATTTCGGGACCTTGAATGAATATTTTAAAGTTTTTCTAAGTTCGTTTGCTCTTTCAGCGATCACAATTACTCCCGAAAAGATAACATGAATCATAAGAATTTTCAGCCCGTCGTTTCTCCTTGTCAAAGTTGGCGAGAATCCTCTTTCGCCAAGGATGAAATGGTCACGTGGTTATCGCAGCCAATGAGAGAGCTGTATTCTCTTCCCATGCAAAAGTGTGACTGCATATTAGAATTTCGCATTTCGGACCTATAAAATTCAAAAGATTTGGCTTCTTAGGTCGGATTATAAATTAAATTTGTTCTATTACAGGAGACACACCCAACATACAACTACAGCCATAAATCTCCATATATTATTTCTCTAAGCCGAATCCTATACCCGGTCGAAACTCGCTCATTTCTTTATCGAATTGCATGAAAATTTATGATTTTGAAGCTTATCCCGCGGGCTATTGACGAAAATTAGACCCACCCTCTAAAAAGTGTCGGTTCGTTTTTTATTCGAACTTCAATTTTTGGGCACAAAATTGACTCTATCTAGCGAAATAACTGTCGCATCGTCTCCATTTTGATTTCATTCGAAAGATTAAAAAAAATGCGTTCTTTAGAACGTTTCTCCGCTAGCGCCGCGTAACGAGAATCTCGAAAATCCACGTTTAAGCGACTTATAAGCGATTGAAGTTTGAAAAAGTTAAATTTTTTGCTCAACTGTCAAAATCGTTACATTGTTGTTCAAATCAATTTTAAATGCGACATTTCAAGCCAAGGCTTAGCTCGGTAAACCTTCATTGTAACTTTTATTGTTTCAAAATACTATGGTAGTTTTGCGATAACGTTAGTATTTAGTTTAGTGGTAGCCTTGGGTATTTGATTTTAATATCTGTACCTCAGAACCAGACTAACGTAAGTCCATTTTCGTCATTTTTCGGTAGAGGGGAAAAATGATTGTCGAATACATCGTTTTTCCCCTATACTGAAAAATGACGAAAATGGACTTACGTTAGCCTGGTTCTGAGGTACAGATATAGGGTATCACTTTTGTAGTAGTTGTAAAAGTGAACGTGTCTTTGATCTTTTTGAAAAGTTGTCAGAACGACGGCAGTAGATGGCGATGTTGTGCAAGTGAAGCCAATAAAAATTGTCGTATTAAATTTTAAGTTTAGAGTTTTTTTTTTTTTTTTTTTGCGGAATTCCGCACGGGTCACCTAGTACTACATACTATACAAACTGCTATTTTTTGAGAATACGTTTTCATTTACGGTAAAATATTCATCGATAGTTTTATGGGCGATTCTCTGTAAACTCGTCATTTTTCACACGAAATCTGTCCGGGCATGGTTTTTTGAAATGTCAGTATAATTATTTTACTATTGCTCAGAAAATGAATCTATTACTTTGGTTTGAAAGAGAGCCAATTGAAGCTTGTGTTTTTCTAACAAATTTTGATAGGGGGTAAGTCCCCCGCCTGGTATAACTAGGCAGGGGACTGTGCCAGGTGACTGTTTTTGCTCTTTGTTGAGTAATATCTGCAAAACTATTGGAGCATAATTAGTTACGAGGCTACCTATAAATTTAGGCACAAATCGTGGACATAATAACTAATATGTTTCATAATTAAACTAATTGAAATTAATAAAATCACTTCCCAGAGGACTGTTTTCGTAACGATCCTGATGGCAACTTTCATCACAAATGTGGCTCTCAAACTAAACTAAGTATCGTTTCAGCACCGTTCTCGGCAATTTCAGCAAATTCACACTGATTGCTTTAAACTTCATGTCAAAAAGAATTTGCAAAAGTAATAGATTTTTCGTATTACAGCTTTGAAAATGTTGCAGGGGACTGTTTGGAAAAACTCTGGACAGAATTTACATGGCAATTTTAAGTTTTAGAAATACGTAATTATACCTTATTTCATAAGAAATATATAACTTCATTATTCTATTTTTAGATATTAGTTGCCAAATGTATGTAGTGTTAATAGATTTTTTGAAATACTATCTTTAACAGTTAAACTATGGGTTTGGGACAGTCAGGGGACTGTGTTTTTGGCGCTTAGATAATTTCTAGAAAAAAAAATTAAATTGTTATCCCTCCAAATACAATTGGGCCACAAAGTATTAATGCTTTACTTGTATTAAGAGCGATAATTACTTTATTACACTTTATTATTTTTAAAATACTCAGTCCGGACAGCAAATTACCAGTTTACAGAGAATCGCCCTTATTTTAAATCTTTCTATACATTTTCTTATACTTTAAACTGCATAACTATTACTAAGTACGGAATGGAATTCATTACTCTTTCTGGTAGATATTCATTAATAGTTAACTATTTCGGACCTATAAAATTCAAAAGATTTAGCTCTGAGGTCGGATTATAAATTAAATTTGCTCTATTACAGGGGTAAAAACAGCAAAGTACCTGTAATTTACAGGTATTTTTAAGCGAGAGTGAGTATCATTTATCAGTGGTACACTTTATTCCGATTCATTGAATTAGTGGTTAATTCAATATACCGCACTAATAAATCAAATCGGCAAAAACGGAACAAACTATTGTTTTATTGAATCAAAACTGTTTAGGAGATACATGATTCATATAAGCAGCGGCCACTGTGTATTTTATATTGTGCATCATATATTAGACAAGTCTCAGATTATTTCAGGACCAAGAATGCCTGCTGTTACGTTTCAAATCTTTCAAGAATAGTATAATACACCCACAGTGCAAAATTTATCAGAGTAGAATTCTAGCCAGATATTTAAGACCTACAAAATATCTCATACATTTTATGTGCAGGACCTTCCTTGTTCAAGTCCACTTTTCAAATGGTCTAAAGAGGAAAACTTCACAGCCAAATTTTGTAGAACTTGAATGTAGATTACTATTTAATTTTCAGTGCAAGAAATTATAATAAAATAAATATTATACACCAAAAGGTTAAAAAACTCACCGTTAGCAGACAACGTTAGCACTCGGCGCTAAATAAAAAATAAAGTCATGAGTTCAAACTCTTTTAGCTCTTTCAAATCATCCTCAACAATTGTAAAACATACTCAATGCTTATGGTCCACTTTTCATGATAACATGCAGAACTTGATGGAATTCAGAGACGATTTGTTGACACAAGTGCTTGAAAAATTATCCTGCCATATTTTTATGCTACATAATTTGCTTCCAGAAAATGACTGATATCGCTTTAAACTTGTTTTGTACCATGTTTTGGCAACGATTGGAATCCTTTTTTATCCGAATAGATCCAACCAGTGGCGTATCCAGGAATTGATTTTGGGGGGTGCACATCGAACATCGACACTGTGATGAGAAAGGAAAAAAATCAAGAAATATGGTGAAACTTTAAAAACGCAGTATTTCGATTTAATTTTTTCTATTGAGCATTGCTCAAAGATTGTTTTTTCCCCCCACAAAAATGAATATCATGCAAGAACAATAAGGCGCGGGTACATCGCTCATTTTCCTCTTACATTTCCACAATTACAGAATAACAATTAGTTTTGCTTCTTATTGTCGAAAACAGAAAATAATATGACAATATTTCAGTGTCCATAAAGTATTTTTCATTGAAAAAACCTGAAGCATATTTACATGAAGGTTACATGTTTTTTCAAAATTCGGTGCCACCATTTTTTATAGTCTTACAAAATCTTGGCCCCCCCCCCCCCCAAGATTTTGTAAGACTATAAAAAATGGTGGCACCGAATTTGCCACCATTTGGGTGCATTGGTCCCTTGACACCCCCCCCCTGGATACGCCACTGGATCCAACTCTTATTCTTTTTTTAGGCTTAGATTTCCCGGAGAGAGCCTATCGATAGAGCCCTCTTACCTCCTGCCCATTCCCCAATCGCTGCCAAAACTATACTAAAATCGTGTTTTAAATAATTCCGAAGTATTTATGGGAGAGAACCTCCGAAGTCTCTCCTAGTTATGCAATCAAAAGATAGCAGGAAATCAGTTTCCAAAAAATATTTGCCCCCTTACTTTTAAGTCCCAATCGCCACTACTGCTGAATGTGCTTTACAACAATACCAAATAAGAAATTAAAACAAGGGCAAAAAATCTGAAGTTAAAATACTTAAACAATTAGATTAAACGAAATGGAAAGGTCATAAAAAATCCTCTAACCACGGCACTACGGAGGAGGGGGGGGGGTCAAAGAATCCATTGATTGCGAGCCACTTTCACCTAATGATGCATTATAACACAGAATCCACCGGTTGCAGTTGGCAAAACCCCTTTTACCTGCGTATCCTTGTTGGTAGATATTATCCCGGACGAAAGAATAATCGTCAATTTGAAACAATGCTAAATAAGAAATTAAAACAAAGACAGAAAATCTAAAATTGAAATACTTAAACAATCAGATTAAAACGAAATGGGAAGGCCATAAAAAGTCCTCCAACCACGGCTCTATGGAAGAGGGGGAGGTGAGGGGGGGGTCAAAGAATCCATTGATTGCGAGCCACTTTCACCTAATAATGCATTACAACACCGAATCCGCCGGTCGCAGTTGGCAAAACCCCTTTTACCTGCGAATCCTTGTTGGCTGATATTATCCCGGACGTAAGAATAATCGCCAATTTTTCTTTCCACTTGTAACAGAATCTGTCGGCAGCTTAGATTAGAGGCTACCGAGCTATTTCAATCAAAGCGCATTTCTAAGACCCCACAAGAACTGGTAGTTATTTGCAGAGACGGTGGCATTTCCTCCCCCCTCCCTCCTTCAATTGTTCTCTCCTTATTGACTTTCGTCTGCCTCAAACCACTACTATGCGGGGGTGAGTAGATCCTTCCTCTGGTTATTTGTTTGTTGGTTTCTTTTTTCATGAAAATATTTAATATTTAGCGTGAGAAAAAAGAAGGTAAGAATTGCACTAAGAGATTTGACATGCGTTCTCGCAAGATTGATGTTTCGTGGCAAGTTTGGTATGTTTTTTTCTTTCCTTTTCTTTTCCTTTCTTCCTCTTTTCTTTGCGTAAAATATGTTTCTTGTTGTTGATGGTGACAATACCAAAGTCATACTAATCAATTAAAATTCTCATAAATATTGTTATTTTAACCACCACCCATTTACATTTAAAAATAGAAATAGGATGCAAAATAGCATCACGTTTCTGTAGTAAAATTTCATCGTAATAAGCCTGCCTTTTTTATTCTCTGTAGAACGTTTTAAAGCATCGTTTAAATAATTTCATTCATTTGTTTTAGAGAATGCTCTATAGAAAAATCTGACCTCTCTTTGATAATCTTTACTAGTCACTAAAAAAATTAAAAAAACCAGGCGATTTTTAAAATAAATATAGTGAAGTTGATAATAGTGATTTATAAAATATTTTTCCATTAAACATGGGATTAATTTTCATTATTTTCTGCGATTTTTCTCAAAAGTTTATTTACTTACGGGTAAAAGCTGCATTCTTACATGTAATGCACCGCTAGCTCGGTTATGTCATCTGGATGACATACCGAGCTGGTGGTGTTGCATGTAGTTCTGCCTTAGTCCCGGCTTGGGGTGGAAACATGATGCTTAACTTCATTCTATCTTCATCACGGGACGCGGGAGCGTCCCGCCCCGCCAAGAAAACCAAATACAAGCCGCCAAGAAATTTCCGTCGCCAATAAAAATGTAAAAGAGCGACTAGGACTGTTTACGCGAGTAACCAAACCGGGGTTTTCACCCCTCTGTATCTCAGCCCCATAAAGATCCTTAGAGTTCATTTTTGGTATACTCAATCTCCAGCGGCCCCTGACGGCACATACTAAAGCAAAACATCCAGGACCCTCAGGGGGAGGGGTGATATATGTTATAAAATCGCTATTTTTCGCACTTTTTAAAAATTGTTTGACAGGGGTCCAGACTAAACGGTAACTCGGATTGAGCTCTGCTTTTGCACCCACATTTATTTTGTCCCAAAGCTCGGCATAGGGGGTTTTTCGACCCCTCACCCCCTCCCCCCTCGTTTTTATTTTCCGTATCTTTTCTACCCGGGGGTCTTTAGTGTTGATTTTTGGTATGAAAATTCTCGATGAGACATTGAGGACATTTTCCCAAAATTTACCCCCCGGGGTCATCGCACCCCGGAGTTATTAATGCTTAAAATTGGTCCGATTTCTATCTACTAGCTCTGTTCAACATCTGAGCATTTATGTTTTCATTGTTGGGCCACGAGGAAAGAAAACTCAATGATTTATAATTTCATCTGTTGCCAGTTTCTATTTGTTAACAAATAAAATATTTGTAATTGATTTTATTGCATAAGGCTTTTAAAAGGGATCTTCAATTTAGTTCATTTTAATATGAGATCGGCAGTAAGGGTTGGGGTTTTTTTTTAAACTTTTAATTTAATCGTAGTATTGTTAGCAACTAATTTTGTTTTGCGTCGGTTCGGGTGGTACATTGTGATTGATTTCAAATTTATCCTAGACTGAAGAAGATCCTTGAACTTTTGCACCAAATGCATGCTGCCAAGAAAACCACAGATGTCGGACCGCCAAGGAAAATGTTGAAGGGGAAAAAAAACATGCAAAGTAAATTTTGAAGAGAAAAAAAAAACAGGCAAAGAAATAATATTAATGCAAAAACATGTGATATCTCCCCAAAAACAACAGTGTTGTAAAAAAATCCCCCGCCAAGAAAACCTTAAATACTCAGCCTTAAAAAGTTATGATATCGAGTTTTCCCGCCAAGTTTGTGCCAAACTACAACTAACCTGTATGTATAGTTCTTTTAAATTGTTTTCAGTCCTGCCAGGCGGGAAGTTTTTACTCATTGAGCAACCACCTCACAAGACAAAGCTTCCCGCCTGGCAAAACTGAAAACAATTTAAAAGAACTATACATACAGGTTAGTTGTAGTTTGGCACAAACTTGGCGGGAAAACTCGATATCATAACTTTTTAAGGCTGAGTATTTAAGGTTTTCTTGGCGGGGGATTTTTTTACAACACTGTTGTTTTTGGGGAGATTTAAAATTACTGTAAGTAAATCATTAAACGTTGCAGTTAACTTATGCAACAGTGCTTTAATATCTCGTCTTTTTTTTTTTTTTTTTGAAGAAAAAATTAGAAAAAATCCTTACTGGTCCGCGAACTTTTTAAAATTTTGCCAAATGCAAAATTTGCACAGACGCGAGTCAAAAGCGGTTAAGAATTGCTGCTACATGACATGAGTCTCTAATATCACCCTAAATAAATAACAAGTTAATCAAAATACATAAACCTAGTATTGTAAGCTAGTATTGAAATTTTTTGGACAATCAAGAAGTTTAAGCAATTAAATGTAAACCAGTAAGATATATAGACACCGAAACATATGTTTGAAAACTCTTTATACAGTTTGTTGTTTGTCATTAATGCGACAAACCAATAGAAGAACTGGAGAACACAGACGTGTGAATAATTAAACAATAAAAAGTTTTGAGTTTAAGACAAAGCAGACGTGTTTTCTTAACTGTTGATAACGGATTACGCTAAAGATTGTAGGCTCAATTCAAGGAGATCAAAAAATTCCTAGTTGCTCCTAGTTGCCTTTTAAATACATGCATGATTCTGAGGAACAGCTCCATTCTAGTAAATATTTTTCAACAAAGCTGAAGAACATGCATTAAAAATGTGATTTTTCGATTTAGTTATTTTACGGGTGATTTTTTAACTGTTATAAAATGTTAACAATAACGTCTACGGGAGAAATTTATAACTTCTAAAAAATTATCTAAAACACCATCATCACCAATTATTATTTCTTAATACTGAAAGAATGAGAAAACTGCAGATGTTTACAAGAAGTTCTTAGTGTTTTTGTTTCTCATAACCTTAAAACATTTTCAAAGGTGAGAGAATAATTGATTGTATCAAAGTGAAGTAAAATCAATGAACGATAAAAGCGTAAGCGATTTTACTTTAGATATAATACAGATAATTAATGTGTGTAAAATCTTGATTTTCACAATAAAGTTTATAATTACTGTTCTCATTTTTGTTATTAGAAACGGTAAAAATTTGGATGAAAAATTTATTTAGAATAAAGCTTAAATTTTTGTATTTATATTTTTACTTATTCACGTTTTAGCAAAAAGGAAATAAATCATCGTGAAAAAATATTTTTACTGCTCATGTTATCTGATTAAAATTAGATTTATTTGTAAACGCATTGTGCTGATATTATTCCTACACAATTTTATTTCAGTTCGTAATGTTTATTTATTCATTCAAATATTTAAATTTTAGCTAGAGGCATTTTCTTTTCTAATTCATTTGTACAATTCATTTCTCCTGCTTCGACTCGCTTTCCGAACAAGAGAAAAAAATTCTTGCACTGAAAATAGACGTGTTTAAAAGAAAAAGTTAAAATTTGTTAAGATTCATTGCATTACAGCCTAAAATAATCGAGACAGATATACATGGCTGCTTGTGGATAATTGATGGTAAAAAGTGAGCCTTTTCTTCTTACAATTTATAATCTATTAGGTTGGTGCGTATGAAATGCCGGATTCTTAAGTGATTGTATAAAACTGCATATCTTTCTTCAAAAGCTGTTTATTCAGTCAAAGTATGCTCCATTCGCTTCAATACACTTCTCCCAACGAGATTTTAAAGCGTAGATGCCTGTCTTAAAAAAATTTTGGTCTTTAGAATTAATAAACTCTGATATCGAGTTTTTTAGACTGTCTTCATTTTCATAGCGTTTGCCCCTTAAAAACAGCTCTAAATGCTTGAAAAAATGAAAATCGGTCGGCGAGAGATCCGGTGAATATGGTGGATACTGCAAAACTTCATATTCCAGTTGGTTCAGTTTCGCAATTGTTTTGTGTGTCGACAGAATTCATATCGGCAATAAACTCAAAAGAAATAACAAAAGGGAAGACCTTCGAGAAAACCTATTTTGCTGAAATGAGTCGCTGGCAATGGACAATACGACTATGAATGAGGTTATGCCAAAGACAAAAGTATAACGAAAACAGGGAGACAAACGTCCGCATCTAAAGAGAATCCGACATTTCATACGCACCAACCTAATATATTCAATAGTTTTTATTTAAACTAAAGTTGAATTCAAAAACTTTACTAAATAGGCTAAAATGGAATGGTGCCTTGTTTCAATCAGTGGTTGGAAAAGCTACATTTATTTTGTAGCGAACTACAACTACAACTACTTTATTGTAAATGTAGTCAACTACAACTACTTTTTTGAAAAGCGACTACAAACTACTTTTGAATTGTAGTCGCTATTTCGCTACTTTAAAAAAAATAAATAAAAAGCATACACCGTTTGAGGATTGACAGAAAAAATTTGAGAAGTATTTAACATCAATAAATTAACTCATTTGAATATGGAATAGATCTAAGAATTGTCTTATGAAATTATTTGTTAATTTTCCTTTTTTTCTTTTTTTGCTAAAATTTGTCCTTTTTAGATTTTTTTTTTACAATTTTTACGATTATTCGATACAACAAAGGATTCAAAAGTTGAAAGATTAAAAGAATTCAACCTTCAATTTTGTTTTTAATTTCTTGTCGGGGAATATTTAGGAACATGAAAATTACTTGAAGGAATATAAAAAGTATGATGCCAAATAAACCAATGACATCAAACAGATAGAATGTATTTCGTCAAAATGATGTACCTAAGATCAGCTCATATTTTTATGGTTCTTATTTCTCATTGCGTCCACTGCTGTACTCACTCGTGCACAAGGGCGGATACAAGGGAGGGGCGATGGGGGCGATCGCCCCTCCCTTGAGGGACTCTTCCACAGCGGTTCTTAGATTTTGAAGTTCAAAAAAGGCAGTTTTAGTTGATTTTTGATGATATTAAGAGAAAGGGTGAGGATTCGGAGCTCTGATCTGGAAATTTTTCGAAATGGAAGACCAAAACATTTGTAACCAACATGTGTTAACAAGGGTGCATGGAGAAAAAAATGGGCAAGTAAGAAAAAAAACTCAATCGCCCCTCCCTTGGAACATTTCTGGATCCGCCCTTGCTCGTGCAAGATTTGCACCAGTCAGAGTCAATTAAACCTTGTTTTTCCCTTCGTTCTTTTTTTTTAATTAATTAATTTATTTTTTTTAATTTAAAAGTAGTTTTCAGAAATCGCTACAAACTACCATTTTTTGGTATCGCGCTACTCACTACTCTATTTTTTTAAAAAGTAGTGAGCTACACTACAAACTACTTAAAATGTAGCTACTACAGTAGTGTCGCTACTTGTAGCGCGCTACTTCCGGCCACTGGTTTCAATCATCCAGTTAAAAAATACTCATGCTTAAAATGGTTAATACAATTCTTTAAAGACAATTACTTATTTAAAACGTTGAGGGAAAAAATACCTCAAAGCACCACCAAGTGATGCCCTAGCCCTAATTTTTACACCCGCTTTGGGATCACATAGGATAAACTACTTCCGATTAGAAACATATTAATAATTCAGAGGCAGTAAACGAAAAATAAAAACAAGAAATCAAAATTTTGAAAACATTTCTCATAAAATGGTTTCGTCTGTACAAAAGACCCCTCGATAAAAGCACAAGGATGTAAACTATAACGCATCTTTGAGGCAACTTCAGAATTTGATTGACAGTATATCCACTGTAGCCATCATGCATCAAGAAATACAGGAGTGTTTACCGCACTTGAATTAATCTGCTTTTCAAAAACATTTCTAACCTACGTACTTTTTAAAAGTGTGTAAAGCATCTTTTAAACGACTCATAAATGGTTCTTTTGAAATGATTTCACAATCTAGAAAACATAATTTCATAAATCTTGATGAGATGAGGGCAAAAAAAGTTGCAAAGAATGCATTAAAAAGTACGCATGCGATTCCACAATTCGCATCAAACAGTCCTGTGCAACATGAAAAAAAAAAAGGTTCCGGTGTTATCGGACCGCCATATTGTGCGATCTCGTTTACGTTAAACATCCTGCTATTTCATGGTTGGCTGAATATAACAGATTATATTCATTGTGATCAGGTATTATGAGATTCCTTGAGAAAAATTCTTTTGTCCTAAAGTGATTTACTTATCAAAAAGCAAGTTTTTCAAATATTGTAGAAGAGGACTTCTTTAGCTTTAATGCGTGCGAACATTAAATATTTGATAATGCCTGCAAAGATGATTTTTTCAAAGCCCAACTCTTTATGCGTTCAAATAACGAGTGCCCTGAGGTTTGTAATGCTTCACGTATTAAACTTAATTAAGCGTAAGCACACAACCTTTTAATATCAAGCTATATATAATGTACAACAAAAATCGCTTTTTCTAAAGCATTCTAGAAGAGTTCTTTTTAATATTCTAAGCGGTTATTCCATTTTTTAAAAACTGAATTTCTTAAAAATGTATTAAATAGGAGGAATGGTGTATGAAGTACTTCAAAGCTTCTATGAAATACATTTTGCGCTGCATCTATTATAAGAGAATTTTCATTCATCCACTTATGAGAATAATGTGTTTTTGAAAGTTCAGGCCTAAAAATTCATATTATAATAAATGCATCCCGTTTTACTGGGGTAAAAGTTCAAAATCGTTTCTTTTTCTGTCATTGAGGTAAATAGTCGCAGTAAATCCCTTATTTATTTATTTATTTATTTTTGACATACGGCTATGTGTGGGAAATAAATGTGTATCATGATTATAAGTTCAGTTATTGTTTTTTATTTGAACACTTTTGTTAGGTTCATTCTCTTTTTGATTCTTGCTACTAATATTTGTAAATTTATCTTCTGCTGTGCTTTACATTTATTACTTATTGATTTATTATTATCCACAATATTTCATAGTTCTTTTGCATTATTTAATTTAATTATCGTCTGCGCTTTCGTTTTTTGGAATGGTAAAGCTAAAATGAATAAGGCAAGAGTTGGAATGTAGTTGATGAAGTGGGAATGTAGTTGTTTTTGTCCATTGTTAGTGAAGAATGTTATTTTATATTTTATGCAAAAATATGCAATTAAAATTTTTCTTTTAAGCAAGTGGAATGGAATAAATTGTTTTTGGAGGCTTTAGCGAGATAAGTATTTTTTTTTATTATATGGTAAGGTTATTCGCATTTTAATTTCTTCTTTCTTTTTTTGCACAGGTCCTTGTAATATTTGATCTGGAAATAAAACAAAGAATTTAGTTAATAAAAAATGTAATAGCGACAAAAAATGTGGATACTAGAAAATTTTTAAATTGATTCAATTTGTAACCTTCACATTAGCCATGTTCTTCTTGTTCTTGATAATTGCTTGAATGCTTTATGCATCAATGACCCCTGTACATGAAAATTACAGAGATTTTGCATTTTACTCATTCATTTTTTTTCTGTTTGCGTTTTTCTATCTACTTTTTTACGAATTCATAAAATAATTGAAATAGCACCAAATTTAATACTGCACTTAAATTCATCTTCAAAATGAATTTTCCAGTTCCAGCATATACTAAATTTCGATAGTTGAACATAAGGATTTGAAAAGTTAGTTCCTTATTGTATTTTAGTTCTATTAGTTGGGTGAATACAAAATTTAAATTTCACCTAAGCCGGAATCACAAGCATATTTTGAGACAAATTTCAAAAATTACACTCCAAGAAATAAAGTCATGGCTAACTACAGTTTCATATGAAGTCTAGCTGGTGATTTTTGAACTTATAAAATATTATATCAATAAGCATTGTCTACTCTTACTTACTACTTTTAATATTTAAGTACTCTTTACAGAAACAAATCACGACAAAAATGCACACTTAATAGGTTATTGGAATACGTATATCCAATTAGCTTTGACTGATTTTTTCAACTAATATAAGAAATTTATACAAA
Source organism: Uloborus plumipes (assembly GCA_038373865.1). NCBI lineage: Eukaryota > Metazoa > Arthropoda > Arachnida > Araneae > Uloboridae > Uloborus > Uloborus plumipes. Next base: position 151,874 of record JAXGGA010000504.1, on the reverse strand, counting down.
CCAATATTTCATCAAATCCCTGGAACAAGCTCTGACTTGGACCATTACCCCTGCAATTACAACACATATCTTCTCTCTTACTTACTGAGAAATCAGTTACGTTGTACCACCTAAATGAGCTGGATAAATTTAATCTGGCGTGATGGGTGAGAAATAAGGGGGGCAGGGGGAGGCGCTGAACATCTCTCCGACTAGTGGGAAGAGGGGGGGGGGGATAGGAAAGAAAGCTAGCCTGGAGCTCCTAATGAATTCAAGCCCTTTGATAGCTCACCCAGTTCTGCTTTCTTTGTTTACATCACGGCGTTATCAGTTGGGAAGGCTGGAATTAATATTTGGGTTTTAGATTTGACGGGGGGGCAATGAGTATCTAATGGAGCGTTTTGCACGAGGGGGAGGGGGAAGAGGCTTGCCCACCAACACTAATGATACACCAAAGAAACCGACGATTTTAAAACGGTGATTTCAAACTGACGTCTTTTTCTGCAAAATATTTTTACTGTTATTGTTGCCCGCCTTTTCTGTCTCGCATTCTCTTGGCGGCCGTTATCGTTTGTCTTTCAGGCATCGCGTCGTCTGTTTTTTCGATAATAGCGTTCGCTTCCGGTGCGGTGAGGGGGAGGTGTGATTTGATGGTGATGATGATGAAATATGCATTATTTTCACATTTAGAATCGGGAGACTTTTATTTTTTTGATACGCTCCTTTTTTTGTGTTTTTGCCTCATCTTTTGCTATTGGATCCTTTTTGTTCGCCGTCTGATTCGATGGAATGCGTCTTTTTCGGGAGAGATAGTCCTCTCTTCCAAGCATTTATTTCCAATTTTCCTCCTCATTTGCATTACGTCTTCAATCCAAAAACATATTTGTTCAAAATTTTACGAATGATTGATTTTTTTTTCATGCGTTTTTGATTTAATGATGATAGCTTTCACTTTTCAGTTCTGTTGCAAAAAATTTACATTCAGATTTTGGCATTGCAAATTCGTAAAATCTTGCGCTATATATAGAAAAACTGGAAGTTTGAAAAATGAATTTTTCGTGCAATTGCAGATTCTGTTAACCATCAAAACAATAATGATTTTATATTAAATATTAATCATTAAAAAGATAATAACACCGAAATAGTGCTTTATCGTGAGAAATAGCCTTGAGAGAGAACTAAATGCAATAAGGAAGAGATAAGAAAAATGCTAGTCATATATTCTTCGACTGTGCACTAACTATATTTATGAATCAGAATTATAGACTGGGATATTGCTAGAGGATTTTTAAGGCATAAAAATATTTTTAGAGGAGATAATTCATTTTTTAGTAATGAAATATACGAAAACAGTGAAAACCCACAATAATAAGAGCACAGAGAAAAAATCGGGGAACTTGGGGGGGCGTAGCCCCCCAAAATATTTGAAAAATCACCAAAAACGATCTTTTTATTCTAGTTTCTTTAAAAACACCTTTAAAACATTTTTTTTGGTGCAGAACCAAAGTATAGGATCCGCTCCTATGGCTCCTGGGTCAGAAAAAATTTTCACGCTGTAAATTTTTTTTGAAAAAATAAAATAATGCTCTAAAAATCGCACTTTGCACTCGAGTTTTAAAGCAGGTCTTCAGCCAAAAAAAAAAACAAAATTGTGGCTGATTCTTTTGTCAAATGACCCCCTATTTCCAAATATGACCTCAGTTTCCCCCCTCCACCCCCTCTTTCCAGAGAGCGCCCCCCCCCCCCCCAATTCAGAGTCATTTTACTAATTCGGAGGGGAAAAGTACATTACGTAACCCGTTAACATAATTCCAAAAGGCAACAGAGGTTCAAAGTTCAAAATCATGTACATGTGTAACCAAAAGTATACAAACTAGGGCTGTATTTAATTTTGTGTTAAAAAAATATTAATAATAATTAAAAAAATACTTTTTATAAATGAAATAGAAAATGGTAGGTAAAGAAAAGATATGGACAATATTGATTTCTTAAAACTTTTAAAATGTTTCTCACTTTGTATTAAAAAAACTAAATATTCAAAAGCAATGTTTTAAAATTTCAGCTGTGTTTTGTTTCCGTTCCCGATTTTTTATTATGTTAAATTTATTTAAAATACAAAGGAAAAAAATACGCTTGATTAATTTTTGAGACGTATTGTCGGTTTTAAATGCGTGAACTATGCTGTTAAAGACGTTGAAAATATATCTAGTTAGAGATAATCGGTTAAAGAAAATAAGTAAATGGGAATAAAAATAATATAAACCTTCAGTGCGTGGCGCCAAATCAAATCTGTAAAGGCACGAATACAGCTCTCGCACAAAACATGCGGAGAGTAGAGATTGAGTCATACAACACCAAATCGGTTGTTTCTCTGCGGTTAGACTGCTACTGCGAAAAAACAAAATTTACAGGGATGCCCAAATGCTGTAATCTACTTTAAAAGACTACAATGTTACGCTCCACATTTTAAATCCCAGCAGTATTTGAAATAATGGGGAATATACCATGAATGTTCTAGTTCAAAATAGGCGATATATTTTGATGAGTTTTCTTGTCCTGTGAGTGTGAAGTCAAAATATTTGTCCTGTGAAATCAAAGAATTACACAGGAATTAAATGTACCCAGGAGCGGACATAGAATTTTTTTGTGAGAATGGCCAGGAAAGGTTAAACGTGCCTCCACCCCTCCCCCGCCCGTGTAACTTTTTATTAAAAAAACTAGCTGCCAGGGCAGCTAGATTAGCTTCCTGCGGCATGTTGATGCACAACGTGCCCCCTCTCTAACTTTTACCTTATTCTGATGTTATATTATTTGGTATAATTTAATGTTCATTAGATTTCAAGACATACCACACACGTGACCCAGCGTTGCACGGGCACTTCGTGCCTTGAAAGTAGTGAGGAAAATTTCAAGAAACTACTCCCCGCCAAGGCGGCTCGCTAACAGGCGCTTTACGCCTTCACTTTTTTCCTGCATCAAAAAAATCATTTGAATCATTGAGATGCTTCGCTCCTTCAAAATGGTGAGGAAAATTACAGCAAGTTCTGCTCGCTCAAGGGAAAGAAGTAGACACAGATACTCAGTTTTTAATATAAGTAGATGGCTTTTCAACAAATGAATGTTTCAAAATATTACAAGTAGCTAACGATAAAAATACTACGTAAGTAACCCGCTTATGAGTTTCGTGTTTGATTTAGTTAAGCCTTCATTCTAAATTCTCATTCTCATTGTTATCACTGTTTCATAGCAACGACGTTTTGCAAGAATGGATTTCATATTTAATCATTTATTAGGCTTAATCGCTTTAAACTTGACTACTTATTAATTGATATCTTCGCTAATTAAAATCGTATAATTATATCAATTGAAACTAATGAAGCCTGAAAAATTACCTATCTATCGGTACCTGGTTCGACTTTCAGGTCATTGGCGTTCAGGAGAAAGAAGCGTGACATAGAAAGAAAGATAGTTAGAAAGATACTCAGTTTTTAATATAAGTAGATCTTACGAGGCTCCTTTAAAATGCTCTTTAAGTTCCTCCCCTTGCTCCCCTCAAATGACGGATCTACTTAAAAATATTACTTGAAACATAAGTAATATGTACCATCTTTAATTTTATATACAATAACATTTGAAGGGCCAGGGGGAAAAAAGATGAAAGTCACTTTTTCGTCAATTTTAAGATATTAGAGCTATCTAGGGGATATAAATGATTAATATCACCTGGTAGAACAACAAGGGGAAAAAAAGATGAGAATCGACCGAAATGTGCATGAAAACTCTATTAACTACATAAGGAGTTGCGAGAAATCAAACTTTGTTCTTCATTTTTCGCGATATCGCTTTTTGGTCACTTTCATCTTTTTTCCCCCTGGCCCTTCATTTCAGTGCAAAGGAAGTCATTGAGATAGAGCTGAAATTAAGCAATAATCAGCATTTTAAGCCCCTTCTTCGCCCCCCATAACTCCCAAACCCGACGCTCAAATTCGTGGGACTTTTTTTACACGTTATCTCCTTATCATACTGAACAACTTGGCATAGGTGGCAATTGTATTTTTTGAATGTCCGGTTCATGGCCTAATTTGACTGGACTATAAGGAGGGGAAAAGGGGGAGGGGAGTCAAAGAGCAATTCTTGAGCAAAAATGGGAGGTGTTTGGCCTTTTTTTTTTCATAATATTAGACCAAAAATGCAGTTTTATTCTACATTTTGTCGCTAAAGGAGATCGCCTCGGGATCCACTCTTGAAAACAAGAGAAGGAGGGAGGATCTTTGACACCTGCGTTTTGAAAGTAGAGGCTTCACAACCATTTGGAAGTCTATAGGAAATCAAAATCATCATGAAGTCCAAAGTTTCAGCACCTGCGCAGCAGCTATGCATACTCACTCCTATGAAATTGCATCCGGGAATCATACTGCACCCCAGTTCCTTTCTTTATGCATTCAATTATGAACCTTTCTCTAAAATTCCTTCACAAAATGGATTATGAAATTTAGCTGGCTGAAAGATCCGGAAAAAATAAGCTAACTACCCACATTACTGCCTATTTATGACTAACCACACAAACACCGCGCAGGAAAATAAAACTTTCCCACCGTCAGCCGCGACGCTGATAAAAAGAAAACAAAGCTCGCGAGATTTTAAGGAAAAGAAAAAAAAATGCAGAAACGCAAACACAAAGAAAACAGCTTCTTGGCAACGGTATTATTAATGCTACAGCGTCAGCGTCAGTGTTTAATTTCTGAAACACAGCCCTCAGAAAGGGTCGAGAAGACAATGGAAGCAGGTGCATATTTCACTTACGCTGCAAGTAGTCATTGGAGCTTCAGTTTTCTGAATGTGTATTTATCGCGGGCTGTCTGGAAGAGAAAATTGCACCCACGCCCCCGCGAACGTGGTCATTAGGTATCTCTGGAGGTGACCGGTTCACACTGGGGCCCCGTGGTAAGTGGGGTTCGCGAATTGAAAAGGAGGCATTGCGGCGGGCAGTTGGAAACCTCGCCAAGCAACAAAAGATCGCCGGTGAGGACATTTCTGTACCTCAGAACCAGACTAACGTAAGTCTTTTTTCGTAACTTTTCAGCAGAGGGGGAAAACGATTGCCGAATACATACAAAAGATGGGACTCGTACTCTTTTAATGCTGCTAAATAATTGTGAAGGAATTTGTTTTATAGAATAACGTACTCATGGATCGATGCGGAATAAGATTCTACATACAATGAAGCAATAAAGTGAAAATCGTCATTTTTGGACTTACGTCGTTCTGGTTCTGAGGTACAGATTTGGCACTTTGACTTGCTCAAGATATTCCTTCCTATCTGCGTGCTCATTCGATCTCTATTGCAGTCTATTGTGAGGTCTTATCTATCTTCTGATCGACTGTGGAGCATTATTACGTACAATACCTTGTGAAAGAAAAATGAAAATATAAAAGCATAAATGACAACGCCTTTTCTTCAGAATCATCTCAGTTGTAGCTTTTATATTGCAACTAAGTCAATTTGGCAGTGAAAGGGGACTGCACCTTTTTACGGCTTTTGAAAAAATAGCAACATGCTTTTAGAGTCTATTTTTCTCAATTAGCAAGGCTTTGAATAAGAAAAGATTTGTACCACTTATTATCAAACTTTTCAAAACCTTAACTCCAAAATGTAAGAAAGCAATGAAAGAATATTTGAAAATTAACATCGCTGCGTTTCATTAGTTTTTTTTCCTCCACAAAACATTCTTGATTGAGTTTATTAAAATGTAAAAAAGTTGAAATATTATTGCCATGTTTTGTATTTGAAAAACTGGAAATCTGACGATTAAGTATGCTCGTATACATTTTTAAGGAATCTACACTAGTAAAATTTGAGAACAAGCAAACATATGTGTCTGTACATCTATCTACGTCTGACTATCTTCTCACGACCTGCTAGGAGATAGGTGCTAACCGATTCTGGAAATAATTTTGAGAAAGCCATTTTTCACCTTGATGTGGGATTTTGGGGCTATAGATTAAAAACTAAAAAAAATATATAGCAACTTTGGTCTGTATTTTTACTCCCCGATTAAACTGAAAACCTTCCTAAACTTAACCCATTTATGCCCAAGTTTTTTTTTTAAACAATTTTTTTCAATATTTATCTGCTTAAAACTCTTACTTGGAATGGTTTACATACATTTTAGGCTTAAAATAGTTCACCGTTGCTATATTTATTAAGTTATTTAACGTCCTGTTTATGGGATATTTTGCAGATATGTGAGCAAAATACGACCTTACTTGACTTTTCTTTTGCAAAGTAACATTACAGAAGGCATCTGTGATCAATTTTAAGCAAATGATTTTAAAATAGTTTAATTTTATGAAAAAAAAAGTTCGCAAAAAAAAAACCTTACTTTCTGCGGCTACCCATGCTGGATCGTTGCTTGACTGATTCGTCTGAAAATAGCTGTCAATAAATAAACTCTGATGTCCAAATAGTGGCTCTAACTAGTTTTCTCAAGACGAAGGACTATTTGACTTGTGAAAAACAGCTTTAGTAAAAGGATATACCCATTACAGGTTTTTGCATGCAGTAAGTAACAAGCGTCCCGTTTATAGGCTACTGGGCATAAATGGGTTAAGTAGATTGTCTATATACTGACCATCGATGAGAAGAAAGGGCAAATGTCCTGTCTTCAGGCAGAAATCGACGTATTTATTCGTTTACAATGATACCAACTTCCGCAAAAATGTGTTAGCCTCCAAATCAGGTAGAGTCACGTTGAAATGAGCAAAGCACATGATTCAATTTTTTGCTTTTCCCTCCCATTCCATAGCAACGTGGACACACTTCTAATGTTAATCACGGATCTATAAATGCATCACTCACTATACCTCTGCACAGTAACAGATTTTCATTTCTGGAAATCGGCCGTAACGCATTTTTAGAACCTCTTGATAAAAAATTTCCATACTCGGTTTTTGACCCCTTTCTCGAGCCTTTATATCGTCTCGATTGCGACTTTTGCAACATGCTAAATCCACCACTGTTACTGCAGCAAATTGCAGTTTCTCCAGCTCAGATTAGCTTTCGAAGCTAATATCGAAAAATATTAACTTCTTTTTGAACGATTTGTATCTGAATTGTTGCTGAGTAATTAGAATAATACTGCTAAGCGGGGGAAAAAAGATACGCTATCAATTCAACTTCAGCATTACCACTGACACCATAACAAATCTCGGCTCAAATGCAAAATAGGAACTTCCAGCCTAAACATTATTTATTAGTGGCTCCTGGAACTCGTTATTTGCGCGAGTGTTTTAGCTGCTGTATTTCACCCTAATAGACAAATAACATCAACAAAATGACATTATATATATACCGTTTTACAACTACAAAATTATGCAGTTTTTCTGCTCCGAAGTCATTCCAACGTTTGATATTATTATTTTTATTACTTTATTATTTTTTTACACTTCAGTTCAGTTTAATCTTAACACTGGGTGATAAAGATTTCTCAATGCGGAGTGTCACAGTTTCTGCCTACCGTAATGTTGCCATATTAATGTGAGATGCGCTGTTATCGACTATTTTGTAGCAGTTTGTCGCGTTCATAGTAAATGGCGGTTCAAGTTTTGTGAAATTTTAAAAGAAATCCTTCGAAGATGTCTAGAGCTCTTTAAACTTCGTTCAAATATAAATGTTTAGAAGTACTTTGCAACACTGTGCACAGACAAGACAAATGGACTGAACATTGTCGCAAAAAGCATGCATATAAATTTAGAAATAATATTAATATCAAGTACAAAGTGTAGCTGCTAAGAAAGGCAGTAGTACTTGGGATAAAGCGACTAGTAACACGGGTGCAGGCTCCATTGTTTCAACGGTGACAATGACAAATATACAAAAATGCACCATTAACTTCAAGGTAAGATTTATATTAAACATTCCTTGTAACAGTATTTTAAAACTATCTTACTTTGTTAATTATTTGATTTCAAAAAGGTACACTTTATATGTATATAAAAATATATAACCACCAAACACCTGTTTTATTAGTATTAATGACGGTTCATAGTTTTAAGTGGCTATATATGGGCATGGCTTGCATCTTAAAAATCTTGAACTGTTTTTATGCATGCGTTGAAATAGGGAATTCATTGGTTCCATGATAGCTATGGCACATGAATATTGGGCTAAAAATTAAAAGGGAGAAAATGAATTTTTTAGTGTCTGCCTGAGAAGTTAATTTGTTTGTTTCTAACGAGACTAAGATTCTTTCATGTTGCACAATTATTTCTTGATGGCTATTACCATTTGAGAGGCACCTGGACTCTTACGAAGTGGAGGGTAGGCCCGTCATTTAGGGGATCAGAGGGTCAACCCCCCCCCCCCTCCTCGGCTTTAGGAAACCAATGTGTTTACCTGCAAGTGGGTGGGGTTTTTACTATTTTTTGGCATATTTTACATTGAATACATACCCATTGCCCCTGCCGGAAAAGTTTGAAATGACGGTCCAGGCAAAGAGGCATTATTTTCATTTGCTAAGTGTAAGTTATATCATTGATTTAATTTCTTGTTGCTATTGGGAATTATTAATCATTTTCACAGCTATTTTTATTATATTTATCCCACCCAAATTTATTATCTGATTTTATTAATTTATGCCTCATTATAAACTCCCAAATGAGAAAATTTTCGTGGAAATTTACGACTTCACGCTTTTGGCTGGTTAACACATATAAATATTACAATGGTATTTATCTACCTTTTTATGCGTCATATTTTTAAACATTTGAATTTTCTTTCAATGTTTGATTTTACTATCAAAGATCGAGTTGAAATGATTGTTTTATTTATATGACACTCATTAATCTACGAAAATGTTTGTTTGTACTATAATAGTTATTTTCATTTGCATAGCACAAGCAAGTTTATTTAGTTAATTTATTGCTGTTTATTGTAAATATTTTTAACTAATCTTATCCCTTCAGATTCTGTTTATTTCACCCAGCCCTATTTAAACAAATAGTGCGTAAAAATCATGTGATTAGAAGTATTGCATTCAGTTTATACCTTCAGTGTCTATTTTTAAGTCATAATAAAATGATAACTTTCAGTGGCGTATCGCAGAATTTTTTTAATTAAATAATAAAAATTGTAATAAAAAATAAATAAATAAATAAATAATATTAAAAAAAATAAATAGAGAGCGCTAAAAATAAAAAATAAATAAGTAAAACTGGGTTGGCAAAATTTTTGGGGGGGAATTTGCGCCATTGAGCTTGTGGGGGATGGGCACCCCTAGCTTTCGCAAAATAACATTTTTGCCTCCGTGCTTAGTTTTGGCAGTTAATGTATAAAGCGAGACAATAAGATGAAGAGAAGATATTCCCGCCGGATGGTTTTAAAAAGTGTCGACTTCTCTTTTATTTTTCATATTTTGAAATTCTATTCACAACTTCAGAGCTTGAATATGCCACCTTGCGGGATTTATAAAATTCCTTCCAGAGGTAAAACAGTGCATTCCACGTGTATGTTTTGGGTGGAACACTCTTTCTAAATGAGCCAGAATATTCACAAGATTCGATAAATTCATTTCAAAAGAATAAAGAACAAAAAAATAATACATACTATCAAATATCACTAGTTCATTTATAAGAGCAATAAAAACAAAACGGCATGCATTTGTTTTACCTCTAACAGTCATAGGCCGCAACGTTCCAGATAGTTCGTTGGAGTATTTTTCTTTCTTTTTTTCACTCTTCTTCTACTACTACTACTACTACTCATTATTATTATTATTTTATAGACTTAACATTTACTTGAAGACGATCAATGCAAGCATTTTTATCTAATTTTTGTAATTTAATGGGGATTTTTAAACACTGTTTACGATATTTAGGAACTATAGCCATTATTTTAATAGGAACTTCTGGGGTCCTTTTTTTCTCTAATGTTCTAGTCGGTTCTACCAAGCCATGAATATTTAGACTCGAGGGTTTGCTTCCAGTTAACATTACTCGGAATCAAGAGCAAAATCTGAAGGAAACAGGAAATTTTTATTTGGGACTGTACAGTTTATCATAAAAAATCAGCAGTTGTGATTCCCTAATCCCATGGAATGTAAATGACATTTAATCAGTATACTAAGGAAGGAGTAGCAATAGTAGTACAAGTAATGAAAAATGGAAAAGTTTTAGGAGAAGACAAATAGGCTGTGGATACAGTAAAAGAAACAAGCAACCAGTTGCTTACTCAGGGGGTAGGGTTGAGTGGTGTACCCCCTAGGGTTCGAGTTTATCTAAAAAAAACTTGTCATCCAATGTTATAATCTTTTTTATATTCTTTAATTTTTTATTATGTTAATAAAAAAAGTATTGCAAAAGGATAAATTATGGGAAGGATGTCTGAAACGGAGCATAGCAACGGGGTGGAAAAACGACTAACATATACATTTATTTTTAATTTATTAACAATAAAAGTTCATTTTCGAAATTTTTTCAGGAGCTGTCACCAGACCTGCCCTCTCTCCTGCTAACATCAAAAAAGATCGTCTAAAGATCTAACCTCCTCTTTTCTTACATCATGAAAAAAAAAAAATAATAATAAAAATAATAATAATAATAATAATAATAACAATTGAAAGTTCGTTTTCAAAACTACAACTTCGAAAAGTAGCCGGAGATATTTCCTTGAACTCTATACCTTCCCTTCCTTACGGAAAAGAAAATCATGTTTTTAAGATTTTAATTAAAAAAAATTCCGAAGAAACGTCCCCAAACCTCTCTTGCTTTTAGAATTTAAAAATCATCCTTAAAAATTACGTTTTTTAAGCCACACCATTTCAACTTTTGCACTTATAAAGAAAGAATAGCAAATTAGAAATTGCACAAAATTAACAAAGCATTCAAAATTAAAAAGGGCTTAAAACAAGGCTACACAATTTCTCCTAAATTTCGCAATATAATACTTCTAAAAATATTCAAGATAAACTATTCGTAAGAGAAAAGAATACAATTGATAAAGGATTCATAAATCATTCGAGATTTGCAGATGCCATATGGTAATGGTTGCTTCCTCACTTAAAGAAATGCAAGAAAAGCTTCAAAAATTAAATAAAGCAAGTTTGTTGTGTTTCCAGTAAACTTACATTGAAACTTAAAATGGAATATTGTAAAGCAAAAATAAATAAAAACACGTCGAATTCCTTTATTTTCTGCGTAATGCTACTATTGACTATTGGGTGAGTGAGTGTACCTAGTGACTGCCGTAGGATGACTGCCAGGGTCTTTTCGTAAGCCGGCAGTCGGAGTTGGTGTCCAAATTTATTCAAGACAACAAAACATTACATACAATAAAAATAGTACAAGACAAATGACAGGGTACAATACAAAAACAGCAAGACAAAGGACTTACAAAACACAGAGATATGAAAAGATGACAAAACGAAACCAACATAAAAATAAAAATAAATAAATAAAAAAATAAAGGCAAATTCACTAAGTGAATGAAAAGGTATGCGCAAAAATATTATGGGCAAAGATCACGTGTTGGACGGAAGATTGTATAAAAGGGGTAAGTGAGAGAAATTTAATCAGAAGATGTCTTGTATAATAAAAGAAGTGAGATAGTTATTTTCTTTCTATTGACTATTGGATGAATTTGAAACGCTGGGTGTGCAGTTTTTCTTATCTAAGATAAGTCATTACGATGAACAGAATTATCAAGGAAGAAATTGAAAGCCGACTTACACTTTCCTGGAAATCATTCGGTAGGAATTTTAACATTGTGCTTAAAAGTGACCTCTTAATTTGTTTGAAAAGAAAGGTTTAGGCCAGGCCTCCTGCTTCTTTTGGGAAATCAGACTCCTTGCAGCTGCGACATTCTTTATGCTGCAGTGGAAAAAATAAAAGCTGACGAAAACGACGATTATGATTAATGAGAAAATGCAGCCGCATAATTACCAAAAAGTCACACATTAACCAAATGTTAATTAAAAAATGTAAAGGAGGCAACAAAGTAAACTAAAAATTAAACCATATCGGTATTTTTACATTCCTCATCTCAAAAGAACATTGGGAAAATAGCAGCTGAAAAGGATTAAAATCGCTCATTTTTAATTACTCTTTAAATATAATAAGCAAAAGAGTTCTAAATTCCTATTATCATTGAAAATTTCCAAATCTGCCCAATCATAGTTCAATGCTATGTGAGTGCATTTATATTATGCATACGCACACTCATTCGCACATGAGAATGGAATAAAACGGTTTTCGGAGAAGTGGTTACGGAACCTTGAACTTTGATCCTTCTTTACCAAGTCATCCACGTGTAGGCCCACTGCTCTCTTTTCTTTCCTCTAATTTTCCCCGAAGGTAAAGCATTAGATTACTCTCTGTGCAAGTGCCAATTTCTTAAGACGATCTGAATATAGCTGTTTTCACCGAATGCACAATGCTCGCCACCTCAAAATTCGTGGGTGTTCACGGCCTTGCCTTAATATACCCCGCAATTTGCGCACAATGGGGCTGAGAAAAAAATCCAACTTCTCTGAAAATCACCACGTTAGCATTCATCCGGTTAAATCAACACCACACCACCCATTACGTGGACATCTTCGTCGAAAGACAACTCTCCCCTTATATACCTGCCAATATACACCGTTTCTCGGATATTCCTGGTTCTTTTGTCCATTAATCTCTTTCGAATGAAGCCCTACCCACCCCTCTTTTTCAGGGTCTCTGGGCTCATTTGTATCTGTCAGTCTCCTCGTGGGGGTGTGCTGTGCTGCCGATGAAGAAGAAGAGTTTGCCTTGCGTGTAAAGGGAACTTAACCCTGATGATAATAATTAACTTTATTTGCTCCAGAATTATGGATAAAGGAACTGAGTACGGTGACGTTATGGAGGGATTTTGACGGGGAGCTGTGATTCATGCCAAATTACCCACACAAGTTGCCTAACAAAGAAGAAATTTCAAGGTTTTTGGCTGCTTTTGCTTTAGAGTACTGTATGGCATTTAGATAAATGTAATGCAAGCAGGCGCGTATCTAGAAGGGGTTATGGGGGTCATGACCCCCCCCCCCCACCTAAGACGTAACCGACTAAAATAGGATAAAACTGAAGTTTTTGGGACTAATATAACGAAAAAATTGCCAAAAACACAGCCCATTTTCGGGCAAAAATTACACTTTGACCCCCCCACCCCTTTTCAAAGGGGGGCATCACAAGAGGGCAAATAAAAACACATTTCATTAATTTTGGTCGGTAGTACAATGAGGGATTTTTGGTTTTTCAAGGTCCGGACGGTCATGAAAATACCATGGCATTGCATGAAAATGTATTGCACAGTGTCTGTAGTACAGGATCCGGCGTAATGAATAGTACGATATAAAAATGAGACAGAACTTCGAACTTCAGAATTAATTGAAAATTTTATAGAAACAAACACTGAAAGCAAAGAAAAAATTATGCCATTTCCCTTACCAATCATACCACTACTTGATTTTGAATATGACACCATGCAGATAGTCGGCATCAAGATCAGAGCTCTTCTCCAGGCGTCAAATGAAAGCTTAACCGCACGATCCAGCACGTTCAATGGGATCTCCTCCACGTCCACAGCTATACTCATACTGTCCATGAGCACGAGTCCTCATGCTCCGGCTGAACTTATGGAGAGAATGCGTACAGTGGGTTTATCTTGAACCCGTTTATCTATCGCGCCAGGCTGCAATAGTCAGTTCTGAGTTCACAGTGTACAAGCGAACATACTTCAAACAATATAACCTCCTTTTGATTTATTCTCTCACTCGATTTTTTTTAAGTTAGTGCTTATCATACTTCCTATGGTCCCAGATAAAAGCGAAGGTACCTACATTGTAAGAAATTAATGTTGTTTTTAGAGTACAATACAGCTAATTTTCTAGTCATAAACTGTAAAAATTGATAATTTTCTAGTAATAAACTGTAAGCTTTCTAATTTTACTGTACTTAACTGCAAAATTGCTAAATGTACAGTAATAAACTGTAAAAGTGCTAATTTTAGTTTATCACCGTGCATTTTACAGTTTTAAAGTGGAACCGCTGCTGCCAGTAATAAACTTGTTTTTACAGTATAATTACTGCTAAATTTTACCGCAATAAATTGCAAAATTGCCAGTTTAAGTTTATTACTGTGCATTTTACAGTTTTAAATTGAAACTTTGGCTGCCAGTATTATACTGTAAAAAAACTGTAAACAAGTTCACTTTTTGTATATTGTACGGTTGAGTAAGAACAAACAGTAATCGTGACTGCTCAAAAGAAAAAAACGAAAAATCAAATTGCTAACTGTGATTTGAAGATAGACAATTTCAAATCGAATTTTTCATTTTCGAAAATCGCGTAAAAAATAAACCAATTAAGGTTAGATCTAGAGTGAAACTCAGCATAGGCTGCAGGAAAGTACATCTTTATCAAGTTCATCCCTCCCTGGAACAGAACCTCATCATCCTAAATCAAACGAACACCTTTAACACCCAACCGCTTCCTATTCCAGACGTAAACGGCATTTGCTCACATCCTATCTTTTCTCTCCTCTCCCCTTTGCCACCGTTTAAGTATCCAAAGAAAACGGAAGTGGACCCTCCCTCCCAGTGAAAAGGAACGTTCGATTCTATAGAAGTTTCACTAAATCTTCTATTTTGGAAGTAGCCTGGAGCGCAATTAGACTATGAGAAGCATCATGAAAACATTATACAGATTACTCTGCCTGGAGTAGATTAGAGGGATTGGTCTGTTTTGCATATCGGGGGATGGTGCGGGGGATGTTTTAGTGAGCAGTCATCAGTTTTTCGTCAGTGATAAACGCCTGGTCTATTAGTCGAGGACAGCTCTTTTCATTTGGACATTTTATGCATATGCAGATCCGGTGTTTTTTTAAGGCAGTGTCGTTTTTCTTTGGGGGCAGTGCAAATATTACGAAAAATAATGCTTCCAAACATGACAAAATGTAAGCTACAGAAACAAATCACTTCGTAAATGTATAATTAAAGAAGTATACAATCTACCTTATTTTGTGCAGCACATGGATACCTAGATGCAGTGTATAGCTTTGTTATTTCAAGATAATGTTTAACACTTTAATCTGAATCGCATGCTGTAGCAAAATTTTCAAAAGTTGAAATATTGCTCCTTTAAGCTTTACATAGCAATTTCAAATCATTAAAACGCATCACATAATGTGGCACTTCATTTTATGAACCTGATGCCATTTTGAAATTAATGCCATATTTCATGATGTCATAATTCATGCTAAATTTTTCTCAACTTTCTTTTTCCGTTAGGTAGAATCCCTCATACAGTTGTAATCTACTCAAAATGCAACTTAGTTTTTAGTCTATAAATAATACTCGCAGTAAGTTTTAGCCAGAAAAAAATAACACTTTTTTTTCATTACAACTTCACCCAGAAATTTCGACCCAGGGGATTTTTTTGATGTCTAATTAATGTAGAACCAATGTTAAAATAAACCAGCTCCATTTCAAGGTGGTTGCCTGATCGAGCAAAATTAATGTTACTTCTAGAGGTAAGTACACTTTTTCAAACTAAACTTTTTTAAACACATGATTTAAGAATACTTTCCTGGGGCTCCCGTCTCTGAACTCCAGGGTCTAAGCATTTTTTCTGTTAATGACTCAAACATAAGTTTTTTTTTTTTTTTTTTTTTTTTTTTTTTTTTTTTTTTTTGAGTTTACCGTTATATTTCAGATTGAAACTGAAATAATTCTGAGAAGTGCAGTTAAATTCTTAAACATTTGCAAAGTACCATTTATCAATAAGCATGGGGTGCGGCTGTGCAAAAACAGCACGGTTTTTTTTCCCGAGTTAAAGTATTAAGTTGTTATGGCCTGTAAAAGTCACGTTTAAAATGACATTATGGGCTATTAATATGAAATCCGTGTATAGACAGTCTTGTTTGGATAATTTAGATGAACATTTTAATAGCCTTGCGTTGTAACTAAATTTTCTACCTAACCCAATAAAAAGTGCTTTAAAAAATACTTCACCAGGGAGAAATAAAAAAGTATCTTTAAAAAATATATTTTTAATGAAAACAGCAATGAAAAAACTCGGTGGGTAGTTTTTTTTTCGGAACTTCTAAGGTTTTAGATATGCTTTATAGCAGTTTGCATGGAATTATATACATTAAAAAAGTTCCGCTTTGGCAACAACGCTTTTTCCAGTTTTTACGATGAAGACATAAAATGCATAAAAATTGTTGTTTCATCACAGAGAAAACTTTGGAAGCTAAATTGTATTTAGAAGAAAATTTCCACCGAAGAAAAAAAAACGAGCTTCCCAAAATGAGCTCCAGATAATGGTACATAATTTATAATGGATAATTAATAATAAATTGTCTTAATAACCACGACTGAAACAAAAGCTATGTGCCAATATTGTGCTTCGAATCTTTTGTCTGTTTTTCTTTGGGGAAGCTCTAAATGCGAGTTCTGAATAAAAAGCTGGCAACATTAAAAAGGTACTTCGAATCCGGATATACGAGAAGCAAATAAAGAGAGAAAAAAAGCGAGAAATGCCAGCGAAAAAAGTTCAAACATCGTTGCCAAAAAACGGTTAGAAAAAAATATCTTAAATGGCGGCTAATAAATGAGTGCGAGGCTCATTTATGGCATTTAAAATTAATGTGGATTATTTTTCGTTACTCCGTTTTTAAGATTCCCGTGGGTTTCCCCCCTTTCTAATGACTGCTACTTATTACTTCTCGAGAACCGGAGTTTTTAATATTTCGGAGCAGTTTTTTAGTGGAAGGGAGGACATAGGCAGTTAACTTTTAAGAGAATAGAGAGATATCATAATGATTAATGGCCGAAACAACCGACTGCTAAAAATGGTTCTTTTTTATTTCAGGTCGTTTTTTAGAACTGCCTTGTGGGCTGCACGTCTTCGACACTTTTATTTATTGCCGGTACGCTAATGGTAAAAGTCTTCGTACCTGGAAAAACTGCTTCATTTAAGGATTTCCTTTTTCAGTTAAATACAGAGCGTTCGTGTGCTTGCAAATTAATCAGACGGAAATTAATTAATGTCTTAATATTTCTTTAAATAACATATATTGTGAAGGTTTGGAATAAGAAACATCCAAACTAACAGCGTATGCGTTATAATACACACATGCACGGCACACACATAAACACACTTTAGAATCTCAGTCACCTGAAACTCTTTTGACCGGAATCTTGTTAAATTGAAGCCGGTATTCTCGAATTTTATTTATTTATGTATTATTTTCATTTTCTTTTTAAATAAATGATAATACTTCATGGCTACAATATAAAGAAATCTGTACTAATACACAACCTATGAATACACAACCTATGAAAAATTGATACTTTTTAGCGTTCCACGTGCAATCCTGCCCATAAGCTAGTAGTGTTGGCAGAATGACAAAAGTTCTCTTTCTTCTCATGATATCAACATTCTAAAAAAAATTAAAAGGTCAAAAATACCCAACCATATATTTATGGGGACCTTCGCTATTTGACAAAGAGGTTTCGTTCTGAATCACCCCGCTGTTCCGATACACCCAGTTTTACAGTACGCTTTGAACTAAGACATTAAGTGCTAACTGTAGTATTAATAAAACAAAATAAATATCAAAAGTTATTTGATTATATCGTATGAAAGCTACACTGCATTTTCTGATTTACGTGACACTTATTAAACAACTCTATTGATTATAAAATAGCAACATAATTAAATGCCTCACATTCAGTCACAATTTTATTATTGCCTACATGCTTCGATCCTGAGTTTAAGTTCGACCTGCTTCCTGTCGACTGTTTTAAAGTACAACTGAACCCGCTTATATCAATTCTGATTTGAAGAGAATCCAGATATAGCAAAGAATTAATAAATACTAGTGTGGATATAGTGCTAAGTCTGAAGGAGCATTACTTGCTTTTAATGAGAAGAACCCATTTAAAGAGAACAATATTTTGTGACTCGTGAACATTCCATGCGCAACTTCAATAAACTATAGAGGGAGCTGCAGCTACTGTCTAATGGCGGCAAAAAAAGGTAAAACAAACATTCGCAGTAACGCATAAATTGCTTTTAAGCTTACCAAATGACATTAAGAAAGACAGTCCGTTTTGTTCGCATGTATAATTTTTTTGTTGTTGTTGTTAGTTTTCATTCTTTTGAAATGAATTTTTATTGAAATGAATTTTTAAAGTCTTGTAGATATTTTGGCCAATATATAAAGAGATGAGAAATCAAGAAGCATCATTAAACGTTAGAAATTAATGCGTATCACACAGTAAGTCATTTTCAATCAAACATTTCCAAGATAATGAATTCGACATAAATCAGTTCTTAATGGACTTTGAAGTACATTATTGAACTGTGATTTCTAAAATTGTCGAATTGGTTTATTTTAATTCCAGCTGTAAATTCTTTGTATATATAAATGAAGGGATGCTTGGGTGTAGGTTTCTTATACATATCCAGTTTACTTCGGATCTTTGTCGAATTTGGCACAGAAGTCATTTGATGCTCAAGACTCACATAGGTTTTTTTCCCCTTCCCCCCTACCCTATGAGGGTTTTGAGCCAGAAAATCCGTGAAACGGGATATGTGTAACTGTTAATAATACTGTCTATTTTTTTGGAATTAAAAAAAAATCAAAAAGTCTACATTTAAACTTTGAGCCAAAAAGTTGCTCTTTTTCACATGTTGTTTTTACAGTTTAATACTGGCAGCAGAGGTTCCTGTTTAAAACTGCAATAGCGCAGTAATAAACTGTGAAACTAGCTATCTTACAGTTTATCACTGTAAAACTATCAATTTTACAGTTTATTACCGTAAAATTAGCAATTTTATTACAAATTTATCTGTGTTATACTGTAAAAACAACTATAATACTGACAGCACAAGTTCTAGTTTAAAACTGTAAAATGCACAGCAATAAACTGCGAAACTAGCAATTTTACAGTTTATTACTGTTAAACTAGCAATTCTAGTTTACTGCTGTAAAATTAGCAATTTTACCATTTCTAACTCGGCTAAAAATTTCTCCTAATAGCGAGATAGCTTTAAAACAGGTAATAAGGGTGCAAAAAAATTCTTAATATCTAAAACTTCCCAGAAACTTTTGCCCAAAATTTTTCTGAACTTAGTGTGACGAGTCATATTTGAAAAATTATTGTGAGGAAAAACTTGCCAATCTCATATGTATTATTACAGTAGCGTACTCAGCTTATTACTGTAACATTATTGCAAAATTAGCTGTATTGTACTGTAAAAGCAACATCTACGAGTATTTTTAGTGTATTATTTTTTCCTTTATTTTAACCTGATTCTTAAACATGTGATACAATTTTTATTTTCGAGGTAGACCGTAGACTGTTCAATTCAGAGCAGTGTAGCTAGTTTGAATGTATAAAAGGTATTAGAGCGTTCATCATAGCACTGGGAGAAAGCAGTATAAAATGGTGCAAGTGAGCGTTATTTGCTACTTTCAGGTTACGAAACTTGACATTTCCGCCTTTCTTACAGCAGAAAAGTATTTTCTTGGTGCATCTGTTTCTAAGCAGA
This sequence comes from Uloborus plumipes, assembly GCA_038373865.1. NCBI lineage: Eukaryota > Metazoa > Arthropoda > Arachnida > Araneae > Uloboridae > Uloborus > Uloborus plumipes. Next base: position 132,323 of record JAXGGA010000504.1, on the reverse strand, counting down.
CTTCTGTAAACAATTTATCTTCAACAACAGTGAGTGGAGAATATGGGCAGGGCGGTTTTTCTTGTATACAAATTACATCTTTCAAAATACAACAGGCTAAAATGAAGAAAAACTCAACATGTTTCGTCTGAATGCTTACAATGATTGTAACTTTTTATGATCAGTGTTGATCTTTGTCAATAATTGCAACTGCTGAAGTTTTAATTTCCTGTAACATTCTTCACCAACAATGGACGGCGTCGAAACTAAGGAATAACACTTGGTAAAGACACACTTGTAGCACCTGCACAAACCGAGTTTGCCTTTTGTGGGTGGGAATCTAATCTGAGCGTGGACAACAAAATCTAAGAAAACTAATTAAATCAGGTGAAAAGCGACAAGGAGTAGTGCCATGTAGCAATTATGTAGGTATCAAAATTGTATTTCATGCTTCACCGCCTGCGCAAACAAACGACGGTCAAAGGGCCAAAGAAAAACTAACAATAGCACGAACAAATATTGCATCGAGGGTCTGATACTTACCATTGGAACAAATACGTAAAATGAACAAAAAACGATTAGAAGCAAATCATTGGACTTTTTTTTTACAATATTTAACGTATCAAAATATAGTTTACAAATACCTTTGTGCTATTGATGTAGAGAAAACTAAAACGTTAAGGAGGCACAAATAAGCAGGGATACTGCAGACACGTGTTTCGGCGTTACAAGGAACGCCTTTTTCAATGCACAAAAATTTTAAGCTTATGGATGCACAGACATACGACAAAAGGGTTTTTGTCAGATGTCTGTGCATCCATAAGCTCAATTTTTTTTTTTTTTTGCATTGAAAAAGGCGCTCCTTGTAACGCCGAAACAAGTGTCTGCAGTATCCCTGCTTATTTGTGCCTCCTTAACGTTTTAGTTTTCTCTACATCAAAATATATTTGGTACGAGTTTTGAAAATTAACGAAATTAGTAATTATAAAACTAGTAATTGCTTGTTTAAAGCAAATTTAAAAAAATTAAAACAACTTAAATCATAAATTAAACAGAGAAATGCCATTCAGGTAATTTAAATCCCAATTTCTGGATTTTAAGCTACTCACTGATATTTCAATAGTTTTATTGTATTTTTGGTGTAAAGCGGAAAATATATTCGTTAAATATTGAACAAAATTATTTATCCAAAATTAAGAAGTTATAATGATTAAATCCGTATAAAGGGAACTATTAGCCAAGGGCGAGATGCAGTCTATCTCCGAAACCCCAAACTAGGTTTGGTTGAAAATTTCGCAATTTATAGGAAATTTTCACAAAAAAAAAAAAAACCTCTGCCCTTAGGAGCGATTTTTCATTGAATATTTTGATGTGATGCAGAGATAATTCATAGAGTTTTAAGAACTCATAAAGTTGATTCTTTTCTAAATCAGCTAAGAGTTTTAATTTTTACTGATGGTCTCTTTATGTAAGAAATTTAACAATTGATATTGATTAGGCGTATTAACCCATTAATGCCTAGCGTCCCTTTTTAGGGACGGTCCAAAAAAGGGCCTGAATTTATCCAAAATGAACATTTCAATCAAATAATAGTGTTCAATTAGTACCTTGGTATTGTTTCAATTCGTTATTAACAGATTGCAGCATATAACCATTGTAAAGTGTGTTCTGTAGCAGTTATAGTATGATCTTTATCAAAAATGACATCGTTCACAATCTCAAGAAAAAAAGCTAAGTTTTCAAAGTTATTCCCAGCTTCCCCGTTTATGTTAATTGCTGATTTTATTTCTTCTTATAAAATGTATTTTTTTAAATCTTATATCGTAGGCAGAAAAAAAATTTAGTAAAAAAAGTATGCACCCTCTGTGGTCTTATCGTAACTTTAAAGGGACGATTTTTCTTTCCTTAATAAAAAAAAAATTTTTTGCGTAACATTTTTTTAAATTATTTTTCCTGTCCATTAAACACTGTTTGTAACCAGTATACAAAATATCTTTGGAAAAAAAATGTCAGGCATTAATGGGTTAAACGTATTTATGCTGAATAATACACATGAGATTGGCAAGTTTCTCCCCACAATATTTTTTCAAATATAACTCTCACAAAGATCAGGAAAATTTTGGGCAAAAGTTTTTGGGAAGTTTTAGGCACTAAGAATTTTTTTGCACCCTTATTACCTGTTTTAAAGATATTTCGCTATTAGGGGAAATTTTTAGCCGAGTTAGAAATGGTATGAGAAGGAAATTCTTTTAATAAAAGTAGTGCAACTTTAATGCATCAAAAGATAATTCATAAATTTTTTAAAACTCTCCCTTCGCACTTCCCTACCTTACAAAAGTTTTCTGTCATTCATAATATTGCATAGAACATTATAGCATAGCAAGAGCATTTTGAGCCATTCAAAAATTGGTTCCCAGCAGTCATTTCGGAATTATTAACTTATGCAATGAGCCTGCGTACAATACTGTCGATTTCTTCCTTCTTCTCTTTCTTTCTTTCTTTTTCGTTCTTTTTTTTTTTTTTTTGTGAAAACTTACAGTATGACATAGCCAGGAGAGTGCAAAACTTTGGGAGTTTTTGTTTTTTCCTCACTTTTTTAAAGTTAAACATACTAAAAAATTGGAAGTAGCCCGAAATGGCACTAACACTTCGGTCAAAACTACCGTGAAGTCCTAAAATCATTATTATTGCGAATCATTTTTGAAACATTACTCAATGATAATTATTTTCCGTTAGTTCTTCCATGACAAAAGTACTCACGATTTTTCGAAATTCCTTGCTTACGTATACATACCAAGTTACTACAGCGTAAGGCACTAAAATCTGAAGACTATACAAAATTGTTGAAATGATAGCTACTTGATCTAACATACCAATTTATTTTATTTCCGATAACAATTCAATCGTATTTTATAAAAAACTGAGAATGTATAATTCTTCTAGAAATGCATGCAAAACTAAACTTCCAGATTACTGCACTTGTTTTGCAAATTATGGAAGAAAATATTTGAACTGTGTATTTTTACGCTATTCTCTTATGGTCTTATGTGTAGCTTATGAAAGTGGGTCATTCCATAAGTGACTAACGTAACATTCAGAGCTGTATTTTGTAACTGTTTTTACTTGTAATTTAAAGGATAAAAAATATTTTTTAGTTATGCTGGTGGATTTACAATGTACATGGTATCTATGTATCATTTCTGCTAAAAATTTATAACAAAATTACTGACAGTAGATATTTTTTCAACCAAAATAGCAGCGTGACTAACGTAACATTTTTGCAACCCTGAAAATTAATGCTCATGTTGTGAGGCAAAAATTTCTCAAAGTTAAGCAAGAGTTAAAAATTGAATGATATATTTGAAAAATGTGTAAAGTTGGCTTTTAAAAACATAAAACACATTTATTAAATTTTAATTTTTTTAGTCTTAAGTGTCACTTTTACTCACGATGGAGTGTGACTAACGTAATGTCACTAACGTAACCATTGAATAACAAGCTGTAAACACGCTACGAACTATTTATTATGGCTAATCTCTGTGATAATTACAATACTTTTTCAATTTTTTAAACTTCTTATGTTGTATGATTTTTATTTATTCATTTATTTATTTTTTGATACTTTTTTCCTTCGGTATTTTTTTTTCTTCGGCTGAGGTTGACATTTTGACCCAAGTGTTAATTTTCAGAGATTGCCAATTAATAAGGAATTTATTGCTGTGTCTAAGCTGCCAAGTGCTATTGAAACGATTGAAAAAATAGGTTCATGTTGCAAATTCCTTCATTTGTTCGTTATAGTTTTTGATCTTTCTCGAAGGCTCTGATATTTCTCTGGCAAAATTTGAACCCAAGAACTCATCCTTTTTCAGTGCTGCTGTTATGCTCTAAGATTATTTATTTGATTTAAGCTTAAGAATTCTGAAGTTTTTATTGCACCAGTGAAATCAGTATTGCGAAGGAATACTGGTATACAAGAGTCGAGGAAGAGAAATATTGATATCATTCTCCACAAGCATTTAAGTCACATTTTTTTCTGCAATATATTTATATTTAAACCAACTGCGACAAATATACATAGTTGCTTATTTATGATTAAGTTGTTCCAAAATTTTGCACATTCATCAAATAAGTTACAGACATAAAAAAGAAAAATAATAATTCTATTTGAAATTTTCAGTTTCAATTATGTTTGTTAGCCCTTTCATCAAAGAAAGGCGATTTGACCTTATTAGGAACATGGCTCCTCATTTAGACCAATTCTGAAAAAACACCCAAATGTACCCTCAAACTAAAAGATATTAAAATATTCTTTATCGTTAATATAAAAACTTATTAAGCTGCATTTGATAAACTCAAAAACACTATCGAAAATTCAATTCTTACGAAGAGAAATCAAAAGGAATAAAAATAAAAATTAAAACACCTAATGTGTCAAAACCTAGTTGCAATCATTCGTTACAAAACATAGGCCGAACAAATCGTTTCTTTTTTTACTATTACGGAAAAATAAGTTAGAATTTTAAAACAATAACAGGGAAGAAAAAAAGAAAGATGACGGAGAGGCAAGGAAGCTAAATAAATACTTGTCAAATTTGTTTGGTCGAAGCATTTAATCTTGCATTCAATCTCTCAATTAAAAAAGATAAATTGTTTTGCAAAGGCTAGTTTAACATAGTTTATAGCCCAAAACACCATTGTTGACTATCTTTACTTAAAATACTCTCCCTATATAAAACATAACAAAAAAGCAAGATGGAAAAAAAAAAAACCTACAACTTCTCCCGATGCTACAATTCGATTTGGAATCACTGAAGCGAATCCCGCCGTATTGTTGCGTCTCAAAAAATCAACACTGCAATTATGGAAGAAGCGGTCGTTGTTAGATTTTGTTTCTATGTGCAGCGATAGTGGGAGCGTGGGGGGTTGGGGGGGAGGGGGCACGTTAAACCGCAACCGTGAAGCTGTAGACATAAACAGCTTTTTTTTTTTTAGCTCCCCCTCTGCCGAGCGGTGCGACATTGATTGAAACTGCTATTCACACACTGTGTTATTTTGGTGAAACGAAAAGTTATTATTTGCAGATTCCTCTGTTTTATATTGTCACTAATTGAAAATTCTTTTGTGGAAAGAACGATTGTTTTATTTGGCGAAAAAAAAGCTACAGATTTTTTTTTCCTCCGGTGTGCATATTTTTTTGTTTTATTCTTTTGCTAAAATGATGTCCTGATTCTTGCAAGTTAAAAGGTCTATCATTACTTCCCTTTTTGCGTGAAGGGTTTTGGTTCCGGCATGAAAATAGCCTTATTACTGCGTCAGTGTACGCTTACACAATTTCTAAAACTAGAAATGAAAAATTATGCAGCCTATTCATACTTTTTTTTCAACGAGTAATGGAACTCTTTCGCGATGTTGAAGCTGTTTGAAAACTTTTTATACAAATAATTTAATTCTGTAACAACCACATGGATTTATCTGTAATTGCCTTATTTATTTCCTCCAAACTATGTCGAAAAGATTAAAACGTTGCTCTTGTTAAGTTCACAAACACTTGATTTTCAGCTTAGAATGGATAAAAGCATTTAAAATATGAAAAAACATATAATTGATTTGAATATTTGCAGAGTTCATTTCTAAAGATCAAACCAGTGTTATGTTTTCCAAAACAATTTTCAATATTTCCTCCTATTTGAACGCAGATATAGCTGTTGCTGTCATTTTGTTGTTTGTTTTATTCTGTTTTTGCTGTTGAAAATTATTTCCATTCCCGTCTCAAAATTGACTGAGAATGTTTGCGCAATTGCAAATTTATTTCATTCAAATTATCATTAACGCGTTTTGCGGCATTTTAAAATTGAGATATTCGGTTTCACTGAATATTTTTTTTACACATTAAAATTATTTAAGGTAAATATTTCCATCCAATCTCATCGTCTTTCTTTCCTTTACTTAAATTATTCTCATGAAATTCCACGTTATAAATCTCAAATTCATTGTATTTCAAGCAAACATCAAGCGAAAAAAAATAAATGAAGTTATTAAACGGATTTTTTAAAACCATTAACATTGAACTCTTTTATTTGTAAGGTCAGATCAAGAGCTTGAACGGTAAATACCGTTGAAAATTTCATGCAGTTTAATACTTTGTGGAGGACTAAAAACCCGTTAGCGGACAAAAAAGAAAAGAAAAAAAGAAAGAAAGAAAAAAAAAGAACACCGGTTCTCAAAGAATTCGAATAATTTTCTAAGTTAAAAGGTCAATAAATAAACAAATAAATAAATAAATAGAGCCCAACTAGTCTTTAAAAAAATCTTTTGCATTTAATGTGTGAGCAGCAAGACTTTATTTAAAAATTTTTGTAAAACCTACAAAATTTTCAAAAACACTTACATTTTGAATATGGTTATCAAACTCAGTTTTTTTTATTGCTAACAATGGTAAGATAGATTGGAAGAAAATAATTGTTTTGAATCAAAAAATATCGAACTAAAATTAATCGATTTTCAACATTTTTCCCATAATTCAACCCCTTTGTGGTAGTTCATATTTTTAGATTATTTTTTTTAAATTTATCTTTCCATAATTTATATGCCATAGAACATCTTTTCTGCATAGGTAGATTTGGATTAACGAAACATTTTTTTTTTCCACTGCAGAGGAGCGATCCACCCTAATAACCATACACAACTCACTCTGTCTCTCTGTCTTCAAAATCCCACGGGATCCAAGGTCTATTATAACCATCTCAGTTTCAGGTTAAATGGCCAGCTGAGCGCAGAATTTCGCAGTGTTTAGATTCCAAGAATGCTCGCAGTGGCAGATTTACCAACTGACGGATGTTGCAACTGAAGTTCTTGCGAGAGATCCCCCTAGACCATGGGGTTCCCGAAGAGACTTCGAAAATGAACATGCAAACATTTTACACATTCCTGTAACAGACATTTGACACCCTGAGGTCCACGCACCTATCGTTTGCACGATCTATCGGTTTTAGATGCTTATGCGATCCCAAGCACACTGTTAAAACTGCAGGTTGCAAAAGGCACATTTAAGGATTAAACTTTGTAGCACTAGCGGCATCCTCTAAGGGATGCCACTTGACTCCTATGGCACCCTTGAAGGTACCATCTGCCTCCATGTGGCACCCAATGGGTGTCTTATGACACCCCATGTGTGACCCATGGCACCCTAAGGAGCCAAATGGCACCTTCAAGGGTACCATAGGGAGTCAAGTGACACCCTTCAGGGGGCACCGCTGGTGCTACAACGTTTCACAATTAAAGGTGCCTTGTGCAACCTGCAGTTTTAACAGTGCAGATGAAATTCCCTGTAATAGACAAAAGAGCCCGCAAAAGCACTGCGACTGAACCTCAAACCAATTAATCCGCCACTGCGCACTCTTGGTATTCATTTTATGCATCCACTGAAGGGGTGGAAGACGAGTCGACTGTCCCCAACCCGGGAATCGAGCCCGAGAAAGCGTTAAACGCTAGGACTACGTCAATACACTATTAAAAATTTGGGAAAATTTTGAAGTAAATATTACTGTTAAAGTACAGAAATTTTTACCGGAATTGTATCATAAAATCGAACCCGAGACCCTCCGATTACGAGTCCAACTCCATACTGATCGGGGCACCGCGGCCCTACACTGTGATATATGTTGTTTTTACAGTATAATTCAGCTAATTTTACAGTAATAAACTGTGACATTGCCAATTTTACAGTAATACTTTGTAAAATTGCTAATTTTACAGTAGTAAACTAAAATTGTTAGTTTACAGAAATAAACTGTAAAATTGCTAGTTTTACAGTTCTGCTCCTTTAGAACCAGACTAACGTAAGTCCATTTTCGTCATTTTTCGGTAGAGGGGAAAAACGATTGTCGAATACATCGTTTTTCCCCTCTACTGAAAAATGACGAAAATGGACTTACGTTAGTCTGGTTCTGAGGTACAGAGTTTATTACTGTGCATTTTACAGTTTTAAACTGAAACCTCTGCTGCCAGTGTTATACTGTTGTTTTTACAGTATAATACAGCTAATTTTATAGTAAATTGGTAATTTTGCAGTAATAAACTGTAAAATAGCTAGTTTTAGAGTAATAAACTGCAAAATTGCCAGTTTTAGTTTATTACTGTGCTTTTACAGTTTTAAACTGGAACCTCTGCTGCCAGTATTATACCGCAAAAACAACAGCTTATTTTTTGTAGTGTACTTAATTTGTACCCCACGTATCTCATAACGCGAAGCATATATGCCTCCATTTCCGTTCACCCGTCGCGTCTCATTTTACATAAAGAAATATTGAACAGGTCTGCGAATACAACAGGCTCAGTTTGGACCCTGCTGCTTCATGAAATTTCTGATCTGGTCAACAATATCTTTAACACATTTATGCCCAGTAACCTAAAAACGGGACGCTTGTTAGTTAGTGTATACAAAAACCTGTAATGGGTATATCATTTTACTAAAGCTGTTTTTGACAAGTTAAATAGTCCTTCTTCTTGAGAAAACCAGTTAGAGCCACTATTTGAACATCAGAGTTTATTTATTGATAGCTATTTTCAGACACATCAGTCAAGCAATGATCCAGCATGGGTAGCCACAGAAAGTAAGTTTTTTTTTTTGCAAACTTATATTTCATAAAACTAAACTATTTTAAAATTATTTGCTTAAAACTGATCACAGATGCCTTCTGTAATGTTACTTTGCAAAATCAAAGTTAAGTAATGTTGTATTTTGCTCACATATCTGCCAACTATCCCATAAACTGGACGTTAAATAACATCGAGCTATTTTAAGCCTAAAATGTATGTAAACCATTCCAAGTAAGAGTTTTAAGCAGATAAAAATTGAAAAAAAATTGTTAAAAAAAACTTGGGCATAAATGGGTTAAATTTCAGTTAAAATTTCAAGCAATCTTGTGATCTGTTCTGATTTTATGATAAAATCTTTTGATCGAATTTAACAATGTAAACCAAATCAGAACTCAGCGAATTTTACAGCCTATTTTATGATGAATTAATGAGTAAAATCTATTCATAGGTTTTAAACTATAGGTTTGATGGAATATAGATGGGCAATATTATCACTCTATATTCATTCTATAACAGACGATAGCTTTTGAGAAATCCTACAGTATATTCTCTGATGTGTTAATTACTTTAAATCTATTCTATCTTTTCAGAATGCGTATAGGGATCATGAAATTCTACGCCCTATTATCGAAAGAGTAAATGAAATTAAAACAACTTTTCCACAAAGCACTGCAGTAAAAAGGTCACCCCTTCGGATGAATCAAATACTTTTACCAAAACATACCACCACAGAAGCGGAGAAAAGAGAAAACAAAGTTTTATTATACAAATATTATTTTTAGATTACAATAAGCCGAAAAGTGAATGCAGCTATTAAACAAAATAACGTTAATTTCTCCGGCACGGTTGCCGCGAAGGAAGCAAAATCAAATATTCCCTAACACTCCTGCGGCAAAAAAAGAGAAAGAGTGCATAAAAATGTATTCATTAGGAGCTTAATGTTTGTCGAAGGGGCGCAAATTGAATCGACGAAATCGGCGATAAAATACGATAACATCAAATTACTTTCAAGTCCATTTAAGGGCAAGAGAATGAAATTAATAGGGGAAATATTATCCGCATATCGTCTTCACTTGCCCATGCGTCCTAAAAAAGACAAAGAGAAAGTGAGCGAAGAAAAAAACATTATTCCATGAATAACTGAACTGAAACGAGCGCCGGTGAATGCTTATTGGCGAACTCAAACAGATCCTGTAACCCCATTATCCAATAGAAAGAAAGCGAATCTATGACGTCAGTTTTAAGGAAAACGATTGTCGGGTTTTTTGAAAAATACCAAGCACCGTCAGCGGGAACCATTTTTGAAATGAAAAATTTCATCTTTTTTTTTTCCTTCACCCAAAAGTCTGGTTGCACTTTTCGGAGGAAAAGAGCTTTTCTTTTCAGCCATTTATCCTTACAAATACACCTAAATTCCAGTAAAAATTTAATTTTTTAATAAAATAAATTTTCAAACGGATTTTAGATTATATAAAAAAAAATTATTTACTTTTTCAATCTCTATATTATAGAATCATATTCAAAAAATTGTTTGCTGGAAACTGAAAATGGGCCCTTCCACGGAAAAGTAGACATTTTGCATTACACGTGACATCTGGATATTTATTTTCTTTTATTTCAAAACAAATAATAAACAAAAATTTTTGCTAAAAAGTCACACATGTATGTTTGTTTTCTTAGGCAAAAAAAAGTGTTTTCCGGCACGTGATAGACAAACTTAATTTTAAAAATAAATCAAAAAGATATTTTTTGCTTAACAAATTGCACAAGTAAAGAACCTTTTTTGCACAGCAAGTTTTCCACTTTTAGCCCTAAATAATTTGTATATGTGTTCTAAAAATAGAGAAACATTTAGACCAATTTCTCCTGCACGTGTGAAGTCACTCAAACAATAATTTTTCTCATTTTCACACGGGAAGAGAGGAGTGGGGAGGTCAAACTTTTAAAATTAAATTTGTAACAAGGAAATGTAACCCCTTAGGTGAATAATTAAAAAATGATACTAAATTGGTTATAACGAAACTCAAAAGGTAATAATGAAGGGACCTAATCTTGAGTACTGCCGTGCTAAGCGCAAAAGTGGTACCTGCAATTGATCTCAAACTGAGATATAACTCTGTAAAGTTTTACGCCACCATGTATTTGATTCAGATGATTCTTTTTTAGAATTTTTTTAAAAATATTTCCCGTCCTGAAATGACCATATAATTTTGTATTTAGGTAAAATACGTCACAATTTTGTTAAAAAAAAACAGACACGATTTTTGTGCTTATCACGGCAGAGTAGGGAAATCAACAAAAGCAATTCTTACGGGCGATAAAGATATTCTTAACCCATTAATGCCTAGCCTCCCTTTTTAGGGACGGTCCAAAAAAGGGTCTGAATTTCCCAAAAATGAACATTTCAACCAAATAATAGTGTTCAATTAGTACCTTGGTATTGTTTCAATTCGTTATTAACAGATTGCAGCACACAACCATTGTAAAGTGTGTTCTGTAACAGTTTTAATATGACCTTTATCAAAAATTACATCGTTCACAATCTCAAGAAAAAAAGCTAAGCTTTCAAAATTATTCCCAGCTTCCCAGTTTATGTTAATTGCTGATTTTATTTCTTCTTATGAAATGTCTATTTAAATATTATATCGTTGGCAGAAAAAAAATTTAGTAAAAAAAGTATGTACATTCTGGGGTCTATCGTAACTTTTAAGGGACGATTTTTCTTTCCTTAATAAAAAAAATATTTTTTACGTATTTTTTTTTAATTATTTTTTCTGTCCATTAAACATTGTTTGTAACCAATATACAAAATATCTTTGGAAAAAAAAGTCAGGCATTAATGGGTTAAGTAAATGCAATCCATGATTACAGTATTATGCTAAGAATAAAAATGAATGGGGAATTTAGCTACTAAAAAGATAAGACTGCAGTTCATTTGAGAAGAACAATGAAGAAATTCATTTCTTAAGGTAGAAGATGTAAGGGGAGAAGGTACAGGAGGGAAGATAAAGGGCCTAATCGGTAGAGTGCGATAAAATAATTTCATTAATCCTTGGATGAATTGTACTGAACAGTGAACAGTTAGCTAGATGATATTAATAGTTGCTTTCAAACAAAAGAAATAGCAAAATAGAATTATTTTGATGTAAGAGTTGTAAAACAAGAGGCTCTAAAACTTAACTGTAACACCAATGTTTAAAGGTAGATAATGATAAATTCATAAATAGTTTATGATTTGACGTATGAAGCACGTAACAGTACAGTGCAAAAAAAAGGGAGATAACCAATGAAAATAGTCAGAGAAACTCTTACCTGTTTTGAAGTAAGAGATGATAAAAACTAGTAGAGAGAGAGAGAGAGCTCTGGTAACAGGGTTTCACTACTTCTCGCTCATTCCCCCATCCAAATCACGGAGTGAACTTTCGTCTTTTATTTCTCATACCTGTGATATTTTTTGGGATAGAACAGGAGGTATAACGTTCAAGCTGAAATAAAATTCCAAAAATGATTACGTATATTGTTCAATCACCTTTATTTTTGCAATTTTCTTGATTAAAAAAAAAGTTCCTGTTTATATGACCGTTTTCGTGAAAATAATAAACTCATTAAGTCGTAAATTTACATGGGATCTCACCGTAACTAAAGTTTGCATTTCTTTTCCATTTTATGTGAATTTTTACATATTAGATGTGGAACTCAGATAATTTTTTTTTTCTTTTTTCTAATGGGGCTGCTTAAGAATCTTTATCCTTTTTACAGTCCTAGTATGATCCCCCGATATTGCATCCAGTCTTTCATGTGCCACCGTTAAGGCGCGGTTGACAACGGCACGGATAATTATGAATCCCAGTTTCCACCAGATGGATGCACTATGCACTTGAGCTTTTATCGATGCGAAACAGCACTAGGAATTTAACTTTACCGATGTCATTCAAAGACAAACGAATACCAAAATAATATTTTACACGCAGCATAATCATACGACGTGGGCGCTGATGATTTTCTGTACTTCGAAAATCTACCGACTGGCCATTGCAGGTCAGAACCTGGGTCCAAGGAGTAGAAGACCAACGCCTTAGCACCACACCACACAGCCGATAATTCAGACCATTTATACTTTTAAAAAGTTAAACTCTGAAGGCTATACTGCCGTGCTAAGCATAAAATTCATATCTACCTTTTTAGCAGAACTGAGTTATCCCCGCCAGGTGGTTCGTTGTGACGTATTTTACCCACATACGTTTTAGGGTCATTTGAAAACAAAAAACATTTTTTTAAACTTTCTGAAAAAGTATCATCGAAATAAAATACACGGAGGCGCAAAACTTTAAAGAGTCTTTTCTTTTAGCTTATCTTAGCTTAATTATCACTTTCTTCATTATCAGGATTTCTTATTTTTTTTTTTTTTTCTACTCTTTGATATTTTCCTCTTTGCAATTTAGATTTTTGCAGTACTGAGCTCTACTGCAGATAGCACTTTTGCGCTTAGCTCAGCAGTATAGGGTTCTTACACTTTTTTTTTTCTTTTTTTTTTTTGCGACAAATTAAGACCTTCATGACAGGTGCTGCTATGCGGCAAAATATGCAAAAACTTTTTGATGAAATCTAACCAGCAGTTTTGGCTTTAAACGCGTTTTACTAAAACTAAAAAGTTCACTTGCATCCCTTTGCTACTCACTGCTTAACATTTGTTATTATTTTTAAAGCCAATATGAAAACCGTAATACAAACGAATCTTTTCGTATCGAGAGGGACTTCTTCATTCTTCCTTATTTTCTAGATAATCCTTTGGAAATAAGACTTTCTTTTCTCTCTTCTCTAATATTTCCCTACTTATATTTTGAATCATTTTCTTAGTTACCGGGTCTTTTCTTTAGTTAATCAGGATTTTTCTTTTTGTTCTCGATTTTTCCCGTCATTGATACTTGGTTGTTAAGAATTCTTATTCTGTTGTTGTAATTATCCTTCAGCCCCCCTCCCCCATTTGGCATTTTTCTCTTCTTTATTTGGGTATTTATATTAGTCTCAAATTTTAAATAAATTTGCCTTTAGATCTTTTGTCTCTAAACATTCCACCTTATTTTTAAAGACTATTTCTTAAGTTATTTTCTCTGGAATAATTCCTACGAATTCCACTTTTTAATTGCTGCCAAAACCAATAAAAACTATAGTAATTATAGACTTAATTTTGTTCATAATGCTATGAAACTATTTTCAAACCAGAGCTTAAGCAAGCATAATTTTGTGAATTTCAGGAAATTAGGCTTTTCAAATAATTTAGATTTCTGAAGCTTTCATTAATTCAAGTCTAGTTATCAGTTAAAGCTTTTTTTTTTTCTTTCTCTAAAAAGGGCAGAGAGACAAGTGAATGAATTCTCTTCCCCTCCTCCTCCAATGAATGAGCATCTTGTATTTTTTATGAAAAAATTAAGTTTTTAAATCATTTTTCTTAGATGAATTAGCAGTTGTCACTTCTCTCTACACATTTCAAGAAATGAAACTACTAGAAAATTTTATGTTTATCCATTTGAGGTGATTATCACTGAGTCTCTGCTCTTTTTTTTTTCAGTTCAAAAAAAAAAAAAAAAAAAAAAAACTGGTACAGAACCATAAAAGTTCTTTTAAATTTTGAGACATAATTACATATATTATCTAAAATATTTTTACCGTCATGTGGCAACTGCCGCAATTTTTAATGATGCCATAACTTTTTGAAAAGATCAATACAAATTATTATTGATCTTTTTCAAAAATTAATAATCATATTGTAAAATGTTATGGTTAATTAATAGTTTTATTATAAACTGATAACGTTTTTATAACTAACATTTTAAGCACTAATTAATGTTTACTGGCGTCCAGTGCAGAAATTATTTTTTGTTACTATTAAGCATTTTTTGATTTTTAATGGTTATAAAATTTTCCAAATATACGCAGGGCAAAGTGAAATAATTCATTTCGTTTAAAAATTCGTTCATTTATTAAATCACTTACCTATTCGAACCTTAATTAATCCACGAACCTTAAGTAATTACATTCCTACATTTATTAATTCACTTACTTGTTCATTCATTCAGTATTTTATCCATTCATTTTCATCTGCATTAAATAATTACTACTATTAAAATCTGTCCGCGTCTGTCTGTCTGTCTGTCCGTCTGAAGCTTGAACTCCTCAAAAACCGCTCAGCGTAAAGAATCAAACATAATACCATTCGATTCGAAATTTTCTAAGGAAGACAATAAGACCAACCGCGTAATTGTACGACCTAAATTAGCTGAGATATTAATTAAAACGTTAATTAAATTCTTTGCACTTTTAAAATTCCAAGACATTTATTTCTTTCCGTTGCCATTTTAAATTAAAGCGTTAATTAAATTATTGCACTATTTAAAATTCCAGGACATTTATTTCTTACCGTTGCCATTTTGAATTAAAACGTTAATTTAATTATTACACTATTTAAAATTCCAAGACTTTTATTTCTTTCCGTAGCCATTTTAAATTAAAGTGTTAATCAAATTATTGAACTATTTAAAATTCCAGGACATTTATTTCTTACCGTTGCCATTTTAAATTAAAACGTTAATTAAATTATTGAACTTTTTTAAAATTAAAGAGCGTTATTTCTTTCCGTTGTCATTTTGAATACGTGTTACAACAAAGTTCTAACAATTGTTTTTATTCTAATTAATGACTGATATTTTTTTTTCTCCGGTACCATTTTGAAAATGTGCTTTTAAATAAAACTGCAACTTCTGTTTTTAGCAGGGACTTTTTTTAGGCTACGATCCAAATATTAAAACAACTTTTTCGTTTAAAATTTTGCAATTAATTTAACAGGAAGAAAGCGTTTTGGAAATAATTGTTTTTGGTAAGGAATTTTGTTTTCTATTTAGGAAGAGTGCTAAGTATATGCACTACTAGACATCGTCTTTATTTCTGAGGAAGCATGTGCAAATAATTCGATTGACTTTTTGATGCAGGAAAGCTTTTTAGCGAGCCGCTTTAGCGGGGAGTAGTTTGTCGAAACTTTCCTCGCTACTGTAAAGGCGAGCCGCCTTGACGGCGAGTAGGCTGATTAAACTTTCCTTGCTGCTTTAAAGGCGAGCCGCCTTGGCAGCGAGTAGTTTTTTTTAAACTTTCCTTACTGCTGTAAAGGCGAGCCGCCTTGGGGGCGAGTAGTTTTCTCACACTGCCTTCACTACATTAAAACCCGTGCAACGCCGGGCCACGGAGCTAGTGAATTAATTAATTTTTGTCGTTTATTGCTTCATTATTTATTCACTTCTTTATTCATTTGTTTGGTGGAAAATATTTTTTAAATCAAGTGAAAAATATGATATTGGAAAAACATTTCATCCTTCATTTTGTCCCCACGCACTTTCAAAGTATTTTTTTAAGGTACAAATTTACTACAGAAAATGAAAAATAATATTTCAATGCAAGTTTTATGACAAAATGCATTGTTATTTCATTATCTATTGTAATTTTCCAAACAAATTCCTAGTTCGTTTACTTTCAAAAAGGTAAGCAATCTTAACTATTTTATTTTGCAGTACATTTCCTTACTAGTGCAGTTTTGGCAAGTTTAATTCGAAGTACTTGTCCCACGTGGGAAAACATGGCGACCGCTTCCGACCCGGCACATCTCCGCCCTCTAATGATTTCATTATACGAGGTAAAGGTCTTTATTTATGAGAGCGGGCGAAAATGTTTTTATGTGTGCGGTCAATAATATTGATGATTGAGATAGGAAAAGACAGGGAAGAGGGGACAAAAATACCCGCGTGCCATAAATTTCTTCTAATCACAACATTCTCCACTGGGAATTTTACCATTAATAATCGCCATTCACCGTAAAAACAAGCTATAAAGCGGGCTTTTGCCCATTTTTTCCTTCTTTATGGCGGCCATTGAGGGTCCTTTTTTTCGCGACGCCCATTTTCAAACGAGGTTTGGAATATCCGCGAAATTGAATTTCTGGCGGTGCCCCGGTATTTAAGGAAGTCAATAGTGGACAAGTGTTAATATCGCGGTCACAGTGAAGCTTAATATGAGGGAACACACGGCGGGGCCGATAGCATCTATTGGACACTGCCTCGAATGGCATGCGCTCTTCCTTTTTAATAAGCGCCCGTATTTATTTTTTTATTATTTCAATTAGCAGATCACCGCCGTGTCGCGCTATTATGGTCGCCGCCGACGAGTTTCGGGCTGAATTGAGCGCCACAAAGCCGCATGTGTGTAGACAGCAGCTATTTCCACTTTATTCTGAAATGCTTTTTGGCCGGTCGAAATTCGCAGCCTTAAAGGGTTGAGGTATTTGTTTGTAATCTGAAGTGACGAATTACGATAAATGAAGGCAACCCTAAAGTGTGCTGAAGATAACGTCACGTGATCACTGGTGCGTTGGCGACGTTTTTATAACTGTTTTCGTCAGAAGCATGCTGTATCTGAAAATGTCAAATGGTCTCTTTTAAAAAATTAAGACATTAAATGTAACAAATGAATAAATAAATAAAAAATAAAAGAAATAATAGTAAATAAATAAATGAATTGTTTCTTAAGTTAATAAAGCTTTACGCAGAATTTCGTTGAGAAAGATTCTTTTCGCAAAATGCCTATTTTACATTGCTGAACAACTGATTTCAATCCAACTTTCCCTTAAAAGTCAAGAAAAATTTTAAGAAAATAAAGCATTACTAAAGAAGGTTTAATGCATCCAAACAATATTGCTAAAACAAAACAAAAAACAAAACAGTAAAAAATAAATAAAATAATTAAATGAATAGAGAAAAATTAAAAACTGGAAATTGGGGTTTTGAGATGGGGAAAATGTGTTTCTGTCGGTGGATCTGTCTGCCTCCCCCCCCCCCCCATTAACTTTTCAGTGAATATTCCGACTCAAACAAAATTTTTCTTGTTTAAAAGAGCTCGGCGAGAACACCTCATTCCCATACTTCACTTTTTGATTTTTCGTACAATTTTGATTCTGTCAAGTTATTTATTTTTTTCTTTTTAAAATTGAGCTTATCTTTGAATTAGGAAATGCAAATATTTTTCTTTTGATTATTTTTTTTTTTTTTTTGCAAAATGTATTTTTAACTATAATACTTGCACAACTTTTCTCACAACTGGAGTTGAGAGCTTGTCTGTTGAAAATTTTTATCTGTTGTGAGGAAAACAATAATAAATATTTTACAGACTTTCTCCACTTTCTGCAGTATTTAATAATATAATATGATAAGTATATATATATATATATATATATATATATATATATATATATATATATATATATATATATATATATATATATATATATATATATATATATATATATATATATATATACATACATACATACATACATACATACATACATACATACATACATACATACATACATACATACATACATACATACATACATACATACATACATACATACATACATACATACATACATACATACATACATACATACATACATACATACATACATACATACATACATACATACATACATACATACATACATACATACATACATACATACATACATACATACATACATACATATATATATATATATATATATATATATATATATATACTTATCGTTTACCTTACGTTTTTTGCTCTTTCATTTTTACATGAAACTGTTATTTCCTAAAAGTAACCATCAACAATGCTCCACTAAATTCTAATTATTTTGCTGATAAATTGATAAATAAAAGTATAAAAATAACCATAGCTACTGAGGTGATATAATAATGAAAATTAATAATTACTGCCATGAAATGAATTGTAAATATTTAACTAACTCCCTACAGTAGTAAATTTGAGAATATATTGAAATTAATAATTTTGGGAAGATGTCTAAAATTAGTGTATCTCATGTTTAATCGTGAGAAATTGTGTGTAATTATTAACCATGGCATTTTTCAGTGAAAGAAATTTATTCGTTGCTGTTACAATCTGCACATGCTAAGTATTTAAAAACATGGAAACTTTTACTTTTAAAACAATTTTAATGCATGAACTTCGAGCCACGAAGTCGAAAATTTACATGCTCTGAACCAAAAGTAAAATAAAATTAAAAAAAAAATTTTTTTTTGCACATTTAAATGGATATATTTTATTGAAATTTAAAGATATTGTTTAATGAATTACTTCTTAAAAGTGTTATTGTAAAATGCATGTGACGGCAAATGCTACATTTTTTGGAAAATAACTCATATATATGTTTGATTATTAAAGATAGAAACCATAAATATAGAAATTCCAAAGCCTAGTGAGAAGATATATGTATTGAATCGAAATAGACCCAAAATAGAGTTCGGTTTTCGGTAATATATTTTTTCTTCTCCTTCACATGGATTCTTTTCGGCAGAAGTCGCTATTATGAAAGGGGTAGTCAGAAAAGAGAAAAACTTCGACTTCAAATATTCTTTTCTCACACTTTTCTTGCAGTTCAATAAAATGAGATTTCTGTGTCCCGAAGCCACGCCAAGAAAAGGGGGAAAATACGGCTAATAATGGGGAAAAAGTGACTTTAAAAGGGAAGAGAAAAAAGGGAACAGAGAGAGAAATCTGAAAGTCTTTGCGGGAATGGGGAAGAATTGGCAGTGGGAAATTTACAAATGAAAAAAGAAAAATGCAGCATTCCGTGCGTTTTTGTTGGACATATGTTACCCGGCGGTCCTTTTTGGGGCTGATGCCACTGTTGAATGGATTCGTTAGAATCTGGAGGGCTTGGAAACGAAAGTGAAATCGTCAATGCGTCTTGGATTTTCACTGTATCTGCATTGCCGCGTGTCTCAAGAAATTTGTTCTTGCATTATTTGGTACCCGTTTATTGGAATTATATGAAGATTTCCAAGAATGTGTTTTTCCATTTTCGGAGAATTGCACGCTCTATATCAAGTTAAAAAATCTTTTTAAAATACGAAACATTAAAAAATCCTCAAAAAGTGTAAAAATGTTAGGAGTATAGTTTCAAAAGCAATAACTCACTAATTATCATGGAATTAAGTAACATTGCTAGTTCTTTTAGATAGAAATCTGAAAATCTTTGCGGGAATGGGAAAGAATTGGCAGTGGAAAATTTACAAATGAAAAAAAAAGGAAAAAAATGCAGCATTCCGTGCATTTTTGTTGGACATATGTTACCCGGCGGTTCTGTTTGGGGCTGATGCCACTGTTGAATGGATTCGTTAGAATCTGCAGGGCTTGGAAACGAAAGTGAAATCGTCAATGCGTCCAATCTTCTTGGATTTTCACTGTATCTGCATTGCCGCGTGTTCCAAGAAGTTTGTTCTTGCATTATTTGGTACCTGTTTATTGGCATTATATGAAGTTTTCCAATTACGTGTTTTTTCCGTATTTTAGGAATTTCATTCGTTATATCAAAGAAAAAATATCTTATTTTAAGATATAAAACATTAAAAAAACTTCAAAAGGTGCAAAAATGTTCGGATTTTAGTTTAAAAAGCAATAACTTACTACAGAGCAGTATTTAAGGGGTGGGTTTTTAGGGTTCAAACCCCCTCCGAAATTTTTCAAAATTATTTTTAAAAAACGCTTCATTGTATCTTTATTCTTTAAAAAATGTTATCGCTGCTTTGTTTATTTATTTAAATGTTTTTCAATTTCATTTGAAAAATAAAACTCTTAGTAACAAAATATTGTGCAAACTCGCTGCTTTATCTATTCTACACGAACATCATTTCTTACAAAACAATACAGCATTTTGCTTTAGATTTTGAATACCTGGTGCTAAGAAAGACATCATTTTTTTTTTTAATTTGAAAGTATCAAACTATGTGTAACATATTTTATAAGAAAATTATAAAGAAAAATATGAATTTAAGAAGTATTACTTCGAATGAGCATTTTTTTTTCTCTTTTTGAGTTACTAAAAATATATCGAATATTTAAATCAGGAGTGAAGTTATACATTTATTAGGTATAGCTTCTCTTATATTTCCTCTTGTAAATGCCCTTCAAGCATCATCTATCTAATATCTTTAAACGAGCAATTCTTGTATATATATTTATTTATTTATTTATTTATTTTTCGGATCTCGAAAACGGCTCTAACGATTTCGATAAAATTTTGTATTTAGATAGAGTTTTGGTTTCTGAGTTCATCTACGTCGGCGTTTTTTCTGTAAAAACGCGAGTTTTCACAAAAAACCCGTTTTTTTTTTGTGTCTTCATTGAAAGTTTGAGAAGCTTTTATTTCGCCATTTTCTTTATGATTACTTTCATTGTTACTGTTTCTTAGCAACCACGTGTAATTATAACAATGGATTTCATATTTAATTACATCAGCGCGAGTTTAAATTTTATGGTATTTGGCAACGTTAAATTGTTATTGTTGTTGAAACGTTAAAGCAGGGCTTCACTAGATAAGTGTCTTATACAGGCTGTTTCATTTATTCAAAAGCCATGGAATAAAAGCAGTGATGATTGTCCACCGACATCTGTTGAATTTTATGGTAACTTACATTATATAAAAATCAGATTACTTTTTACTTTTCAAGTACGATTTCAAAATTGAGTATAAAACTGTGATAGTTCGTTTTAAAATACTTTTTTTCCTCCTCAAGAGTGTTTAGTAAGATAATTCAGATAAAAAATCAATAAATATGAAATTCAATTTTCTTAAAATATTAATTTTCGAAACAAAATTACATCTATCTAATATATTTAGACGAGCAATTTCGGTATATATATATTTCGGATCTCGAAAACGGCTCTAACGATTTTGATAAAATTTTGTCTTAACACTTTACCGACCGGGCGTCGATTAATCGACGTTTTGTTCCCAGCACTTACCGACCGGGAGTCGATTATTCGACGTTTGCTCTCCGGCGCTTACCGACCGGGCGTCGATTAATCGACTTTGAACCGATCTGTGGTGATTACCTTTTTCACCAATCAAGCTGTCGTTTTCTCGAGTGCAGCTGGGTGCGACTAGATTTTCCTGCGAGGAAAGTCGGGATTTTTTCATCGATATGAAGGTTGTATTATGCAAAAATTCTAGCCTTAGACGGCGGATAAAAGCCCACCAGCAGTTTTCTAAAAGTACAAGATTTTATTAAATTTTGTTACCCTACAATAACACGAAGCGGACAATTTTACCAGAGTTTAAGAAATGGACATATATCCCCGCGCGTCAGTCTAGGCCAAAACCGAGTCGGTGTCTTGGACGATCTGCAGCTGAGCGGGCGGTGAAAGGGCATAGGATGTTCGAATCGCTACCGGTCGGTAAAGTGTTAAGATAAAGTTTTGGTTTTTGAGTTCATCTACATCTGCGTTTTTTATGTAAAAACGCGGTTTTTTGTGCCTTCATTAAAAGTTTGACGAGCTTTCTTTCGCCATTTTCTTTATGATTACTCTTATTGTTACTGTTTCATAGCAACCACGTTTTATTATAACAATGGATTTCATATTTAATCACATCAGCGTAAATTTAAATTTTTATGGTATTTGGCAAACGAGTTTTGTCAACACGTTAGAATTTTATTGTTTTTGAAATTTAAAAGTGATCGATCAAAAGAAAGTTAGAATTGGGTGTGGGCCGCGGTAGTCCGATCGGTAAGTCGTCGGACTCGTAACTAGAGGGTCCCGGTCCGATCATATAGAGGAAGTCCAGCCGATCAAAGATCCACCGTCTTCATTAATGGTGGCTGGGGGACGTTAAAAATGTTCGTGGTCATAAAATCCTCCAAGTGAAACGATACCTCTGGGGGATGCTGGGCCAAGGGTTTGCTCGGCCCTTGGGCCTGGTTCAAAAATGAACAGAGCGCTCTTCAAGGCCCCATCCCGGTTAAACTACGAGTTGTGGTATGTACGGGGGAACCTTGGAGTGTGAAGTCAAGTGAAAGTCAAAACCAACTGGAACCAAATGCGTACTGGAGAACATGGACTCTGCATCCCTTCTCATCAACCCCTCCCGTGCTTTAGGCGCCAAATGAAATGAAATTGGCTGTGATTTTACGGTGAGCATGGATTAAATAAGGTTCTGTTTTTTAAAACAAATTACGGCTGTTTTAAAAGCATAATTGCAACCAAAGGCTTAAAAATGCTTTTCAAGTTTATCTAAATAAGTACTTCGCATTTTAGAAAAAAACACGAGTTTACAAAACCTCTTTTTTTTTAACCGAGCGGGCTCGGTCCCCTGGTACTGAAATTTAAATAACATAGAAAACAAAAATCAATAAATATACATATGAAATGAGCTTTTATTGATCATATAGATGTCACGAGAAATGTGTTTGGAAAAACCCTCCCTACAGCAAAAGTCTGGTTACGGCCCTGGCTCACTACCCCATGGGATTCAGGAAAATTTTAAGTGCTTTTAAGATGTGTTGAGTACTTTTATATGCCAAATTACAAGTTTGTCCTTACATTATTTGTTGCCAGTTTATTAGAATAATATGACGTTTTTCAAGGTTCCATTTTACAATTTTTGGAGAATTTAACTAATTAGATCAAATTAAAAAAAAACTTATTTGAAAATTTTCAAAAATGCAAAAATGTTAAGATTTGAGTTCAAAAGCAATCCAAAAACTCACTAATTACCATGGGATTCAATAAAATTTCAAGTACTACTTCTAACGTTTCCTCGTTAGATTGAATTTTTAAAAATCTTATCTTAAGAAGTGAATCATTGAAAATTTTTAAAAAGTCCCTAATGTTAGGATTATTGCGGTCTGCGTTGCTTTTTGTGTAAATTTTAAAATTCTATTAATTGCTTAAAACAAATTTGAAATACAGAAATTAAAACTAATGCACCATTTCCTAATTTTATTACCGAAAATTGCTGATGAAACTATCATTCATCACTTCAAACATCACTTTTAAAAGCAGTAAAGCACGAATTACAGTGGAAGTCAACAAAATATTGCGTACATTTCTATGCCAAATTACCAACGGTATATTGCTAAACCTAGTACTTTAATATAAGTGGTAATACCTAAGGCTCATAGCTAAAAGATAGGGTGAGGTGAAGAAAGGTATATTAATATATATACATGTAAATTATGTCATGAACCAAGTCACCTCCCCCCCCCCTCGCCCCCGCCCTCAACCAGAAAAAATGTGATTACCCTACTGCAGTAGATGGCTAGTAATTCAGATAAGATATTCAGGTAAGATTTCCTAACTTCAATACGACGGATCCAGAACGAGCAATGGCATGAAACTAAAGAATGTTTGAAATCATAACTGATTTAATTGAACACATTTTTCCCACCCAAGGGATGAGTTTAGTTTCTGTTCTTCTATGCATTATACGATAGCTCGAACGTTGTTTTCAGAAAATAATCTTTCTCGATGCAGAGATATTTTCAAGGTTGGAAGATATCTCAAATTACGGAAGAATGTTTAAATAAATTTTGATAGAAATTATGATTTTATAGTATTCAAATAATCTAAAGTTATCTGCGTTTTGGGTAAGGATAAAAGTGAATTCTTAATTTAAAAGCTTCACTTGAAAGAAAATACAATTTTTCAGTGCTTAAAAAATTGATTACAAGAAGAAAATTGTTTTTTTTTCCGGCATTTAAATATAGGAAAAAAAAAGTTCATCCTTTCAAAAATTATTATATTGGATATTTCTTCAGAACTTATTCGCTGCTATTCTCATCATGAGGTACTAACGAATTTTAATCCACTACAGAGTTTTATTTATTTATTTTTTTCTCTCCACTCGACTCGTAACGTCTCAAATTAAGCGCCCATTTCTTTCAAACTGTCACAACACCCCACTGGTAATCCAAACAATTCTCGAGAACATAACGCCACTTATAAAAAATAAAAATAAAAAGTAGAAAATAAAGAAATTCCCATCTAGTGCCTCTCTTAAAAGCGGAATTTCAGCGGTACTTTTTCCTTTTAATCACTTTCTTTCGTTATATTGAACTTAGTTACCTTTTCAAGAAAAGACTTTGACAAAAAGGCAATAAAAGATCCGAGTTTACTTAGCTGAGAGAACACAAAAAACGAGGACTTATATCTCACACTGCACAGACAATAACAGAAGAAGCAGCATCAGACGACTTAAAAAAAAGGAGAGAAGAGTTGAGTTGTCCGATGACGTCTGCTTTTATTATCCGCCATTATTAAGAACGAAATGTGAAACAGTTTGAAGAGTTTCTTAGTTTTTTTTCGCTCTTTAGAGCTTTAGGAGGCTTTTTGATAGGATAATATTGCATTACCAAGAACAGAATTTTCGACTGGGGGCACATTTCATTATGCGTTTCTATTGGATGGAGAAAAACAGAGGAATGAAAATTATTCTTCTTTATTCTCAAAAGAAATTCGAGACTTTTTTCTATCCCAGAGGCGTGGATCTAACTTTGGACTGTAATTATGAATGAGACACTGGCGCTGCTTCTGAAAATACGAATCACTATTTATTACATGTTTGCTCGATTATTTTGAAAGTTTAAGAGTTAAAATGAATTGCTTTTTCTTCGCACATTTCAGTTTTTTTTTTCAGCGATTATTTATTATTTAGATTTTTCTGTTTGCAATTTTTCACAGACTAGATGCGAGATCATACTTGGACAAGGTTCACAATTGATAATAAACTGACGTTGGCTCTCAGCAAAACGTAACTAAAGGTCAGCAGCAAACAACAAAATTGCTATATTGCGAAAAAAAAAGTATACATTCATGGCAAAACATAAATACAAACTCTTTGTAAAACAATTTGGCTTTTTTTTTTGAGGGGGGGGGGGGGGCTATAAAGATTGTTTTTTACTTTTGACTTTCTGTCTGGTTACTTATAAGAAAATGATTTTTTTTTAAAATCCAAAGCACAAATTATTTTTTAAAGATTTTCACGAGCTAAAACGATTGTTCATTTCAAATTTTCACTAAAATCTAGTTTATAGAAACATGATCTGATGCCTTTTGGAATGCAATGCCAGATTATTTCTAAGATTTTATTATATACTAGTAGCCCGGCGTCGCGTGGGTTAAAATGCAACATACGAAATCCAATCCCCAGCAGTATCATATATTTAAGGGTGAATACTCACGAAAGAAACATTTCTTAACTATTTGAATTAAGAGAAGTCTCAGAAAACCACGCGAAGCAAAGAAAATATCAAACGCAAAAATTAGTTATCGAGGGGGAGTTGAGATGAAGCACTAAATAATGAGTTTAATGGAGGAAAGCCTTTAAAAAATAGAGATTTAATGTGGAAGTTTCAACTAAAATTGGAATAAAAAAAGAACTACTTGTCAGATTTTTTTCTAATTGGTCTCTTGATGTGCCCAGTGAGAACAGAAACATTTTTAAAAAAATTTCATTCTCCAGAATTATAATCAAAACTTAAAAAACATCTGAAATATGATCATACATTCAAAAATAATTTCCAGTGTTTTCCAACCTTTTAATATTTTATCTAAAATTAAAACATGTCTCCAATCACTCGAAAATGTTATTTGTAGCTTAAAAATCTTGACTTCTAAAACTATACTGTGAAATTGTAAAACACAGTTCGACATTTTTTTAGGATCTGCCCCAAAATAAATAAATAAATATATAAAAAATAAGTAAATAAATAAATCGAAATAAAAAATGACCTTCTTCTTCTTTATTGAAAAAAAAAAGCTAAAAACAAGATGCTTGGTCTAACTTTAGTACTGGACCAACTGATGTCGCGAATTATTCAAATTTTGTGCTGAATTCCCGATTGGTTTGCTAGTTTGGTAATAAGATGATCCCTTGTTCCGTTAAAGGACTAGAAAACTGCAATATTAATACAAAAATTAAGACGTCTATCTACTTCCGACGATGTAATGCATATTGGGAATCACTATTCGATTTAGATATTTCGCAGATTTTGTTTCTACTGCAGTACGAGCGTTATTGCTAAGAAAACACATCTACAGTGTCCTCTAGCTCTTAGAATATCATGCAATACAGTTTCTACTGCAGTACGAGTGTTATTGGTAGGAAAACACATCTACAGTGTCCTCTCGCGCTTAGAATATCATGCAATACAGTTTCTACTGCAGTACGAGTGTTATTGGTAGGAAAACACATCTACAGTGTCCTCTCGCGCTTAGAATATCATGCAATACAGTTTCTACTGTAGTGCGAGTGTTATTGGTAAGAAAACACATCTACAGTATCCTCTCGCGCTTAGAATGTCATGCAATACAGTATACAGTAGAGAACCAATTATCCGGGATGTTTGGGACCACAGCTATCCCGGATAACTGAATTTCCCGGTTTTCTGAATCGCTACGAAGCGATATTTGCCAATTGTTTATAGAACCCAAGTTACTATAACAAATAGTAATGCATCTTAAAATCTGAAGAGAAAACGATCCAGAAGTGCTTATAGATATTACAATATTAAAAATGTCTGAGCTATATGCCACTTATATGGTATTTATGAAGAAAGCGTTCATATTCATTTAGGTATTTCAAAAGAACAAAAAAAGCTGTTCATTTTTTAGAAATTGCCGAAAATGCGTATTTTAAAAAGTGGCAGAAAAATCGACAAAATGTTGCCGGTTTTCTGGTTTCCCGGTATTTTGGTTCCCGGATAAAAGGTTCTGTACTGTATTAGGTATGAAGCAATGTCGTTCTTTTTAATGGTCCATTCATGGGAGAAAAGTTTCTTACTTTTTTTCCTTTTTTTTTCCTTTTTATCTTTTTCCTTCTTTATTTCTTTTTAAAATTTTCTATTTTTTTTTTTTTTTTTTACACTGCGATGCAAAAGTTTAGACAAAATGCAAATATATGATTAAAAAGAAAACTAGTCTGCGAAAGGCTTTCATATTTCTACTGCAGGTAGACAATATGGTCCCACATACGTGTCTGGAGTTTTGAAAAATATAACCGAAAAAAAAATCGGAAATTACAGAAGATATTTTTTTCCATTGTTGCAAAAGTTTAGACAAAAATCAGATTCTATGCAAATATCCCTTGAAATGTGATTGGTGGAGGAAAGCCGAGACTTTTTTCAATAGAGATTGTTCAATAAAGAATCAAAATTCCAAAATCTCTGTATTTCTCCAGTAAAGAAGATGAGAAAGTTTGGAAACCGAAATTTAAAAATGAACGCACTTTGTTAATTTTTCGTTTTTTAAATCGGTCCTAGTATGGTAGTACATTCTTTTTTACTTCGTAAGGAGCAAATTCAGACATGTTTATCGATCAAAAAGGCCAAGAAAAACTATATTTCTTAAGGATGAAGGAATTAAAAAAATGGCTCGAACTGACGATTAGCCCCTTAATCCTACAAAACTTCAACTTGCGTCAAAAACAGCGTGTGACAGCATAAGTAGATGAACAACTCAATCAGGATGCATAAAAAAAAACAAAGAATTGTGCATGAGCCTTTTCGGACACAGTGTCCCAAAAAAGCCAGATTTTAATTATCAAAGCAGCACAGCATATGCTCATCGGATTTTTTCTGAAGTCACGCTAATAAAATTATAATCCATCTAAGCGATCCAAATTTTAATAATTTTCATCAGATAAAGTAACATTCATTTTTTAGTTACGATGATACATGTGTTGCTTTTCCCATTAAAATCTGGTTTATTTGGGAAACTATTTCCGAAAAGGTTCAAGCACAATTCTGTTTTTTTTATGCACCCGGATTCAGTTGTTTATCTACTTATGCTGTCACGTGCTGTTTTTGACTCAAGTTGAAGTTTTGAAGAATTAAGGGGCGAATCGTCAGTTCGATCCTGTTTTTCAGTTCCTTCATCCTTAAGAAATATAACTTTTGTTTACCGTTTTGATCGATACGCACGTGTGAATTTGCTCTCCATCAAGTAAAAAACAATGTACCACCATACTAGGGCCGATTTAAAAGACAAAAAATTAGCAAAGGACGTTCATTTTCAAATTTCGGTTTCCAAACTTTCTCATCTTCTTTACAGGAAAAATACAGAGTTTAAGATTTTGATTAGTCATTGAGCGCTCTCTGCATTTTATAGTCGAAGAAAAAAGTCTCGACTTCCCTCCACCAATCAAATTTCAAGGGATATTTGCATAGAATCTGACTTTTGTCTAAACTTTTGCAGCAATGAAAAAAAATGTCTTTTGCAATTTCCTATTTTCGTTTCAGTTATATTTTTTTAAGCTTCAGACACGTATTTGAGACCATATTGTCTACCTGCAATAGAAATTTGAAAGCATTTCGCGCAGTAGTTTTCTTTTTAATCATATATTTGCATTTTGTCTAAACTTTTGCATCGCAGTGTATTCTTTAAGGTTTACGTGTGCCTTGTTCGGTTGTAAAACTTCGTTCATTTCTAAAAAGTTTTTTTAAGTTTTAAAGACGTTTATTTCAAAAGTTAATAAATATAAATAATAAAAATTATAAATTAGTTTTATAATGAGTAATCCTCAAAGTCCGGGCAGTAGTCGATTAAAATAATAAACTTAATTCCAGCTGCACGGGTTTACATTTTTGAGCATTTATTTACTTTACTCACGGAATTTTAAACTTAGGCTTTTAATTTTGATATATACGAATATAAGGAAACATTATGTATCACAATATGAGGAATCAAATTTCTAAAAGGTTTCCTTGTGTTAAAATTTTTTTAGCTAAATTGACTGTACAGATATTGTTGACTGCATCCATAACTTACTCCTAAATAAGACTCTTAGAAGTGATTTTTGCTTTAAAAATAATTTTAAAAATTCCCTTGTGCTGATTTTTTGTGCATTTAGATTTTATTAACTTTTCAGATTTCTAAACATTTTCGTGATTTAGATACTTCCAATTTTCAATATTCATTGTTTGATTTTTCAAGTAGGATGCTTTAATTCCTTAAAGGTGTAATTTGTTTTAATGATTCCAAGCTTGCCCCGCTTTTTATTTTCCACTGTAATTGAATTTTTTCCTGCAATGTGTAGTATTTTAAAATAAATAAATTAAACAATGATCCTGCACGTGCTGCGGGGGTTACTGAACGGTCATACTTCATCACTTATAACTTTAAGTTATGCATATTTCCGTAATTTCGACGAAAATCGGACTATAAGACTCCTACACTACTTTTGTTAGAAATTGAAATTTAGTTTAAACTCGAGATATCATGAATAAAAAATGATCAAAAAAGCTTTGTGTTAAAATGTGAATGAAGTGAAAAAATAACGTAAATAATATCCGAGAGATTACATTGACTGCAGAAAGCGGTATATTTTAGTCAGTGTACCTTGGACAGCATTTTTATGACAGCAATTTTCGTGCGAAAATTAGTTTTTAAGACTATAGGGCTCCAGCACTACTGCAGTTGGAAATTGAGCCATGTTTCTAACTCGAGATATCATGATGATTTCAGAAAAAAAAGATATTTTTGTCAGTATGTTTTTGGGGGGAAAATATATAATGGAATTCATGCAATTACCAGTGAAAATTAGATTTGAAATTTAGGGTTCAAACATTTTTTGTTAGAAATTAAATACGGATCGTGTAACACCAGATATCCTGCAGGCCTCATAAAGAAGTAGATATTGGTTAGTCTGTTTTGGACAACAAATTAATAATGAAATTCAGTCGATTCACGTATGAAAATTAGTTCTGAAAGGTAAGGTTCCGGCACTATTTTTTGTTGGCAACTAAACCGTGCCTGTAACTCGAAATATCCTGCATGCTGCATAAAAAAGCAAACATTGGTCAGTCTATCCTTAAAACTACTTCAATAAGATTAAAAATGGATCCAAATGCTACTAATCCCTCTGTCATGGAGGACTGATTGGAAAACAAAGGGACGGGTTTCCGAAAACCGGCCTAAAAGCAATTACCAGTAAAAATTAGTTTTGAAATTTAGGGCTCTGAGGGCCCTGCTCCACATTGACTTAAAGCAGAAAAATAAAGCAGAAACGTAAAATGGATTAAATGGTATTCCTATGGAAAGTACCCGCATTTTCAGTTTCTGTCGCGTTTTCTGCTGATGTGGAGCAGGGCACTGACAGTCTTGGTTAGAAATTAAACCTCTATTGTATAACACCAGATATCCTGCAAGCAGCATGAAGAGGTAGACATTGGTTAGTGTGTTTTGGACAGCAAATTAATAATGAAATTCAGTCGATTTACGTATGAGTACGGTAGTTCTGAAATTTAAGGTTCCAGCACTATTTTTAGTTGACAACTAAACCGTGCCTGTAACTCGAAATATCCTGCACCGTAAAAAATAAATGTTGTTTTTACAATATAATACAGCTAGTTTTATAGTAATAAACTGTAACATTTTCTAATTTTACACTAATAAACTGTAAAATTGCGAATTTTACAGTGAAATCTAAAATTGTAAAGTTGCTAATTTTTCAGTAATACAACCGTCAAAGTTGCTAATTTTACAGTTTATTACCGTGCATTTTACAGTTTTAAACTGGAACCGTTGCTGCTAGCATTATACTGTTGTTTTTACAGTATAAAGCATTATACTGTTGTTTTTACAGTATAATACAGCAAAATTTTACGGCCATTAACTGTAAAATTTTTAACTTTGCCGTAAGAAACTGTAAAATTGCTAGCTTTATAGTTTCTTACTGTGCATTTTACAGCTTCAAATTGGGACCTCGGCTGCCAGTATTCTACTGTAAAAACAACAGTTCCTTTTTTGCAGTGCAGATATCCTGCAGGCCTCATAAAGAAGTAGATATTAGTTAGTTTGGTTTAGATAGCAAATTAATAATGGAATTCAGTCGATTTACGTATGAAAATTAGTTCTGAAATTTAAAGTTCCGGCACTATTTTTAATTGTCAATTAAACCGTGCCTGCGACTCTAAACATCCTGCAGGCTGCATAAAAAAAGTAGATATTGCTCAGTCTATCTTTAAAGCAAGATTAGTAAGATTAGTAAGATTAGTAAGATTAAAAATTGCCTCCAAATGCTGCTAATCCCTCTGTCATAGAGGACTGGTAGGGAAACCAAGGGACGGGGCCCCGAACACCCTAAAAGGAAGTCGCCGTGTCAGAAGCACCCGCGCGGCGTAAGCTTCCGGTTCGTCCGGTGGCAGTGACAGCCCAGGCCCAGCAAACGTTCTTATTGTGAGGAACAGAAGGACCCTTTGTCGCTTTTGTCAGCTCCAGTGGAAACCAACAAAGATTACTTTTTTTTTTTCCGACTCCATTGTAGACAGTCATAATGCTGTACATGGTGTTGTATTCATTGACACGGGAATGGGAATGTTATCCTAATTATTTAGTTCGTGTTCTTGTGTAAGATTTTTTTTTCAGAGTAATTTCGGTATATATTTCCAAGTTTGAACAGAGACTTATAAAAATAGCGAAGAAGCATGGTTGCGTAAAAATGTATTTCAGTTTTAAAATGTAATTTTATTTGTGCATGTTTTTGTTTTACCTGAAGTAATGAATAATAACTATTATTACTTATTATTTGTTCGCATTGCTCAGATCAAGCGATTTGAAATTTGAAAGCGTAGAGTAGTGTTTAGTTGCTGTGCACGGAATAAGAAGAAATTGTTAATGTTTCCACTAAAAATGAAAATTAAATAAATAAATGAAATAATAATTTATAATTATCATTATTTTAATCATTATAGTAATAATAACGGCAATAAATTGAATTGAATGACAAAACATTTAAAGTGCTTAAATTATTCCGATTTGATTATTTTTATATCCACATTGGTAAATTTTTGTGTCATTTATCTAGCCATCAATATATCCAGTTGCAAATATTTTCAAAACTAGGATAATAGCATGATTTCTAAAAATGAAGTAAGTAAAAATATTCAAAACATCTATCATAAACAACATATATATATATAATACTTAAGTTCACAGGCATTTTAAAATAAAAATATATATATATATATATATATATTTGGGGTAAATCAACGATGTACAGCCTAAATTTCAAAAATTCACGTAGATAACCAAAATGAGACAATGAATGTAAAAGTACAAATAAAAGAGGTTAAAGGATTTAAACACTCAACAAATAGCTGTTTTAGAAGCTATAAAAACAAACACAGACCAAGAGTCACTTAGCATATATTTCCAAA
This sequence comes from Uloborus plumipes, assembly GCA_038373865.1. Classification (NCBI taxonomy): domain Eukaryota; kingdom Metazoa; phylum Arthropoda; class Arachnida; order Araneae; family Uloboridae; genus Uloborus; species Uloborus plumipes. Next base: position 99,708 of record JAXGGA010000504.1, on the reverse strand, counting down.
AAGAAAAAAAAGGCATTAAAGATGAAAATGAGAAAAAAAATAGTGAAATGCGCTGATTAAATTACGATCACACAATTGTTTCTTGTAATAACGAATTTTCTAAAAAAACAAGCAAAAGCTATTTCTGTCAGAGAAAAATAAAAAATCCTTCCCATCAACATGCCCCCTAGAGAAGCTTTCAATTATTTCCAAATCTATATCAGTCAGTAAGTTTTTAAATGGAGAAAAGATTCTCAAAAGAGTCAAAGATCCGTGAAATCGAACTTCTTTCCCTCAGCTGCTCACAATTTCACAAAAATCAGACAATAAAAAATAGCAGATTCATCCCTTTAAAAATCAGTACCCGTGGATGCTTCCAATTATTTCAGAACATTAATTCATTGTGCCCGGTAATAACAAAGAGCTTCATGGGGGAAGTCATTACCATATCAATCAAACACAAAAATAAAGCTACACCTTCTCCAAAGCTAAATCACAAAAATTTTAAATCCAATCCCCCCAAAAAAAATCCGCCCCCACTCTTTTCGAATTTATTCCCCCCACCCTCTCCCCATTTCTTCTCCATTATCATCTCCAAGCAGGGTTTCGCCAATCCATCTGCATTTTTTATCCTTATCAATTCTTATTCAATTTTCTTCATCCGTCCCCTATCTTAGAATACACTTATATATATCACCTTCCTTTTCACAGCCCGAAGAATATATATATCGCATATATATAGTGAAAAAGAACCTATCCCGATGGAATATCCCTACGAAGAGAAATAATATTAACTCTTTCATTTTCCCCTGCCTTCTCTTTTATACCAAGGATCCCCTTTCCCTGCTTTAAATACATAAATATATATTTCCGTTCATTTCTCTATCTGTCGTATATTTTTTCATTACCGCCGAAAGGGGCCAAAAAATACGCCGCTGCTGCATAACCAAATAACAGAAGAAAGAAAGTTCCTCGCGAAAAAAGGCGGCGCCACAGAACCACAAAAGATTGGAATAGAGGAGATAGGGAGTCAAGGGGGTGGATGGAACGAAGAAAGGAGATATATTTGAGGACTGACCGCATTCTCAGAGGTGTCTCTCTCACACACGCGTTATATATATCCAGCTTCTTTTTCCATACAATTCCCTCCTCTATCGTACCTCCTTCTGGTAGAGGATTCCTTGCGCAAGCGATAACCACTCCATTCAAATGGATAGATTCGCCATTGTTTGTTTTCAATAGGCACATAAGGGCTTCGTGGTGCTGGCAGCCCCCCCCCCTTATTCCCTCACTCGAGGGGTGGGGTGGCTCCTGTGTTGAGTGACACCCGCCTTTTTTATCAGGGGTCCACGTGTGGATGGGTTTCTGTGGACGTGTCAAAAATCCTATTTCATGAGCTATCGCGCTGAAAAAGAAGCTTGAACTCGTTGTGGAAGATAGCGAATAAATACTTTCTCCTTATGCATTCACGTCGGCTGCGGAAGGGGGTGGACGGGGATTTTGGAAATAACGTTTATCCCCGTGAAGCGCAGACGCGTCTTAAGCCGAGTTTATTTATAAGCTTGAAGCTGACATGATTTTGTGGTCAAAATGAAAAAAAAAAAGAAATCCCCCGCTTTTTAAAACACGGTATGCCTGAGGTTCTAAATGTATTCTTTTATGTTCTTGAGACTTTAAGCCTGTTCAATGCATTTAAAATTATTTATAAGAGTACAATTTTTGACTTGTAGTAGTAGTGGCTGAAAAGTCTCTCTTAAACAAGGTAAAGTCTTTAGGAAAACCACAAAAGATTCTTCCTTATTTGAGCACTATTTACCCCAAAGAAATATGAAACATGTCAATTTATCAAGAATAACATACTCTACAGACGGTCATTAATAAAAGAGTGCAAAGAGCTCCTTTTTATATTAAAATGAGAATTAGCTTAAAAATTTGAAGCAGCAATCCTCATTTTGAAATCACTGATTTGTAATCAGTATTGAAATTTACTCATGTATTATAATTTTAAATAGTTGTGGGGCTACGGCATGATCTCTTAAATATGTTTTACATGGTTGAAAATGTTATTTTAATCAGTTGCAAAAATAAGTTTAAAAGAATTTAATCGGAAGACAATGTTATGTTTTGATGAAAACTCAATAGGAAATAGCAGCTTTTAGATGGATGCGTAACATTTTAAACAATAATTCTTTTTTATTTTCAACTATGCTTTAAAATAATTTTTCTGTCGTTCAGTTTTTTAAGGTCTGAATGTGAAACAATTTTAACTGTTGATATTATGGTTTAATCTCGAAAGAATTATTTATATAATCATCTTCTTAACAGAAAGAATGCAGTGTTGACACAAAAAATTGTCATTGGTCAAATGAGTGTTTTGAAAGAGAGTATGACATTTTCTTATGCACCTAAATTATTTTTATAAACAAGAAAAACAATTACCTGGAAATGCTTCGGGATTCGATGGAAAACTACTTTGGGGGCCATTGAGGAGTACAGGGGAACATTTTTATTAAATTTATTTATTTATTGTCCTTTAAAAAGTGTCTGAAAACAGCCGTCATAAGCGAAAGTTTCACAGTTGCCTCTTTTGCTGCTGAACAGACTTGTTTAAAAAATATTATTTATCATTTTTAGCATTACTTGACTATAAGGTAACTTGAATACTTTCAACCGAAAATTGAAAAGAATATTTACGTGACTGCAATGTTTGTTTCCCTGCTCTAATTTTACGTTTTAGTGAAACTTTAAATATTATAATGAATCGATACATTTATTTGGACGGTTATTTAAATTTCTAACAGAGCTTTTAACATTATTTTACTTAGTTCGGGGGTTACTTTGATCTAACTTTTCGCGTTATGTAATAGCTTTGTAGTTATTTATTTATGTTCCTTATAGTATTGTTTTTCATTTTTATACCTTATAGTCTAATTTTTTGTCGGATTAATGTTTTTTGTAATTTAGTTTTTAGTCATATTTACTTCTTACATCCTTTTCTTTTTTTCTCCTTTTTTAATGTTCATTAAAGTGACGAATGACATATGAAGGGTCAGGGGGAAAAACCACGGTAGTCACATTTGATTCATTTTGAGAAAAACGAAATTTAAACTTTACGAACTCATAAACTTCCCCAGTATACTTGTTCTAAAATGACAATAATACATGGAGTACAGTGTTTTTTCACGAATATTGCATATACTAAACGAAATTACACTTATTTTTCTAACAGGTGGTAGCATCAGTTTAAATTCAACAAAAAGTGGACTACCGTGGTTTTTCCCCCTGACCCTTCATATGATATCGCCAGGCAAATAGTTTGTTTCTCTGTAATTTTTACCAGAGACAACGGCAATGAATAAAACTTAAAAAAAAAATCACCGACTGAAAATGAAAATGTGCCAAATGACGTACCTATAACGGAATAGCACCATTGACAAATAGATTATTTCTTTCTGGTAAATTTTCAGAATAAAGCTACGTAACTAAAACAGTTGAACAAAAAGTTTTGTAAAATTTGAAAACGAATCGTTTTTAAATAGTTCTTGGAATCAAAACATTCAAAACGTATGTGGTGGGACGAGGATAATTTTGGGTTTAACGTGAAAATGCAGAAACAAATAAAAATTGCATAATCTGTTCCACAATTCCATACTCCCGATGATCAATAAAAAATGAATCCTGAAAAATGAATTCAGGATTTAAACTATTAAGTTTATTTTTAAAATCAATGTTTCTAAATCAAATTTTTTTGTATTAAGATGTATTAAATGTAAGTCGTGAAACAAGTCGTGGGAAACAGATAGGCTCTAAAAGGAAAGCATACCAGGATCAACGAAAAATGAGTCTCTGAAGTCAGGATTTTCATAAACGTTGCATTTTAATGATAAAAATCCATATTCAAAAATACTCATCTGTTTAAGTCACCGCCAACCACGATATAAATAAAAAAAATTATCTAAACAATCAAGTTTGATTTGAAAATGAATCTTTTATTTATTTAATTTATTTTATTTTTTTGCGTAGTTTTTGGTTGTAAAATCACACTAAATGTAAGTCGTGGGATGAGTAATTTTGGGTTTAGCGGTAAAAATCAACAATCAAATACGACCTCATATAAACTGTACTTGAGCACACACGTCCGAGGATCGATGAAAAATGAACTCTCTGAAGTCAGGGTTCTCATAAAAGGAGCATTATAATAATAAGACCCCACATTTAAAAATACTTTTTATCTGTTTAAATCGCAGCCGACAGTCACATAAATAAAAAGAAAATGATCTAAATAATTAAGTTTGATTTGAAAATGAATCTTTTTTTCATAGTTTTTGGAATTAAAAACACGCTAAACGTAAATAGTGGGACCAGTAATTTTCGGTTTAAAGTGAAAATCCACAAACAAATACGATCTCATATAATCTGTACTTGGGCACACGCATCTGAGGATCGATGAAAAATGAGCTCTCTGAAGTCAGGGTCCTCCCAAACGGGGCCTTTTAATAATACAAATCCACATTCGAAAATACCCCTCATCTGCTTCAATCGCCTGCGAACACCCTCCCCGAACGAGAGGTTAATATTTTCGAAGAGGGGGTGGTACAAGGGTGGGGAAAACGTGCTGCGGTCCATTATTCTCTCGCTCTCTCTCTCTCGCACCCCAGCAGAAATCGAAAACTGAAGCGGCTGTCAGCTTCGGGATACTGAATTGGATGGGGGGGGGGGAGGGGTCGACTTGAAACGATGAATATTTGAGGGGTGAGAGACTATGATCGTTAAGGAGCGAGATTGATCTTCCAGCACCGGAATGGGGGAGTCTGTTAAAAATGCTTCTCTCTTTTTTTTATTTTCAATCGAAAGCAAGCGCCTGTTGGATGTGGGTGCGTGCAGTCTTGATGAAAGTGTTTCGACTTAATAACTCCACGCTTCTGTCTTGGTAATATCCAGTTTTACCGTTTTACCATTAAAAATCTACTAATTTCACTATGTTTTATACTTAATTTTAGAAGTTTCGGCGAAAAAACGTAGAATATCTACGAAAAGAGGCGAAAAAAATAAGTAAATGGCAACTTGGTGAGCCTTTGTTACACAATGCCTCAATTAGACGTCCTTAACTGCGACGGCTTAAGCTCCTTTATATGCACCAAAATCATGATAACTTTACTTTAGCAGCCAACTTGATCGTTTTAAACGTTTTCTCTCTCAAAACATGAGCTATTGTGAATACAGCAATGTGATTAATATGACGTCAATAAAACTTTATTACTTCTAATGAATTTACCTTGTTCGTTCAATAGATCATATGAAACTAAATCATAAAGGAACTAGACATAAGGAACAAATAAAAACATATATTTTCACCTTTTATACACTGCGATGCAAAAGTTTAGACAGAATGCAAATATGTGAATAAAAAGAAAACTATTCAACGAAATGCTTTCAAATTTCTACTGCAGGTACACAATATGGTCCCAAATACGTGTCTGGAGTTCTTATAACTATAACTGGAATCAAATTTTGGATATTACAAAAGACATTTTTTTACATTGTTTCAAAAGTTTAGACAATAGTCAGATTTTATGCAAATATCCTTTGAAATGTGATTGGTGGAGTTAATGCGGGACTGTATTATTAATTTATAAAGTGCAGAGATTGCTGAATAAATAATCAAAATCTCAAAAGCTCTTTAGTTCTCGTGTAAAGAAGATGAGAAAGTTTGGAAGCCGAAATTTGAAAATGAACCTACTTTATTAATTTTTTGTCTTTTAAATCGGCTCTAGTATGGTAGTACATTGTTTTTTACTTTGTAGAGAGCAAATTCAGACATGCGTATCGATCAAAAAGTCCAAGAAAAATTATATTTCTTAAGGATGAAGGAATTGAAAAAACGGCTCAGACTGACGATTCGCCCTTAATCCTACAAAACTTCAACTTGGGTCAAAAACAGCACGTGACAGCATAAGTAGATGAACAGCTGAATCGGAATGTATAAAAAAAAAACAAAGAATTGTGCCTGAGCCTTTTTGGACAGAGTGTCCCAAATAAGCCAGATTTTAATGTGAAAAGCAGCATATGTATTATCGTGACTAAAAAATGAATGGTACTTTGTTTGATAAAAATTATTAAAATTGGGATGGCCTAGATGGATTATAATTATTTTCGCGGGACTTGAGAAATATCCGATGATCATATGCTGTGCTGTTTTTACCAATAAAATCTGGCTTATTTGGGACACTCTGTCTGAAAAGGCTCAAGCACAATTCTTTGTTTTTTTTTATGCATTCCGATTCAGTTGTTCATCTACTTATGCTGCCACGTGCTGTTTTTGACCCAAGTTGAAGTTTTGTAGGATTAAGGGGCAGGGATTCAGAGAATCGTCAGTCTGAGCCGTTTTTTCAATTCCTTCATCCTTAAGAAATATAATTTTTCTTGGACTTTTTGATCGATACGCATGTCTGAATTTGCTCTCCACAAAGTAAAAAACAATGTACTACCATACTAGAGCCGATTTAAAAGACAAAAAATTAATAAAGTAGGTTCATTTTCAAATTTCGGCTTCTAAACTTTCTCATCTTCTTTACACGAGAACTAAAGAGCTTTTGAGATTTTGATTATTTATTCAGCAATCTCTGCACTTTATAAATGAATAATACAGTCCCGTATTTCCTCCACCAATCACATTTCAAGGGATATTTGCATAAAATCTGACTATTGTCTAAACTTTTGCAACAATGTAAAAAAATGTCTTTTGTAATATCCAAAATTTGATTCCAGTTATAGTTATAAGAACTCCAGACACGTATTTGGGACCATATTGTGTATCAGCCGTAGAAATTTGAAAGTATTTCGTTGAATAGTTTTCTTTTTATTCACATATTTGCATTTTGTCTAAACTTTTGCATAGCAGTGTATATTTTTATATCCTGAAAAGGGCTCTGACCTCTGCTCACTAATCCTCTTCCATACCATACATGTTGATGGTATTGCATTTTTATTTAAATTTTTTTCTTGTCAAGATATATGGTATTTTAAAACAATAGAGGAATGAGACCAGGTGAAATGGATTCGCATGAATGTCGAGAATCTTATGATACAAACAAGCAGTGCGGTGCGAAAGACAGGCATACGTGCTCAGATTTTAATAATATAGTTATATTTATTAACAATATAGATAATCATGTTTGTAATTTCCCTGCTATAAGATTATAATGTATTACTCTTTTTAAACTTGTTACTCTTTTGAAAGGACTTCCCAAAAAGCGTTCTTCAAATCTAAAGAGGATATCGCTTCGTTTGGTTAATTTTTGTGTATTTTTGCACCTGTGATGGTTTTAATTTTTTAGAGGTGAAACTGCCTTGCTAGAAAAGTCGACTGTGAATCAAATGATTCACAGTCGAAGAGAAAATTTCTATTTCTCTTCCTTCAATCGTTGTTAAGCTGCTAAGTTTTGAAAAAGATCCTTCTTGTATTTCAGCAGCTGTTGATCAAGAAAGTTGTAACAATTGTAGCAAATGTGCCTGTCTCTTTGTCATTACTCGTACTCATGCTTTCATAGAAGACTCTATAAGTACTCTTAAACTTAGCCGTAATAATCTCGTGTAGTAGCAACTATTATGACATGAAGAAATGCTGGCATCTTTGACAACAATGTTATAACATGAAGAAATTTTGGTACCATTCTTCACCCATGAACTGTATCAACCGCCTATCATATTTTTTGGCTATTCTGTCTTAAATATTCTGCGCTTACCAACGACATTCTAGGTTTCTATGGACAATTTAATTAAAAGCTGGTGAAAAAACTGAATCAAAAAATATCAAACAGAATTCCTTCGTGACTAGAAAAGCTCCTCTCCTCAAAAGATGTGCGAACCATAGCCCTGGCGCCTAAGTTTCGCACGAGACACAAAACCCGCTTTCCCCGGACATTAAACGCAGCCGGACAATGTCATAAATATGGCTCTGATAACCCAGATGGACCATAGGCCCTTTGCACATATTATGTCCGGGCTTTTACAATCCCGGAGTCAAGAGCCGACCATAAAAGTCGGCCATAGAGACCGGATAAGAACCTAAGAGCCTTCATTCCGGCCAATGTCTGGCCCACAATGAGGAGATATAAAATTATCATGGGGCGGCCGAGAAAGTTTAATTGAATCCATTTTGGTCACAGTCGAGAAGTGTTTTTACGGCCGATTCAGTTGGGGCTTTGCTTTTCTTCTTCGCATTGGGAGAGCCGTAAAAGGACGATGAAAAAGATGGGTTATTGACGGCCATTAGGAAAATCTTTTAAAAGAAAAGCTGGCGCATCGAAAGTTTATTTGTTGTCAGTGGGATTAGTTTCAAGTAGAAAAAGGGCAAGGGGGAGGGTTCACTCTACCTTCTCTATGGGCTATAAATACGTCATCACGTTTAAAAAATAAATGTATATCTATACACTTCAAAAATGAACTGTTGTTTTTACAGTATAATACTGGCAGCCGAGATTCCAATATAAAACTGTAAAATGCGCAAGAACAGTAAGAAACTGTAAAACTAGCAATTTTACAGTTTCTTACTGTAAAGAGAAATGTTACAGTTTACTGCCGTAAACTTTACCTGTATTATACTGTAAAAACAACTGTATAATACTGGCAGCAGAGGTTCCAGTTTAAAACTGTAAAATGCACGGTAATAAGCTATAAAATTAGCAATTTTACAGTTTAGTACTGTTAAAGTCGAAATTTTGCAGTATGTTACTGTAATATTAACAATTTTACAGTTTATTACTAAAAAATTAGCTGTAAGAACAACATTTATGTTTTACAGTGTATAAAAAAGATGTAATAACAATGATAATAATTGAAATTGGTGTCTTTGCGCTAAATGTGTGATAGTTCAGAATAAAGTCCCACTAATCCGAGCCCTGTTAAACTGAACTCCATTTAATCCGTAGCAGTTAAAATATAAAACAATTTTGAAATTTCTGAAATATTTTGATTCACAAGAATCATAAATTGAAAATGATTTTTTGAAAATTGGCAAACTCTTCTATTTCACCATTAAATTTAGGTAACGGGATATTAGGCTATTTTGGAGCTAAATGAAACTTTAAAGAATTTAATAGAGCTTAAGTTTTTCCTTTTAGACATGCTATTATACTATTAATTTTATCATTAAAATTTGTGAAGAAATCTTTAATAATTACCTACAGAATGTCGCAGGCTGTATGTAATCCCAAAACGACTGGCTTCAGCACATTCATTTCTTCATTTCTTTTTTTCCATCTGCATTTGACTCACCATAGATTGCTTAATTCTTGCTTTAATTCAGTAATATCGCATAGCTTATGTTCACTTTCAACTTCAGCCTTCTCACATACTTTTTTTTATTTTGATCGTCAAATTTAGTAATAAGCGCGCGTTTTGATTTAATGCATCCAAGCATTCCATTTAATTCCATTATCGTGCATTTTTTAGCCATTCTTAATCCGGCTCGACGAACTACTAAGTTGATTGCTGGTACTAGTAGACTGTGCCCGTATAAATAGCAGTACAAAAGGTGCAAGCTAAAAAATCGAAGTATAAGCGATGCATTCTTCAGGTGAATTCACAAAATGTGATGTCTGCTCTTTATGAGAGAGAGATTTCAAAATATACTATACCATGAAAAATATAAAATGGAGCAGAGTTCTTCGAACTTGTTTAAATATTACACTGCGATGCAAAAGTTTAGACAAATGGCAAATATGTGAATAAAAAGAAAACTATTCAAAGAAATGCTTTCAAATTTCTACTGCAGGTACACAATATGGTCCCAAATACGTGTCTGAAGCTCTTAAAACTAAAACTGGAATCAAATTTTGGATATTACAAAAGACATTTTTTTACATTGTTGCAAAAGTTTAGACAGTAGTCAGATTTTATGCAAATATCCTTGAAATGTGATTGGTGGAGGAAATGCGGGACTTTATTATTCATGCATGAAGTGTAGAGATTGCTGAATAAATAATCAAAATCTCAAAAGCTCTGTAGTTCTCGTGTAAAGAAGATGAGAAAGTTTGGAAGCCGAAATTTGAAAATGAACCTACTTTATTATTTTTTTGTCTTTTAAATCGGCTCTAGTATGGTATGACGTTGTTCTTTACTTTGTGGAGAGCAAATTCAGACATGCGCATCGATCAAAAGACCAAGAAAAAATATATTTCTTAAAGATGAAGGAATTGGAAAAACGGCACGAACTGACGATTTGCCCCTTAATCCTACAAAACTTCAACTTGGGTCAAAAACAGCACGTGCCTGCATAATTAGATGAAAAACTCAATCGGAATGCATAAAAAAAACAAAGAATTGTGCTTGAGCCTGTTCGGACAGAGTGTTCCAAATAAGCCAGATTTTATTGGTAAAAGCAGCACAGCATATGATCATTGGATATTTCTCAAGTCCTGCGAAAAGAATTATAATCCATCTTGGCCATCCCAATTTTAATAATTTTTATCAAAGAAAGTACCATTCATTTTTTTTGTCACGATGATACATATGCTGCTTTTCACATTAAAATCTGGCTTATTTGGGACACTCTGTATGAAAAGGATCAGGCACAATTCTTTGTTTTTTTTTCTGCATTCCGATTCAATTGTTCATCTACTTATGCTGTCACGTGCTGTTTTTGACCCAAGTTGAAGTTTTGTAGGATTAAGGGGCGAATCGTCAGTCTGAGCCGTTTTTTCAATTCCTTCATCCTTAAGAAATATAATTTTTCTTGGATTTTTTGATCGATACGCATGTCTGAATTTGCTCTCCACAAAGTAAGAAACAATGTACTACCATACTAGAGCCGATTTAAAAGACAAAACATTAATAAAGTCGGTTTATTTTCAAATTTCGGCTTCCAAACTTTCTCATCTTCTTTACACGAGAACTAAAGAGCTTTTGAGATTTTGATTATTTATTCAGCAATCTCTGCACTTTATAAATGAATAATAAAGTCCCGTATTTCCTCCACCAATCACATTTCAAGGGATATTTGCATAAAATCAGACTATTGTCTAAACTTTTGCAACAATGTAAAAAAATGTCTTTCGTACTATCCAAAATTTGATTCCAGTTCTAGTTTTAAGAACTCCAGACACGTATTTGGGACCATATTGTGTACCTGCAGTAGAAATTAGAAAACATTTCGTTGAATAGTTTTCTTTTTATTCACATATTTGCATTTTGTCTAAACTTTTGCATCGCAGTGTATGACTGTAGTCCAAATATCTTGGGCATATTATTCTCCTAGACTGTAAAAAATGAATGTTGTTTTTACAGTATAATACAGTTAATTTTATAGTAATAAACATTAAAATAGCTAATTTTACAGTAATAAACTAAAATTGCTATTTTTACAGTAATAAACAGTAAATTGGCAATTTTACAGTAATAAACAGTAAAATTGCTAGTTTTTCAGTCTATCACTGTGCATTTTACAGTTTTAAACTGGAACCTCTGCTGCCAGCATTATACTGTTGTTTTTACTTTATAATAGAACTAATGTTGTGGCAACAAATTGTAAAATTGTGGTAATAAAATTGCTGCTTTACAGTAATAAACTCAAATTTCTAGCTTTGCAGTTTGTTACTGTGTGTTTTGCAGTTTTAAACTGGGACCTCTGCTGCCAGTTTTTTCTGTAAAAACAACGGTTTGTTTTTTGCAATGTAGCTCTATATTTGCCGATTCATTCTTCAGTTTCAATTTCAGGATCAGATGTCGAGGATTGTTTCGATGGTAGTCCATTCAAACTCAGTACATCAAGACAAAAAAAATCTGACAACACAAGGCATCAGTTTTCTAATCGAACACCCTCACTTCCCTGCACAATGCCCTTCGAAATAAATCCCAGAAGGAGTGGAGAGAGAGAAAGAAAAAAAAATGCCAGGACTGAAAAGCAGAAGCCGTCAGCTTGATAGGCAATCGTCAATGCGAGCCATAAGGAGGTCCTTGTGTATATGCAAAACAGGGGGTTCCGCGGCACAAAGGTCAATAGGCTGACTGAATGACAGATCCAGGAGAGCCTCATTGTCATGTTTAGCAGACACTAGACACGCACCAGAGAAAGTGGGAATGTCAAGTCCCTGTCTCTCTCTGTGGAATCTTCGCATCCAATTTTAGTGGGATTCATCTCTGGAGAGGGATTTTTTCTCCCTCTCTCTCTCTCTCTGTCTGATGAGCGATTCTTTGCTTAGATGAGCGAGAGGATTTTGGATACTCCCGAGAGCTGTGCCATTGTCAAATTCCGTGAATGGTTATTTTGTTCTTTTGTGATGGGGTAATGAAAATGACTGCGCTCTTTCATCGCTTGTATAGAGTGACAGGATAGTTCAGCCGTGTCATTGCATTACGGAGGACAAACAGCACTTGCACTCGTTTCAGCAGGCGATGTAAATTAGGGTGAGTTTTACACAAGAGGAATGCACAGCTCAACACGTAGTGATTATATTTGGCAATCGTCATCGTTAATGAATGAGCTCAAAAGTAGGTATAGCATGCCAGGGAATTAGTGTTTAGTACATGCTATAATGCATACAAATTCTTGAATAATAATAAGTAAAATTGTTTTAAAGTTTCTTTACTCATCTTGTAGAAAATTTTATCAGAACACTAGCTTATATTACCCGGCCAGGTTATGTGCTCAGCTGTTTTCAGGGGGGCCGCGAGTTGAGTGTTAACCTCACAAAATCTGAGATTTTAAACCATATCGCTAATCCTAATTTGAAAATACACTATAAAAAATTGTGTAAGGTTGACATTCTTAAAACGTGTAACGTTTCACAACTTCTGGAGCAATCCTTTCCGATTTTAAGATTGCTCTAATAATTGTTGGAGGAAAGTTTCACGTAGCCTGTGTAACGTTCACCAAGCGTTAAAATTACTGGGGTATTATTCAAAGGGCATGCGTTAAGACAAACATCGCCGCAGTGCTCTAAAAGTTTTATGAAAGTAACCAAGATATTCCTTAACCGGTCAAGTGGTAAAACAGTCTTGCTTTGAGAGTTCTCTAAACGCAACAAGTTCGCTTTTCGGGGTTCGACCCTTTCATGTGAAATTAAATTAACCTTCGAATTTGTGTCAAGTTGATTGTGTTTGTACTAAAGCGTGAACCCGACTAAAATTAAACAAACGAATAATTGAAAGTAACCTTTCAACCTGTTGAATGCTCTTTTTTCTTCTCCTTTCTTTTGACAGAGAACTCTAGTGTAACCTTACACACAGAAATTGGTGAAACGTTATGCTACATTTGTATAGTTACATTTGCATGGAGTAACCTTCCACAAGCGATGCATTGCTTTAAAGCTTAAGTTACTCCATAGCAGTGGAGGTAGCACTGTTGCCACCGCATTTATGGAATAAGGATACACAAAAATTTTTACGGTGTAATAAAAAGAAGAAACTGTTGATATTTCTTATTTTTTCAAACAGTAAATTGCAACTTAAACAATGTTATTTAAGTGGGATATTCAGTAATAAGTCACTGATTATTTTAGAAACCTTCTTTTCCCTTTTACTTCAAGAAAAAAAAAAGTCCTTCGTTTGTGTACTAATTTAACTCTTTCTAAGTCTCTTAGAAGCCAAATAAAGCCATGGAACATATTCAACAGATTAATTGCATCGTCAATCGCCGGAGCCCCTTTCTCCATAACAGCTCATGGGGACAGTCTCTTTTAATTTGCACCTCATCTGCTCCAGTTATAATATTGATGGGGAGGCTGTTGTCATTATGGGTCCTCACAATCGGGCACTGCCTCCGTGTGAACAGTCCGATGCTTTGTTGACTCATCTGTCTGAAGTCCTGATTTCTGGCACCTCTTATTGGAGCAAACAATATCGGATTTCCTTTCGCCGCACAATAGTCGCCAAGGATTCAAATCTCGACATCGACCTCCTCAGTATTGCAGCCATTCTTTGCTTTTCAAGTTGGAGTGGTTTATTTATTTCCAGAGATATTCACTCGATATGAGATTTCATGGGGTATTAGTTGTTCATGGGAAGATATTATGAAGACATTGTATAATACGATTGAGCTTTCTGTAATCAAATCGGCTTTAGCGAAATGATGGTTATGGCGAAGTTAAAATTTTTCTTCTTTTAGATTTATACACAAATTCACTTCCAAAGCTTCTATTCACTTCCATGTACGTTTTCAAAATCTGTGTTACATTTCACCAAAACATTCTGTTGACTCCAGAAAAACGGTGAAGTAGTTTTACCATATTTTTGTGCAATATCTACAAATTTTGGTGCGGTCTTGCGCATGCTGCACCAAAATATAGTAAAATTGGCAAATTAGCACCATCTGTCAGTGCAACAGACTACAAACTTTGTACAGTGTATTGCGAGCATTTAAAATTTTTTAACCTCCAATAATGAAACTTTTAATTTTTTATTTCAGCTGCACAGCAAGAATTAATTAATTTTTTTTAAAAATCGGATTTGCTTAATATGGAATTGGTTTTGCCAGAATACTGGTTACATAAAAATTGATTTCACAGACCTTCAGTTCATAAGCCTTTTTCAAGATTTATTTTCTTTGCTACGTAGTAAATAAGCATTTCTCATTAATTTTCATCAGCATTTATGGAGAAATTGTTCAAGCATTTGCATAAGGAAAGTAGTAGTCAATGACCACTTATTTCCCTTTTTTATGGTATGTAGTATTTTATTTCCTCTGATTATCTACTTGTTTATGTTGGTCTAATAAATGTAGGAAAATTTTGTATCATTGAGCCACGAAGATTGCTAATCGTCGTCTCTTAACCCAAAGCCTGATGTTTTTCAAAATGTTTTTTTCTTTTCTTTGTGGTTCGTACAGAGCGAGCCAAAATGACACGTCGCGACTTGTCCAATGAAATTCATTCTCTAGATTTTTTCGTGTGGGGAATGTATAAATAATGTTTATTTTTACCGATTCCTTTTCCCTCTTGAGTTTTATTTATTATTTTCTTTTTATTTTTATTTTTTATTTATTTTTCATTTATTTATTTATTTTTTGCGGTTGGTACAGAGCGAGCCAAAGTAACACGTCGCGACTTGTCCAATGAAGTTCATTCTCTAGATTATTATCGTGTGCTCTTTCGGGAATGAATAAATAGTGCATTATTTTTACTGACCCCTTTTCCCTCTTGAGTTTTATTTATTTTTTCTGCAGATGATAACTTTCATCTTATTAATTCCTTTAAAAAAATAATGAAACAAATAAATAAATAAAAAAAAAGCTCTACCATTTTCGTACCAATTACCTTTGGATTGGATACTTTTACATTTATTTTATTGACTTCGGTACGCTTAGACATGGTAATTATGAAGGAATATTCTTTAAATATTTTCATTCATGTTTATTAATTTTTAATGTACTTTGCATTACTTTTTTTTTTCGAGTTGAATGTTCTTTACATGTTAACATCTCATTACTATTTAACTTTAATCCTACTCAGATGGCAATTATGAACGATTGTTCTTTAAATAAAATATAATTTAAGATCTGAACTTATAATCAGTAATAAGAAACAGAACACACGTTTTCACAAGTAATATTTTTTTCCTCTTGAACCAGTTTACATTAACCAAAAACCGGCTCGTTAGAGGTACTTCAAAATCGCCATAAGAAAATTCCTTAATTTTAAAAAAAATCGAATCATTACAGATAGAATTTTCGCTTCATATCCAACCAGAAGGCAAAGTAGTATTGGGGAAATACAGGTTTCTATGTAACCGAGTTTTATTCGTAATACCTACTCCTGGCTCTAAGTCGATATAATACATTTCTTTGTTAACATGCTACTTAAGACGAAATCAACCCTAACTAGATTTTTTCCCAATTAAACTTTCAAAAATGTATACTTTTTTCTTATTATTATCAGCGTATATCTTCAGAACAAAGTATACTTTTATTGCACTAAGAAATTAAAATTTTTGAATCAATTTTTCACATTTTACGATGATGATAACAGGTGTTTGATCGAACCGGTTGTTTTATCGTGAATCGATATGACAAATAAATATTTTATAGGACATTCCAGTTAAGCGCAGTTATCACATATTTTTGGAACATCTGTATTATTTTCAAAGCTCTTGTGTTACTGGGAATAAAAGAAAATTTTATCCGTAGAGCAAAATAAATAATCAATTAATTAATCAATAATAATAATGATAATTATATGACCAAATAAAATAACAATAACTAAAAACTTAATTCTTAATGCGAAAAAGATCTAATTTAGTTAATGAATATAGCGAAGATGAAATAAAAGTAGCAAAAAACATTAGCTGTTCAAAAATGGCTAAATTAAGAGAATGGCTAAAGATGGATAAGTGATAAAGATGAAATTTATAAATTTAAAAGGCATAACAAAGAAAATTACAGCTGAAATTTATTTCTTTACATAAAAACATGACAAATAGTTCCATATTGATGCATGTTTACTGCAAATATGAACTTACATCATCTGTTTTTCTGCGAAGATTTCGATTGAGAAGTCGTTTCAAACAATCGACTTAGCAAACGTTGAAGAAAGCAATATGAACGAATGAAAAGGGCGCCGGTGATGCCATTATGCATGCCATCGCCTAAATATATTTTCTCTCTACCGTGATTTTAATAACGCGAAGCTGAAAAAAAAGACATGGAGGAAATAAAAACATCAGAGGCCATCTATTCCAATCAAACACTCTAACTATTTTCCACAGCGAGTACAAAATAAACGAATTTAAACTAATTCCTTTCTCACCTCCCCAGACTTTTACTACAATATTTATATATAAACAGACGCCGAGTCGAAATTAAAATCGGCTTTTCAGAGATTCCTTTTCCGCATAACCCCACAGACGATTGTTTCTAGTCACCCCTCCCTCCCCTCCTCCCCTTGGCGAGAGAGAGAGAGCTAGAGAGAGAATATTGGAAGGAGTGGCTGTTGACATTACACACACTTGGTGATAATTGCTGTAAGCGGTGCTATTTGAACAACTTTATTAAAATTCATCCCGTTCTCTTCCATATTATACGTCGGGTGGCAGGGGAAAAGGCTGACGGGACTTGTGAAAATAGCCACCGGCGCACCGGCGGGAGAAGACTTGTTGACGAGCCCAGGGTTGCTGGAACGGGTGCTCTGGGGTCGCCAACGACCTGCCCCAGAACCGAAACCCTTGGTGTGGGGGGGGGGGGGGGAAGCTGGACATTTCGTGTGAGGCAGCCATTTTAGGTCAAAAATAAGGTCAACGGTCTTATAAAAAGAATATTCATTACCTCTGTGCACTGTAAAAAATAAATGTTGTTTTTACGGCACAACACAGATAATTTTATGGTAATAAACGGTAAAAGTTGCTAATTTTACAGAAATAAACTGTCAAATTGCTCATTTTACAGCAAGAAACTAAAATTGCTAATTCAAGTTTATTACCGTGCAATTTATAGTTTTAAATTGGAACCTCTGCTGCCAGTATTATACTGTTGTTTTTACAGTATAATACAGCTACATTTTACGGCAATGAACTGTAAAATTTCTAACTTTTCAGTAAGGAACTGTAAAATTGCTAGTTTTACAGTTTATTACTGTGCATTTTAGTTTTAAATTGGAACCTCGGATACCAGTATTATACTATAAAAACAATAGTTCATTTTTTGCAGGATGAGAAACTTTCAACAATGCATGTGAACACATTTATCATCTCGGAAATGCAGACCTTTCCTCATAAAGCCGAGTGTATGGTAACCAGGGCTTGAAAATATCCGATAATTTTATATGTATAGACTGAAAAAAATAAACCGTTGTTTTTACGCTATAATACTAAAAGCCGAAGTTTCAGTTTGTATTACTGTAAAAATATCAATTTCACAGTTTATTACTGCAAAATTACCATAAAATTATCTGTATTATACTGTAAAAGCAACATTTATTTTTTACAGTGCAAGGTATTTTGATGTATATCCGATATTTTAACCCATTAATGCCTGACTTTTTTTTCCCAAAGATATTTTGTGTACTGGTTACAAACAGTGTTTAATGGACATGAAAAATAATAAAAAAAATATTATGTAAAAAAAAAAAATATTAAGGAAAGAAAAATCGTTCCTTAAAAGTTACGATAGACCCCAGAGGGTACATACTTTTTTTACTAAAATTTTTTTCTGCCTACGATATAATATTTAAAAAGACATTTAATACGAAGAAATAAAATCAGCAATTAACATAAGCAGGGAATAACTTTGAAAACTCAGCTTTTTTTCTTGAGATTGTGAACGATGTGATTTTTGATAAAGATCATATTAAAACTGCTACAGAGCACACTTTACAATGGTTATGTGCTGCAATCTGTTAATAACGAATTGGAACAGTACCAAGGTACTAATTGAACACTATTATTTGGTTGAAATGTTCATTTTGGAGAAATTCAGACCCTTTTTTGGACCGTCCCTAAAAAGGGACGCTAGATATTAATGGGTTAAATCAGCGTAAATTAAAGTTTTTGAATTTAATGAATGCATTCCAAATTACTGCTCCTTACATTATTATTATAATTAATACATAAACTTAAAATTAATTTTTCTTTATGATTCATGGCTGAACATATATTTCATGTAAAAATTTATGTACTTAAAACTGTATTTTTATACGAATGATAGCTACAATCATTTGCAAAATGTGATAATATAACGTTATAAAAATAAAATGCAACAAGTTATATTGACATATTTGCTATAGATGTTGACTGTTATACTCGCATGCTCTGTAAAAATAAGTACATAATCTATATGTTCCCCGCAACTGTCACAGAAATATATTAATTTCATAAAATATCAATGCAAAATATCGTGTAAAATTAAAACATGGAAATATTATATTAATGCTATATAAGTATAATTGCTAATTGATTAATGAAATGTTTATATGCATTTCAGAATTAATATTTTACTTTAAATGTTTACTAATATTAATTGAATTACTACAAAAATAGCAGCTTTATTAGTTTTTCTTTTGTTAGCTACTTTTATAAAATGATATAATTCAGAAATAAGAAATATGCATTACTCAGTACACAACCATAAGATGTTTTCCTTTCTTCCTGCCAACTTTTAATTTTGAACGTAGCATTTTTAATCTACATTACTGAGGGTTGAAGGTTTTTTGATATGAATATAAAATAAAAGATGAATATTTTACTACTTCATTATATTAATGATGGATTAATACATCATATAAATGTATTATTTTTCGTGTTGGTTATTTTTAATAATAAATGAACGCTATTAATATGATTTATACAATTTTTCTATCGAAAATACCGTAGTTCAAAAAAAAAATTATCGAAAATATCAAAATATTATAATATTTTCAAAATAAATATCGAATATATATCATGATATATCGACTGATATAAATATCGACTGATATAAATATCGACGAACCACGAAAGTAACTGCAAACGTTTACATTCTGTAAAATGTTCTTCCTAGTTAAGTTCCCCCTTCAGAAAGAAAGCCAACTTTAAGTAAACTTCCATGATCGCGGCAGTAAGAATTATCACTTCGGCTGACCACCGGTCCCAAAAACTGAGATAAGCTTCATATGGGCCGGTATGGGCTATTGCGCCATGGAGTTTAGTTTCTTAGATTTATCACAAATTAATAAATGCAACGCCTAAGCAATTTTGTTTGTTCGTTTGAATTCATAAAACTGATATAATTAACATATTGATTCTGTTCAGTAAATTTTCATTCTGTTTACATCTATATGAACAGAATCAACATTGATATTCTTATTTAAAAAATTGTGCTTGTTTGGAGTCATAATATAGGGGTGGGGGTGAAATATTAATTGATAAATAGGGGGCTCTCGTCGACATTTTGAACACGCACTGTCGAGATATTTTTAATGAGATTAAGGAATATAACGTTTGATAATGATAATAAAAATATTTTTACTGATATAGTATGCAATTATTTTTTATTTATGTTATTACTTTGTATGGTTAGAACGCTTATGATACTGCTTTATTATTTTTATTAATTTATTTATTCATTTTATTTTATTTATTTCTTTATTTTTTATTTATTTATTTTATCTATTTTATTATTTTTTTTTTGTGGTTCAAATAACCCCGTAAGTGAGCATGTCCAGCTAATAAACAAGCACAAAATCTTTTTGTCAAAAGCATGCGAGATTTTTGTTTTGATTCGAAATTCTATTGCGACTTTTTCATATTCCGTGTTTATTTTGCAACTCTTCTTTTAGTAGTTTTTTTTTTTTTTTTTCGTGAATTCTTTTTTTTTTTTTTCATTTTTAGAATTGTACAGCACAAAGTTACAGTAGACAATTCATATTGGGCTTATTGAGAGCATTGCTTAAAATGTCATAAAGAGAAAAAAAATCACAACGAAGTTCATTTTTTGCTTTGGAAAAACGAGTTCAAAACACGTCTCTGCAATCAGTTACTAAATTAGTGCTTTATCAAAATGTTGCCAATTGCTACTTTGTTGGACAAATATTTGCAAGGAGGTTTTCAAAAAGTCGCACAAATTTATTCATTTCGTACTAAATAGTTAATTTATCAAAAATTCTAAAGTAAAAACCATTTAAAATGAATTAGAAATCTGTTTCAAAATTCTCTAGCCTTAGGTTAGCTTTGTACTATGAGAAAAGTGTTGAAAGTAAATAATTTTAATAAAGGCAATGCAATTTCGAAGCAGAAAATATTTTTAAAACTGTATTTTCATTCACAGCATCACAAGATCTCCGTAATTTCTTACATTTCACAGAATATTACAACCTAATACATTTCAACAATTTCAAATCATCACTCACGAGTAGTTTCCAAGCAATTTATCTCAGATTGGATTATGATTATACAATTAGTTACATATATTAGTACATATTAGTACATTACATATATCTGTACCTCAGAACCAGACTAACGTAAGTCCATTTTCGTCATTTTTCGGTAGAGGGGAAAAACGACTGTCGAATACATCGTTTTTCCCCTCTACTGAAAAATGACGAAAATGGACTTACGTTAGTCTGGTTCTAAGGTACAGATATTAGTACAGCCCGACTTATTTTGTGAAATACCAAGGTCCAAATTGATACTATCACACTTGCAGAAAAGAGCAGTGTTACGCCTTCTGCAGTTTATTTTGAAGTTAAATATGCAGATTAAACTGATGTGGAATAAAGCTACGCCATACAGTAAAAAGTTAACCAATATTATTGTAGTACAACAGTAGAGGAACGTGTATGGTTTGTTACCAAAAAAAAAATGTGGGGGGGGGGGGGATTTGACACTAAATTTAGTTTTTACGCCACCCCCTCTCCCTAAAGATGTTATTACAAAAGCAAAACTTGGTGCTAGGAAGGAAAGGGAACTTTTTTGAACTTCACACTCTAAAAAATTTGTGTAACACTTTGGCAACATTCTGCACCCAAAGCTGTCTCCAATGCAATGGAGTTACTTCACTGTTAAAACTGGTGCAACGTTATGAGCGATGCGTAACGTCACCCCAATCTTTCCAAGTTACTCCATTGCATTGCAGCTATGCTGCCACCCCTTTTACGGATAAGGTTACACAAATTTTTTAGTGTGTCGTTCAGTTCAACTTTTTCAATATGTTTCCTTTTTTTTCACAAATAAAACTGGGAGGAATGAGAATATTTCTATTAGAAACATTTAAATGAAACAATTTTTTTTTTTTTTTTTTTTTTTGTAAAACAGTCATAAACTGGTGCTTTCTTTTTAAATCAAAAAACATGAAGAAATAAAAAAAATCCATAAGAATTCATAATGAAGTGAAAGAAAAACGTGCTTTATTTGCTCTAAAAGAAAAGGGAAAATCAAGCCAGAGAAAACCATGCTCACGTAAAAAAAATAATAATAAATAAATTTAAAGAAAAAAGAATATTGATTTTTTTATTATTATTATTATTAACATCAAAAATATGGAGCATCAATAACATTACGATCAAGATTCAGAATCACACAAATATAAAAGGTGTTTCATTCTTAAAAAAATATAATAATTTTAGAATTTTTATAAAATCAAAAGCATGAAGTTTTAATAACATCACTACTCTAATTTAAAATCAAGTCACAGGGAAGAAAGCTGTATTTGATGTATTTGAAGGAAAAAAAGGGGGAGAATACTTCAAGCCTTTTTTTATAAAAAAGAGTAAGATACCTCTGCTACTAAGAGTTCGATACAAGAAAGAGGGCGATAACGAAGATTAGCCTTTACAAGGGGGCAATGGTATGAAAATAACACTAATTTGAAGTCTGAAACGCTGGTTTTGGCAAGACGAAAAATGAAAGGTGTATGAGTGATGACGTCACATAAAATTGAAAGTTCGGGGGGGGGGGGACTCCCAACCAGAAGTGAGAGAGAGAGAGTGTGTATTTGTGATTTCCCAACAAAACGCCCTCGCTCTGTTGTGAAGGGCTGTAAAGGTTTGACTTCCCCGGCACCTCAATAGGACTGGCGCGGGGCTCTGTTTGATTTTCCTGCCGGTGCCGGGGCTTTTGTGTGCTTTGCAGGGGCTCCTTTAAGGGCTTCAATAGCGAGATGTCTCTGCCAATCATCCGGCCCTGCCATTGCTCTTGTCTCTTCTTCGAGCCACTATTCATTCTGGCGCCGAATGGGTTGCCGTAAGTACGGAATCATCGCCACTCTGAGATTTTGAGTTAGTTAAAAATTTGCGTGTGAATTTGAAGGGATTTGTGTGTTAAGAAAATTGGTAACTAGTTTGTCTTTTATATATATTTATATACATATATATATATATACAGAAGCTATCTTCTTCAAACATACATGAGGACTGCGTATGAGCGCCTTGCCTCCTGACAAGCACAGGACAGATTTACAGCACAGAGAGGTTGAAATAAAAACCACGGACAAAGCGGGACTCGAACCCGCGACCACTTACTTACGAGGAGAATACTATACCTATAGGCCACCGTGGCCCCCATTTGGTTTTATACATATATATGTATATGTATGTATGTATGTATCTATATTTGTATATATGTATGTTTGTTCCTTATATAAATCCACAGTTTCCGTCGAATTTTCATCAAACTTGTCACAGAGTTTCCTTGATGCGCTAAAATTCGCATAGGCGGGATTTTGAACTTTTTAAAAAATCCAAAAAGCTCAAAATTCAAATTTTTTGTCTCAAAATGACCATTTTATTTAAATTTTCAAAGAATAGTGTAATATAAATAAGCTTTTGAGCATACAAATTGATAAAATTTAACACATTTAACTAGGAGTATTTTAAAACAAATATTACGTTTAACAATGAATTATCAATTCATTGTTAATCATAATATTTGTTAAGGCTCACCTATTTCGTTTAAGCATGAAATAAGTTAAAAACAATTAGAATTCGTGCTCTAATAACCTTGGAACATTGGCACAAATATTGTATGATGCATAAAAATTAGAGGTTCCAACAAATATGTAATTCTAATTTGTACGAGCATTTTTTTTTTTTTTTTTTTTTTTTTTTTTTGTCCTTCTATTAGAGGAATTATGTAAAATACAGATTGATGCAATTTTTATATGCCCATGTGGATAGAATTCATTCAAATAATTGTTGGAGCTATGTTGTACTAAGCTCCCGGGCAACGCCGGGTAATAAGCTAGTGTTAAATAAATTCGCCAAATCTTTCCCATATCTCGCAAACAAAGCCAAACCTATAGCTTTCCCAATATTGAGGGTTTCTCTCGAAGAACAGTTGTCTCTGACAAAGATTGGGCTAAATAACTGGTCCCATAACAGACCCCGTGTTATCGGGAATAGAATTCTCTCCCATCCCCCTTCCCAGCAAGCCAAAAGAAACGGATTTGTTACCCTGCGATAACCAACAATGCGGGGGCGCGACAATTGGGCACGAGTCAATACACTATATCTGAGAATATATATAATGGTGTGTGGGCCTGACTGGTATATAAAGATATATATGTACTTATCTTCTATTCCTGTTAGGAATGGCAACTTGCTTTCTATACTGTATGTCGGGGCCAGTTTTTCTACCTGGTTTCGCATTGTGTATCATATTTTGCTTTGACTAGTGAGAGGGCGAGTACATATAGTTCCAAATACATTTTAAATTGGCAAATCAACTATTTAAAAGTATGTCCTACAATATGTAGAGTAAACTAATTTTTCAAGAGTAAAATTAGTTATTTTTCTTCCGCATAAATTGTTCTCACTTCGCCTTACTTAGCCTTTCTACAAATATATGTAACAAAATTTTGTTTTTAAATCAATTTATACTTTTTAACTCTGTAATATTTTTATTGTTAAATTTAAAGCGTACAAATTCCGTCAAACGTCCTACTTGAAAAATACCCTTTCTTGAAAAATTCTAATTTCGTATCATTTTTTTAACTGAAATATAGACATTGACTGGTCAGTTCGAGTGAAACAATGATAGTAATAATAATAATTATTATTATTGTCACCGTTATATGAAAATTAGAAACTTTTATACCTAATTTCAAAATGTATGTTTCGAGACACATTTAATCAATTCCAAGGCTATCTTAAACCAAACTTCATTACTATAACTGATAGATCTGTCTTATCATTGCGCACACACAAACCCTTCCTCGGATATAAAAATCGTATGTTATTAAATTACTGATATTTTTATAAATGTCTTCACTCCATGCTAAAACTCTATAGTAATTCCCCGAAAGCTATAGTTTTTGAACCGCAATTAGGGTTGCTCCAGCATACACTCATGGGATACCCGAAAATGCCTTTTTTAATCATTCTGTGCAATATTTTTTTGCAGAACTGACTTATTTACAGAAATTCTTGGTATTTTTACAGTTTTATACACTGTTAGGGAAAAAACCTGAATTTTCAGGAAGTTTTCTGCGGATTATAACAGGTTTCCGTTAACGCTTCAAACATTCTTTCCTTAGAATAGCGGAAATGTTCTGCGAATCACCGAGCTGGAAAAACGAAAAAGGACTTATCCCCTTTCTGTGGTACACTAAGAAATGAACTGTCATTTTTACAGTATAATACTGGCAGCCGAGGTTCCAATTAAAAACTGCAAAATACACAGTAATAAACTGTAAAATTAGCAATTTTCCAGTTTATTACTGTAAAAAAAAAGCTGTATTATACTGTAAAAACATTCATTTTTTCAGTGTAACTGCGTATAGCAAACGTTGTATTCGCGAAAAAAGCAACAAAATGTTTCATTTGAATAACGATAATTAATCTGTTTCAACAAGTGACGTAATATTCAAGAAATCACTTCCCCAGTGTCTAAGTTATTATTCATGACGTACTAAAAATAATTATTCCCTGCAAAAATACAGCATTTATTGAACAATCATTAAAATACCCCGGAGGTCTAACACGAACTTCTTGTCACTGTTGCAATATCGGTGAATTCATCACAACCTTTGAACTGACAATTAAAGAAATGCTCTTCCAATGTAATCTTTATGTAAATGAAGAGTTTTTACATATATGTGTGTATGTGTTACTGCGGAAGAAGCACCGGTAAGTATTGACATTCGCCAATTTCGGGTCTTTCATAATAAAACACACGCACAATATTATATATATATATATATATATATATATATATATATATATATATATATATATATATATATAGATATAGATATAGATATAGATATATTATATATATTTATTTATTTATTTATACGTATATACATAATATGTGAGTTATTACAGATGAAAAAATTAAAACATGTTTTCAGAGAAAACTCTTTTCTGAGTCATAAATCCGTGCTGTCTCTATTAGCACTGTATAAAAGAAATATTTTCCACCGATATCTTCATACCTTCCTCTTCACAACAATTCCGGATCCCGTCCCTAGCTGTTAAATCCAATTGGTATAGCAGCGCAACAAACGCTTTAGGTGAAAAGGGTGTATTCGACTCCAAGAATAATAGCCACCTCAGAGGCAGCACTTATGAATGGCATTTCAATAAAAAGCAAAGCCCCTCGTATTATCCGCGTCAGAAGAAGCGACCTACCAGTCTACCCCCCCCCCCCATTAGCTCCCTCTAACGAGTCCATGGGAGGTGGGATTGTGGTGGTCCCCGTTATCAGTCCGGGCCCTGAAAGGCCCGGACTCTTCTCCCGGACAATGGGAAGCCGCCGGAGGAATCCTACCCTGGTTAGCCGCAGATAACGAAGTAGTTCCCTCTTCCCCTTTCCGAATACACTCCCGAATCGATCCGACGGATCCCGAATGCCGCCATATTGGGTCTCCAGCCCAGAATCAAGGTTAAGAGAATAATTTACCAAAATTTTGTAACCACCGGCAAAAGAACATGCCAACTGTCCAGTCTCCCCCCCCCCCTTCAGTTGATGATATTAGGTCGGATCTACTGAAAAAATACTTTATCTCTCTCTCTATCTCTCATCTTTTTTTCAAACACTCCAAGCTAAGCGGAAAAGTTTAATTGAAGAGCAGAACATGGACTACGTTACTTAATGAATGTTCGCATCTTGAATAAAATGTAGAAAAGATAATTGATGTAAAACAAAATATCGTATGGTAGTAATAACTAGTTGACTAGTTTCAGTATTGCATTATACAAAGACAAAATTGATTTAGATTACTACACTATAAAAAAAATAGATGTTGTTTTACAGTATAATACAGCTAAATTTATAGTAATTTTACAGTAATAAACTGCAAAATTTGCTAATTTCAGTTTATTACTGTGCATTTTACAGTTTTAAATTGGACCTCTGCTGCTTGTGTTGCTTTTAGGGGCCGTGGTAGCCCGATCGATAAGGCGTCGGACTCGTGACCGGAGGGACCCGGGTTCGATCCCCAGCCGATCAAAGATCCACCGTCTTGATTAATGGTGGCTGGGGGACGTTAAAAATGTCGTGGTCACAAAGTCCTCCAAGTGAAACGATACCTTTGGGGGTGCTGGGCCAAGGGTTTGCTCGACCCTTGGTTCTGGTTCAAAAAGAACAGAGCGCTCTTCAGGGTCCTATCCCGGTTAAACCACGAGTTGTGGTAGGTACGGGGGACCCTGGAGTGTGTGAAATGTGAAGTGTTGCTTTTATAAAAATAATACAGCTAAATGTATGGTAAAAAACAGGAAAATTGTAAATTTTACAGAGGTTCCAGTTTAAAGCTGTAAAATGCACTGTAATAAATTAAAACTGACATTTTTACAGTTTACTACTATGAAATTAGCAATTTAGCAGTTTACTACGGTAAAACTAGCACTTTTACAGTTTATTAGTGTAAAATTTGCTGTATTACACTGCAAAAACAGCATTTAATTTTACATTGCTGGAAACTTCTGGATTCGAACAGTTTTATTTTCTACTCTTTCCCTCGCAACATCATGTTTAACCCCCCTTTCTTCAAATTCAACGAATTTTGACTCTAAGGCATCCTAGCATTTTCTCCTCTTTTGCCTCCTTTTATCCTCATCCTAATAGCCTTATCAGTCTGTTAATGTGTTAATGAGTGGTGTTATTGCATTAAACTATCAAAAAAGAACAAGGGAAAGATTTACTAAGAATGATTGCAAGTTTTGTTACAACATGATGATGTTGCGCAGTTGATTTTTCCTTTAAAACCAACTCTGTTATCACTTCCAGAATCAACAACGGTTTTATCGCATTCCACAGCATAACTAAACACAATCATTCTTCTCATGCTGAAAAAACGATTGCAATTTGATAGCTTAATACAGCTATTTTTATGTTAATAAACTAAAATTTCTAATTTTACAGTACTAAACTTTAAAACTGCTAATTTTACAGTAATAAACTAAAATTGTTAATTTTACAGCTTATCGCCGTGCATTTTACAGTTTAAAACTAGTAGCTCTGCTGCCAGAATTATACTGTTGTTTTCACAGTATAATACAGCTAAATTTTACGGCAATAAACTGTAAAATTGCTAATTTTACTGTAAGAAACTGTAAAATAGCTAGTTTTACAGTTTATTATTGTGCATTTTACTGTTTTAAATTTCAATCTCGGCTGCCAGTATTACACTATAAAAACAATAGTTCATTTTTTGCAGTGCAGGATATATGGGCGTAATTTTATATGATAAAAGAAATGAATGTCAGTAATTTGATACCCGAAATGCCCCTAATTAAATCCAGGAGAGCCAAAATACGTCCCTTTTGCAGGTGTTCAGGGGGGTGGGGCAAATGACACAGCAAGAAATGTTACTCCCGTATTTGGATGCTAAACTTAAGAGCGAGATCAAAACTTATGTTATTCGAATTATAGTGTGCTGTGTATGGGGACTAAAGAGAATTTTTCCAAAAAACGATTTTAATTCTTCTGTTATAATAATTTAAAGCCTTAATTTCCTATTCAAGGAAAAAAAAATCCCTCACCCATTAGATTCCTATAGCAATGTTTTTTTTTTTTTTTTTTTTTTTTAAGTTAGCTCGAACTTTTTGTAATTAACTTTTTTAAAGATTTTGAAAAAGTGGAGCTTAGTGGTATTATATCGGTTGTTGGCAGTGATCTTAAACCTTTTT
The DNA here is from genome assembly GCA_038373865.1 of Uloborus plumipes. Taxonomy (NCBI): domain Eukaryota; kingdom Metazoa; phylum Arthropoda; class Arachnida; order Araneae; family Uloboridae; genus Uloborus; species Uloborus plumipes. The sequence goes on along the minus strand of JAXGGA010000504.1, from coordinate 71,203 downwards.
TTTTTTTCTTTTCTTTTTAGTTTACTTTCCGCTAAAGTAAAAGAAAGACGAAAAAATATTTAAAGTGGCGTAATGCATCTCAAAAATATATCGCGGAATCCAAGGGCGAGATTAAAAAAAAGAGCAAAAATTAAAAAGGAATAAAATAATTATCTAAAAATTAAAAATCGGAAAGTAGGGTTTTGAGATGAGAAAAATGCGTGTCTGTCGGTCTTTCTGTTCCCCGAAAACTTGAATGAACAGCCAGATTCGAATGAACTTTTTTTTAATAGAAATATGTCGGCCATGACAACTCATTCTTATATTTCACTTTTGAATTTGAAAAATTTTTAATCAATTTTGAACCGTTCTAGCAACCTAACCCCTCCCCCCTCCTACTAACTTTTGAATGTACAGTCTGATTCGAACAAACTTTTTTTGTTCAAAAGATTTCAGCAGGGACACATACCTTGTTCCGGCATTTGACTTTTCAATTTGAAAAAAAATTCTTTCAACTTTGAACGGTTCAAACAACGTGCCCCCCCTCCTCCAATATTTTTTGAGTAAAGAGTCGAGATTTTACTTTCTTTCTTTTTTTTTTTTTTTTTTTTTTTTTTTTTTTTTTTTTTTTTGTGAGAGAGAGAGAGAGAGAGAAGTATATTTCATTTTTTGAAATGCCATCAGTATAATATTGATCAGGTGCTAGAATGTTGATGTTGGTAAACGGGAGAGTAATGTTCTTCATTCTTGACGGAATTTCTTGTGATTTTTTGAGCTTTTAAAGAGATTGAGCAGTTTTTTTTTGTTTTTTTTTTTTTTTTTTTTTTTTTTTTTTTACCATTTTTGTTCGATCTACAAGTTTCTCCACTGTGTACGTTACTTCTTTCTCTTTCTTCTAATAGAATTTTTAATCACAGATATGATTTACTTTATGTTTTACCTTCGCTGCCATTTTGGCTCGCATTTCTATTTTCATTAATATTATTCTTTATTTTCATTAATATTATTCTTTATTTTCATTTATATTTTCATTTCGGTCACCAAATTTTATCGCCAACGAGGCGATATATCGTCAAGTTCAACAGCAAAAACTAGTGGTATAACCAAAGGGGTGTTCAATAAGTGCTGTAAAAAGTGTCCTGAAAAGAGTTTAAAACAGTTTTCGTAGATGAGTTGGAAGTTGGAAGTACTTCCCTCGACATATTTCCCAAAGGAAAGTGGGTAGAAAATGTTGCATTCGATCACAGGTTGGGGGTGTTTATTAACTAAGCTTGTGTACCTTTTTTCATTTCAACCCCTCAAAGAACCTAGCAACGCAGAACCGGTTTTTTTTTTTTTTTTTTTTTGTTTCCCATTTTAACATAACTAGGTGACCCGTGCGGAATTCCGCAAAAAAAAAAAAAAAAAACTCTCAACTTAAAATTTAATACGACAATTTTTATTGGCTTCACTAGCTGACCCGGCGAACTCTGTTCCGCCTTAAAGGCAATAAATAAGAAAATTTTTGAATTTATTAAGTTTTTTATTATTAGAAAATACAAAAAAAATTAAGTACCTACATTAATCATTCATTATTGTTTCTGTATTTTAGTACATAGGTTGCTCTTCACTAAAGTACCTTGTGATGCACAACATTTTTTGTTTTATTATCAGGCGCAAAAAGAAACAACGCAGATGGTATTCCGACCCGTAAACATGCCACATATAATTGACCATGGGAAAAACAGTGATGTTCTAGATTCAAACCACAAACTTTTAAGGATTGGCCTTGTGATTTGTTAAAGGTCATGACAAATGCAAGACGGATCGGAAATTGAAGTCTTTTAAATTCAAACGGCATATCGGTTGGGATCATCGGGATCCTAGGAATGAGCAATCGTTTCTGACAGCTTATCACATGTAAATTTCAAGGGAAATAACGCGTTTGTTTATAATTTATTTCACGAAAAAGTCAAATAACACTCAACGCACCGCTAACTTACAACCTGTTTACTGCGCACCGGAAGCTGCCAGAACGTGTGCTTTATGTCGCTCAGCCATGGAGGTGTCAAAAAAGGCTTAGTAAAAAGGCTTAGTCAATAAGACAGTTTTTCTATTTATGTAACTGACACACATAAATTATAGCCTATGTCCGACTCCTGGCTCTAAGCTACCTACCCACCAATTTTTAGCCATATCGGTACAGCCGTTCTTGAGTTATAAATAGTGTAACTAACACGACTTTCTTTTATATATATAGATTATCTGCCCGATTAAAATCAAATACCCAAGGCTACTACTAAACTAAATACTAACGTTATCGCAAAACTACCATAGTATTTTGAAACAATAAAAGTTACAATTAAGGTTTACCGAGCTAAGCCTTGGCTTGAAATGTCGCATTTAAAATTGATTTGAACAACAATGGTAACGATTTTGACGGTTGAGCAAAAAATTTAACTTTTTCAAACTTCAATCGCTTATAAGTCGCTTAAACGTGGATTTTCGAGATTCTCGTTACGCGGCGCTAGCGGAGAAACGTTCTAAAGAACGCATTTTTTCTAATCTTTCGAATGAAATCAACATGGAGACGATACGACAATTATTTCGCTAGATAGAGTCAATTTTGTGCCCAAAAATTGAAGTTCGAATAAAAAACGAACCGACACTTTTTAGAGGGTGGGTCTAATTTTCGTCAATATCCCGCGGGATAAGCTTCAAAATCATAAATTTTCATGCAATTCGATAAAGAAATGAGCGAGTTTCGACCGGGTATAGGATTCGGCTTAGAGAAATAATATATGGAGATTGCAATAATTAATTAAATTCTACTGGTTTTTTTTCGGAGAAAAACCAATTATATGAGCTTTTAATATTTGAATGAGGAGCGATTCCATTCTATTCGGATAATTGTATTTCAATTAAAATGTGTTACCTGTCATGTGAAAAATATTCTTTTTAACGATGTTATTAATTTTTAAATTCAAATTATGGTTAAGTGTTTTCATTCAATGGTCTGTCTACCCTTCACGTCAGAATAGAATTTCTCTCAGTGAGCTTATGACCAAGAGCCACAGGCACGGATCCAGAGGGGGGGGGGGTATGGGAGTATGGGAGTCATGACATGTACCTTAAAGAGCCAAATATAGCCTAAAACTGTATTCTTTTGGACTTATTTGAAAACATTCACCAAATACCCACCGTTTTTGCTCGAAAATTGCACTTTAACCCCTCCTTTTTCAAAAGCTTTCTGGAAGCTGTTGGACCCTCCCCCCTCCCCACCCTTGGACAGCCAAGACAGGCCATGAGCCAGTATGGCCACCGACCCCCCCCCCCCCCCACCCCTCCACAAAACTTATTTAACTTACACTACTGCGATTCTGAGCAAGTCCCTCTTAAGGGCCGGACCACCAGTTTCCGACTACACTAAAAAATAGATGTTGTTTTTACAGTATAATGCAGCTAATTTTACAGTGGTAAACTGTAAAATTGCTAGTTTACAGTAATAAGCAGTAAAATTACTAGGTTCACAGTTTATTACAGTGCATTTTAAAGTTTTAAATTGGGAGCTCTGCTAACTGTTGTTTTTTCAGTATTATACAACTAATTTTATGGTAAAGTTGCTAATTTTACAGTAATAAACGGTAAAATTGCTAGTTTTACAGTAATAAACAGCAAAGCAGCTAGTTTTACATTTTATTACTGTGCTTTTACTGTTTTAAACTGGAACCTCTGCTCTGCTAGTATTATATTGTAAAAGCAACAGTTTTTTTTTTTTTTTTTTTGTAGTGTAGGCTGAAGTTGGCCTCTTCGGTCCTGCAAATGACCAAAGATGTCCTCCGTCGCCCGACTCCCTCACTCCTTTGAAACACGTCTTTCATTGTGGTTGGGCGTAAACAATGAAGAAAGGGGCGATTGTTGTGTGTGGACGACGCAATAGTCGGGCGCGCAGGTACGAACGGACTTATCGCTTGGGAATGAGGACGGCTTTTAACGACTCTAATCCTTTCTCTCTCTCTCTCTCTTTCTCTCTCTAATCGCAAGTCGAGGGATTCAGGCCCTCTGTTGCTTACAGAGAGCTTGTTATGAAACTTGAATGTCGGACACACAGGGAGGATCTCAATCGCACTGTTACAGGACGTTTCTGGGATTACGGGGAGGCAGCGATTGTTGCCATTCTTTGGAGGAGCCTGGGGAAATAAATTCCCCAATCAGTTCGTTATATACATACCCCTCCTCGAGCAACCTAATAAACTTTAGCTATTTTCCTTGTGAATTCAATAACTAAGATTCTGCATATTTGCCTCCCACGTTCGTAGAAATTTATTTCCATCAATGAGCTACATTATACCCAAGTGAAATAGCTACTATTTGTCATCAAGTACATAAACATGTCCATTGTGCACTTGTTTTCTTAACTTGCAATCTTGCTTTAAGCTCTGCTTTGAGCTGAACTTGTCAAATTTCGCTAGTCACTTTTTTTTTTTTTTGCGTTACTTTGATGGACAAATGGACAAACTTCACACACTGTAAAAAATAAACTGCTATTTTTACTTTTAAACTGGAATCTTGGCTGCCAATATTATACTGTAAAAACAGCATTTTATATTTGCAGCGCACAATTGTATTTAACACCACTTTTTATGCTTCAGATGGTCTTCATACGCTGTCAATATATTTTTCGTATATGGTTTTATTTCCGAAAATAGGGTCTTACAAAAAATTCCAATAGTTTTGGACAATCGGTGCTCTAGAATAATTCCAGCTACCATAAATCACTTGAATATCACAATCACTGTTGTATGCTATAGAGCAGTGGTTCTCAACCTTTTTACAGCTACCGCCCCCCTTTAGGACTGAAAATGTTTTCAACGCCCCCTTTGCGGACGATTGTGAAACGGAAGAGGAGGAGAAGGAAAGGCAGTTTTCTTGAAAGTTTTAACTCTATAATTTTGTCCAAACATATAGTTGAAAAATTACTATAGAGTAAAAAAAACTTATAAAAAAGCATAAGATAGATTTTTTTTTTTTAATCGGGCAGTTTTTTCCCTCTGAAAAAACCTCTTCCGTGTCTAAGAATCAACCAAAAGCCTACAACTGTTCCATTGAATGAGTAACCGATTTTGAACGTAAATTAGAACAAAAAGGTTTGAAATGATAATGCGCTGTTTTCAACATTTTTATTTGAAAACCAATAGGTATGTTTTGAAAAATACACTGCGTTCAAATAGTTCCCCAAACAGTCCAATCCCAAACCATGTTGCTCTTATTTAGTTGAAACTATGCAATATGCATCCCTCATTTTTATTATACACCTCATTTATTTCATTTTCTCATATTTTACTGCGGATGGTCAACAACAAAGCCGGGCTTTCGATTTTTCCCATACGGGGGGGGGGGGGACAAAGATTTGAAACTTTGGCCGTACATGTCCTCCTTAAAGATTATAAATCAAATTTTAATTGGAGGGGGGAAACTGAAAAAAGTCAAATTTACAAATTGCAATATAAGTTCTATTCAGAGAAATTCTTGTTGAGTATTTTATGGCTTTGAAGGTTAGATAGGATATTAGAGTAAAGACGGCGGTTGCTTTGAAAACGGAGTCTTAAAAATGCAGTTCCTTTAATCTTAGGTTTTGTGGTGTTAAGATTTAGATTCAGGTACACCAGTGAAATATTTAAAATTGACGTAATTTTAGCCAAGTTTTGGTAAGAGGGAGAAAAAGATCCCTAATGATTTTTTTTTTTCAAAATTGAAAGTTTTTTTAAGGCTAACTTTAGTCATGTTAGGGGGTCAGAGCTCCTCTGTTTTCGGTGTTTTCTGAAATTGAGATCCTGAATTTAAACTTTGGTGTTGTTCGGGAGATGCTTTCACAACACAAAAAGTCGGTCATGTCTGGCTACCTGACATGACAATCTTTCTAGAAATTTTTAGGTACCTGAAAACGTAATTCTAGGCTCTTGATTAGGGAAAGAGTAAGCGTCTAGTTCAAGATTCCCTCCCGTAATTATTTTTTTTTAAATCATTAGGCTGTCTTTCAGAATGAAGGTTTCCATTGCTCTTCGACAGAAATGTCTAAAAACAAAATTTTAAGCTATGTATAGTTTTGTTAGAGAAAGAGGTGGGTGTACTGGATCTTTACCCGGAAGTTTTTTAAAAGTGAAATTTTCAAAACATTATTGTAAGTTTTTTTTTTTTTGCTATCTAAGTTAGTTGAGCAGGAAGGGGTGAGGAATTTAGGGCTTTTTCTTCGAACAATTTCTAAATGAACATCAATAAAACAAAATTTTAGGTTATTTTAGATAGTTACGCTATGAAGGTGGGGACCCATCTCTAAAAACATTTTTGAAATTTAAGTGCTATATGCGAGTTCTGAGCTATCTTTGTCAGGAAAAGGATAAGGGCTCAGAAGATAACCCCAGAAAATAGAGTTCAACCCTTTGACGCAGAATTTTTATCATCGTTTTCATCATACTTTGTTGATTTTTTTTTTTGTATTAATTAACGTCAAAATAAGGGGAAAATATTATATTTAGCAGTTTAATAATTTTCTGGTTTTGTAATACAGCTTAGGACAACGGTGTCTCTTTCTGCATAAAAGGTAAAATATTCATGGAAAATCAGTGTTTCGTTCTGTGGGACACCGGTGTCCAATTTCTGTTTCAAAGGGTTAAAGCTATATCCCTTACCGATCTATGAGAAAAAGCTTTCCTACCGCTCTCGCCGAAAATATGTCCTCTCAATAAAATTTCAAAACACACCCACCGCCCCCTTACCGCCCAAAATTAGTCCACCACCCCCCTGCCGCCCAAAACATGTTCACCGCCCCTCAACATCGTCCCACCGCCCACCGGGGGGCGGTATCGCCCCCGTTGAGAAGCACTGCTATAGAGGTTTAAGAATACTACACCATTTTCACTGATATTTGCTTTAAATTCTGAAGAACGTGATACTTTGCACTGTTATACGAGGCGTGTTTTTAAAGTAAATACCGTTTTGGTATAAATTAAAAACAAACAAAGATATCTTTATAATTTTTTTTCAAATGAAAGCCCATACCTTAAACTACTTTTGTACATATAATTGCTATTAAATGTGAGGCACTTATATCATACAATCAGCTTCAAAAAACGTCCATCGACTGAGAGTGCCGCCGACTGTAATGTAAGTGCTGTAATTCGTTTTTTAACTGCAAAAGAGTCAAAAGCTATCAATAATTATCGCGAGATTTCTTCAGTACATGGTGAAACCATTACGAATGATGGAATGGTTAGGGTTTGAGTTGGAGCGTTCAAAGATTTCCATTCTAATGTGCACACCGAGGAACGGAGTGGTCGACCTTCCTTCATGAATGAAGATTTTGCGCAAAAGCAGCCCAGATCGAACATCCAGTGACTACTACATGTTTTTGCATCTGAAGCAGCCCCTCGGCGATAAGCTAGGGCCACGGCAATGACGGTGATGTCAGGAGGGTCGTAATGCAGTGGCGGCATATTTCTTTGGGGAGGGACTTCAAAAGCTGATTGTACGATATTATAAGTGCCTTACATTTAAAGGCAATTATGCAGAAAAGTAGTTTAAGGAATGGGCTTTCATGTAAACAAAAAAGTTATAAAGATATTTTTGCTTGTTTTTAATTTATACCAAAACGGTACTTACTTTAAAAACACGCCTCGTATGAGAGAGATTCTCAAGAACATAACATCTCCTTCTCAGGTGTTTGTTATATGTTTTCATTATCGAGGCAGCAGAACATTCATGTTTGTACTGCTGCCATCCATGATCATAAAAGAGAACAAAATGCTATCTCTGCAGTAATTTTTAGAGTTTCAAAAAGAAAAAAAAAACTTTTTTTTTTCTCATTAGTGTCTTTTTTTTTGTTACTACCGAAGAGACTGTATGCCGAAGATAACCAAAAAAAGGTGAATTCGTCAGCATTCAAACAATATTCTCCGAAGGGTTCAAAAGACGAGCTAAACCAAATAAGTGGTAGAAGCAGTCTAAAAACTGTTTCAAAAAAATGTGCCTCAAAGCATTAAAAAAAACGTGGGTAGTGGCTCAAGCGTATATGTTCAAAATGTATTCACAAAGTGTTTCAAGATTTGCTGTGATCACATTAATAACCGTTAAACTCAAATTTTCACATCATCAATACGTCACTCATCCTAACAAGACATCCCGTCATTCATCATCATTCCACACACGCTTCCCAACTGCTGCCAACAGACAGACATTGACAACACTATCATCAGAAAAAAAGGAGTTTGTATTTTTTTAAAAAAAAGAAGAAAAAAAAAGCCTCGAAGTTGAAAAGATGCGGTTGGAGCATCCATTTCCCCCTCCACCCTCTTGTGATGCAAATAGCTCCAAAATGGAACTTAACCCACAAAAGCCTCATTTTTCGTGTCAAAGTGAAAGTTCCGTCCCAAAGCTGTCCCCGGCCGCATTCATCTATACATCTATATCAGCGCCTGTCCTGCGCTATCGAATTCCCACTCCACACTCCTTCTTTAAAAAAAGAAGTCCTTATTATGAAAGCTTTCGTAACCCTGAATAGATTGCCACAATGAAGCGCCTCGCCATAGTGAGATCTAGCCTTTATAAGACTTGGATGGGCTTTTATATATTTGCATTCGAAACGATCGTTTGTCAGGGATTCCATTTTCGAAGACGGATGCGTTTTCAGGCACGGGTCTTAAAGTGGTTTTAATTTTAGACCACAACGAGGTCGATTTCTTTACATTCCTGTCGCCCACAAAGCACCCTTCTAAATGTCATCACTAAAAGGCGGGATGTTATATCTTTCATTCTGTGAAGATCGTCCCCAAAAAACCCGCTAAAGAACTCTGCCGCATTCTTCGTGACAAAGCGAGGAGATAAAAACTTCGCCGTGTTTTCTTTCTTCAGTAAATTTGTGTTGCCATTCTCGAATGAGTGATAGAAGTTTGTCTGAATGGAAATTGGCCACTCTGAATTATCTGAAAAGTCACATCTCAACGAAAAAACTTTCTAAGATTAATTTTATTGTTTGACAGGGGAAAAATCAAATCGAATTTATGAGCGTCTTGAGATAATGTTGACATGATAATAATTGTTATGTTTTTATAGTTGATACTTGGTACTATTTAATTTATCAGCCACGATAAAATGCTAACCGGCTGTTCAGGACCGACAACTATGTGAATTCAGAACCAAGTGTGAAATTGGTTTTGAATCGCCACTGGTTTTGCCAGTTCGCATATTGATCAAATTATTAGCACCAACTCTGAAATAATGTTACGTTTCGGATTTACCGCTTTTGTCATTAATCCTTGCACGTCGTGAACATTTTTTCTTCAGAGGATTTTCATCGGAATCAGTTACAACATTGGAGAAGTGGCATAATTATTGACCCTCATACAATAAGGAAGTTTCAACCTATTAAATATTCCTACTTTAACTACTAGATATTGTTAAAAGACTTGCAAAGCACAAAAATTCACCATTGCCGAATTTTAAAGCACAATGATTGATTTTTAATGATTTTTTAAAAAAAGCCGTGCGCCAAAAAAAAAAACGCGCCCTGAAAACGAAACCAGTGACGTTGGATGGTTGTCAATGGCGGATTCAGGGGGTGGTCAAAGGGTCAGCTGACCCCCTGTGACAAGAAACACATTTTATCACCTGCAAAGCCCTTATCAGTCTTTATTTCGATGAAACAAGTTTACCTATACAATGTTAAAAAAGTTAAATTTTACTTTAGGAATTTTATAATTCCATCATTAATCACACGCAGATCATTTTTAAATTGTAAATTAAAATTTTTCCTTTCAATAAATTTTGACCAAAATATATAAATTGATAATTTAACAGAATATTATAAAAATATTACTTGCTGTGCAACATTGTATGATGCTTTGAAGATAGCTTAAATTTTACATGCTTCGTTTTCTTTATCTCTTAACTGATAATGTATAACACAAGCCACTAAAAATTGACCCTCCTGACAAATATATCTGGATCCGCCTCAGATGGCTGTAACTGCACCCTTTCACCTATACAATACGCATTGCAGCTTTAGTACATTTTCATTGCGGAGATTTTTTTTCCTTTCCCTTATCAATTAGTTTAAGTTTATTAATACACTATGAAGACTATACAGTCGTCAAAGGGCAATCCAATAACTTGCCACGGGTGTCAGCGATGATGGTTTTAAACTTTTTGCGGCGAAAACCATACTCAAATTTTTATCGAGGCAATACTTGGCGATTTTTACCGTTTTCCGGCAGCTCGCGGAAACAACCTAGTGAAAGCATGGACAACCAAATTCCTCTCGGGCCGATACGCAGTTTCTCGCTCGAGCAATGGCGTTGAGACGAAAAATCCTTCAGCCATGTGACGTCACCTCGCTTAAACTTTAAAAAATGTTTTTAAAAAAAACTATTTGTCGTGTCGAAAATTTTTTTTCACCGATAATGTTCACGTATCTATCATGTAAAAATAAAATTAAAAATCGAAAACTTCCTATTATTAGCATTTTAACTTCGGTGGTAAAAAATTAGCAGAAGTTAGGTGAAAAATGTTGTCACGGTAGCATTTTTATAAGCGTTACAAACGCTTCAACTAATTTGCGCTGGGTGATTTAGTCGTTTTATGAGTTGTGCTCTAGTAGCGTTGGGGGAAAACAGGCCATTTCACATATTATTTTAAAAATGACGTAATGTGTGCAGCAGCAAGGGCGGATACAATGGAGAGGGCGGGGACGATCGCCCCTCCCTTGAGGGTTATTGCACTAACAATATTTTGGAAGTAAAAGTGCTAAAAACGAAAGTGTAAGAAGACAAAGATGGATTATAGTCCATCTTTAATGATGCTAGAGGAAAGGTTGGGGATCAGAGATTTTCCTCCGGTAACTTTACGAAATCAAAGTTTCAAAAACTGCGATATTCGAAAATGTTGAGGATGGGGATGTTCTTAACATTCTCCCGGAATTATTAGAAAGTTGAAGTTCTGAAAACAAGAAATGTAGAATATCTTTTGTAACGAAAAAAGACGCTCGGCGATTTCTTATGTCTCCCCATCTTTGAATAAACATCTGTATTTCGGTTGTTTTAAATTAAAATATTGCGGCAGCCACCCCCCCCCTCCCCAAAATAATAATAATGTTTGAAAATAGATATGTAGAAAGAATGATGTAAATGTAATCGCCGCCTCCTTGAAAAATTTCTGTATCTGCCCTTGTGCAGCAGTTATTAAAATTCAACAAAATATACTGAGGGATGGGATAATATGCGGGCTCAAATTGCAATATAATAGATCTTCGTATAGTCTAAAAAAATTTTTCATTGTCAATAACTCACAGTGGTTCGAAAAATTATTGTTGTTGGCCCTTTATAATTTGAAAGTTGATTCTGCAGGAATTTTGCTAAAAGTTCCAAATTAACTTAATTTAGCATCTTATTTTTTGTCGCAAATCACCAATTTAGCCATTAATTGCCAAGTTGGTAAACAATGTATCCAAAAAAAAGGGAAAAAAAAAACTTACGAGACCACAAACTTAGCGATATATCTTCAAGTTGGCAAAAAAATAAAAAAACAAACTAATAATAATAATAATAATATTATAATAATGTATGCTATGGGGATGCACCAATAAGCAAATTGACCAAAAAACGATTAATTGGCTGTTGCTCACTTAATAATCGGCCCTCGATCGCCTAGCCGATTAATAATCAGGATGATTATTTTTAATGCTACCAATTTCACCATCACTTTTTTTTTTTCCTTTTCGTTTACAATGGTGATTTTAGAAGTAGTTACTACTAATTTATTTCTGAGGATTTTTTTTTTTTTTTTTGCATTTTTCTAATGCCGAAAACCTGAGCTTAAGCGAATACTGTCGGTTCCAAGAAATATTATTCGAGTAAGCGGAGTCTCTGTGTAAGCGGGGAGACTTTAACATCGTGTCTTTCTGGCTGGAAAAATATTCGGTTCCAGAATTTTTTATTCGTATAAGCGGGGTATTCGTTTATCCGTTACTTGATTAAGCGAGGTCGATTGAATTCTAAAAATAATTTTACAATTTTATCCAATTTCTTCGAACCAGTTGCCATATTATTGTAACAAAATTACATTGAGACATGACATAATTAACACATTGTTAATTATGTTCACTAGAAATGAAAACTAAATAACATACGGGAGGCTGTGGAAAGCACTTATTTAATAGTGCTTTTAATTTAAATTTATTTTTCAATTATTAGTAGCCATTTAATTCAAGCCTTTTGTTCTTTGAAAAAATTAGATTATTTTTTAAAAGCACTATGCTAAGGAGAAAAATATCGACATATGAAAACTGTTGCTACATTGTCTATGCGTGTATATTTACTCAAAATAGGAAAAATTAATTTATTTAAAAAAATTGTATCAACTTTTACTATTATTTTTTAATAATTCATTCTTTGAATTAATTATTTTTTGTTTTCACTCACTACACATCGTACTACATGTGATACTTTTGTTTGCAGAAAATTATTTATTTCTCGTTTGCAAATTTATTCACATACTACAGGCTCGTCATTTAGGGGCAGAGGGGGTCAATTACCCCCTCCCCTGACTTTGAGAAATCAATGTATTTACAAAAAGTGGGCTTGGTTTTTGTTGTTTTCTGGTGAAATTGTATTGTATTTTTACTCTTTGCCCCCCCCCCCCCCTGGAAAAACTTGAAAGGACGTCCCTGACATACTAGTAGTTTCTTGTTCAAGGCATACTAAAGTAATTTTATTTAAAACCTTTTTTTTTTTCGCCTTTTGATGGCAAAATTTGATCGATTATTAATAAAACGAAATACAAATGTTTTTGCATTTTAATTTAAAAGTTCATGAATTTAATTATTCCCAATAGTGTCATATGAATATCAGTTGTGAGGGTCGTCTTTTAATATTAAATTCAGTTTCACACATTGTATGAATTATTTGTTTTGTTTTCGCTCTGGGCACTTTCATACTACATGTTTTGGTACATATATAAATACTGAATAAAATTATTAATTTGCTACTAATTACCCGCCACGGCTTTGCCTGTGGTAAAATTTAAAGGATTTTCACTGCTATCGCTGTATCCAAAATACTTGAATTAATAAAAACTAAGTGCAGTAAATATGATATTCAATTTTACCGTAGTTTATTAGGGGGGGGGGATATCTGCACTGTCGTCGCAAAATTGCAATTTTCAAGCTTTAAAACTGCGAATACAAAAACGTTCTCGCTTTATGCTTAACAGAGACTAAATTTTTTAGCTATTTTCGAATTAAACGAAATTCTAGTTTCAGCTTAATGGCCTTTTTATTCACTCGACGATTTATTTTTAATTGTAGTTAGGATTTATTTTACTTTTTGTAGAACGCTATGAGAAATAATTATAAGTTCTAATACGCCAAATAGGCAAGAAATTTACCATCATTATTTTCCTTTTGGCAGTGTTTAATATCTTACCAAAATATTCAAAGACGCTCACAATTTTTTGTTTCTCGTTTCAAAAATATTTCAATAACTGAGATCTTTGGTACGTACTTTTCAGTTATAGGTACGTTATTTAACTTGGCGATATATTTTCTTACTTTACCTAGGCGGAAATTAAAATGCTAAGCTTGCATTGTCGTCATGGTTGCTCCTTTTTCTATTATTTTGCATTTTAATTTAGATTTCAGCAATAATTGACTCGATATCTAAATTAAATCTGATTATATTACAAATTATGGAGTTTTTAAAGTTGTTTTGGCGAGTTTTAACAAAAATTCTCATATTATTTAGTATTTTTTTTTTAGTTGGCGCAGAATTTTACATTTTACTATTTCATCATATGTGTGAAATAAGAAACAAAAAGAAGGGACGATTTCAAGGATTGGAAATCTGGCTATCTCTCCCTATTATCGTCAAATCTTTGCCGCCAATTCAAAGAGCGAGGGAAATCTTTCCTTCGCAAACGTAAACTAATTTTTCCCAAAATAAAATAATTTTCGCCAAAAATTTTACCGCTAGATTCCTAATTATCGAAACCTTAGCTGGTTCCGAAGTAGGTTAATCATATGTGCAAAGTTAGACACAGAAAGAACATTACCATTTGATGTTATGCAAATAAAATGGACATTTTAGGAAGTAAACTAATAAATCTGTATCGAAAACCTTTTGGAAAAATGGCATATACAAAGCTAACTGCTTTTTACTCAAATACTGTAAAATGTACTTTTGCGAATTTTGAAGAATTTGAAAAGAAATAATTTGAAGAAATGAATAGCTGAAAAGTAAATAATTTACTTACTTTGAAAACTAAACAATGTACGTGCACGTAAGAAATCTGCAATTGACTTCACTTCAGTTGCAAAAACTACTCTTGTGGAGTATGAAAACAAGGAGTAATACGTTTTTAATTACCTAATTTTAATTAAATTTTCAAAAATCTAGGGCGAATTAAAACATTCGGCGAACGCCTTGCACATCATCAGTATGCGGAATAATTTCGTACCAGTTTTCATAATCGTACGTTGCGTAACTTTGCCAGGAGAGCGTTTGACCCGCACCCATGACGTCATCAAACTTTCATTTTATATTTATTCACTATTAATAATATTATTCATCATAGTTTCTCGTGGAAGGTCTTAAAAAAAGTAATATTTAAAGAATATTTTCCTCGCGGATGAATCGGCAAATTTGCCGATTTTTAATTATAAGCAAAGTGGTCGATTATGGACGATAAATCGGTGCATTCCTAATACATTCGTGGTTAATTATTAAAGTTTTCGGTTACAACTGTTCAATCAATACACAATCATTTAAATTAAATCTAATTTTCTCTTCCCATTTCTGTTGGCCCGCTGAGTTTAGTTAATATTATTGTCATTTTTTAAGAAAACTTTGCTCATTTAATTATTGGATGGGGATGGGGGGAGGCATATATTTAAACTATTCCTGCTTATAAAATAAGTATAACAATAGGTAGAATTACTGAAACATGTTGACCAATAACATTTTGAGTGAAGGTATTTCATTTTGTTCCTTTATTAACTTGAGTATTTTCTTTTCAATTAGGTCATATATTTTAAGAATCGTTTTATCTTTTTGAAACTAAATATTTGAACAAATTTGAGATTAAAGACGAACAAACAAAACCACAGAAACAGATGCAGCAGTTGCTAGAAACGGCAAAATCTTGACATGACATACGGGAAAAGAGGTTTGCTTAGCTATGGACGAATTTTTTGGATTTCCTATCTTGATCAACTTTTCAGAAAATGAAAAAATTAAAAAAAAAAGTCATTATGTGCCCAAAAAGTTTAGAATTATAAGGATCTCGCCCCCCTCCCCCCACCTTAAAAAAAAGATCAAGTGTGTCATCCCATAAAGAAGTGGACCTAATTTCGCCATGTATTAAGCCTTTATATATTTTTGAATTCATATCCAGGGACTCTAAACTAGACTGTGCCATTGAAATTTTTAGGGGGTTTCATTTTTTTCTTTTTTCTTCAGGTTGAGGGGAGGCTCTTCTTGGAGCATTTCGTGGTGTATGGGGAGTGTGCGATGGTTATCCCCGACATGTCTACTTCTCCTGCCTAGTTTTTTTTTTTTTTTTTTTTCTGTGTTTGGATTTTTAACACGTGGTTTTAAGCGTGTTTCATGTTTCGTCCATGATTCGAAAAGCATAGATGGCGCTGTCACCTGGACCACTTAACTCTCGGCCTACTAGTGATCTAGCCAATTACAGACTCCGTTTCAATGGTACGGCCAATCTCACCATGCGGTTAAAAAAGAAGGCGTTACTTTTGAACTTTAGCTCCGCCTTTTCATATTTGACGAGCAGCTCTTCGGCCACTCACAGCGTTCGTTACATCTCGCTCCGTGCCCGAGAGCGAGAACTGAAATCATAGCTATTTCAGACAGAGGAGCAATTCGGTTGAAGCGAGACGAACGCCGCTCTTGCCGCTATTGTGCCGCTAAAAACAATTGGAACAAGTAGTTTGAAATGAGCGATTGTTGTTAAAACATTGACGAATCAAAATGACAGATCTGTCAACGTTGACATGTAGTGGCAGTAACAAAGACCACGTGAAGCGGCCGATGAACGCTTTCATGGTGTGGTCTCGGGGACAGAGGAGGAAGATGGCCCAAGAGAACCCCAAAATGCACAATTCCGAAATCTCCAAGAGACTAGGCGCCGAATGGAAACAGCTGACGGAACTGGAAAAGCGGCCTTTCATCGACGAGGCCAAGCGACTGCGGGCGATGCACATGAAAGAGCACCCCGACTACAAGTACCGGCCGAGACGGAAACCGAAACCGGCGTCGTCAAAGAAAGACAGCAACCCCTTTTTCACGCTTGACCCGAGGTGGGGGTCGCCACTGGACAGTGAGAAGGCCGCCACTGCTAGGACATTTCCCTTGGCGCCCAGCCCTTATTACCCACACCTGAAGCCCGGGAAAGATTTCTCGACCGGAGGGGGCTATTTGGGGTCTCCCGCGTCGCTGTACGCACCTTCGCCGGCGAGCAGCATATACTCCGCTCTAAATTATACAAGGACTTTTGGAGGGGCGGCGTACGGTCTGTGCGCTTGCCCCCCGACGTACCTGCCATCACCCCAGGAAATGAGGAGCCCCTTCGGTTACCTTTTCCTAAAGCCGGAAGAGAGGAGGTATCCTTCGCCGCCAGCCATTTCGGCGCCTTCGCTGATGTAAACAAAACTGCATGTGAGTCATTTTGGTTAATACATGTATTGTGATTTTGGTTTTTCTTTGAAACCCTGTTCAACAGCAATACTGCCACGCCAAACACAAAAGTAGTATCTGCACATTTCATCAAAATTGTGTTATGGTCACCAGGTGATTCTTTGTTACTAATTTCACTTAAATAAATTTTTTTATGGTCATTTACCAATCGGAAATATTTTTAAAGAAATTCTGAAAAAATTGCCTACGACTCAAATACATGGAGACTCAAAACTTTAAACGGGGCCATTTCTCATTTACTACTCAGCTGCAGATACGACTTTTCCGCTTTATTTTAATCGTTTGTTTTTGTCATTCTGGTGGTACCGCTCGTAATTGCTTGCATTTTTTTTTTTTTTTTTTGGTATCAGAGCACTTCATATCATTTATGTATATGAACATTTTATAAATTTTGACTCGCTTTTTAATATTTACTTAGCATATGAGTCAGCGTTTGCATGCTATATTTTTTTAACCCACTTTTTATAAATTACCTGATTTACAGGCTTGGGGGTCCATTGCAGTATGTTTTTAATTCCTCTTTGTCTATCACTGTTGCACAAAGTATTTTCATGGACGTTTTTGTACCATCCTCAGAGTCTCTATGGTCGTAGGAGGGGAAAGGGGGGAAGAGAGTTGCAACTGTGACAGCTACGACATGGCAAATCTGCCACTGCTTAGAATAAATGACTACGTTAATTTGTGAAGAAAAATAATAGTTTTTTAATCATATAATTGTGCTCCTTATCTCAAAAAGAGGCTATGGAGCGATTACAAGTGTAAAATTTCCGTAAATTATAAGGCTATGGGGTAAGGAGGTTTTCGGCTGCTTTTTCAGGAAAAACTTGAAAAATTGCTTTTTTAAAACACGAAATGTAGGTTGATAGATTTATTTCCTTTTTTATGTAACGTAAGTTAAATGTATTCAATCCATGTTTTTTTTTTTTTTTTTCACTGAAGTACATATAAAACTTACTGAAAAAAAGCTTAATTTGTCCAAAGTACCAAAAAGTATTCAAATTAGTAAAATCCGTTAACAATTAACGCTGAGTGAGATGTGGCTTTTGTTCATATTGTTAAATCAATTTTTTGATAGAAATCTGCTTTCTGTCTGTTTAAAGTTATAGTTCATCAAAAAAGTCACTGGAAAGTAAATATTATAGCTTTCTGAATACTAAAGATTGGATAAAATAGAAGGATTTTTTTTCTGTGCGCCAGTAGGGAGTAGAAGCTAATTTGTTAGTCGCCATCGCCACTCATCCCTTTGCTGTCACCTTTTTTCTTTCTTTCTTTTTAAAAATTAGAAAAACTAGCTTAACAACTAATTAGTTTTCATATCATCACTAAAACATAAAACTTAACACTTAAGTAAAGGTTAGTGAGCTATTTAACGGCATTGATGTTTGTTGGAAATACTAATCTGATTGGGGAAATAGCGACACGGTGACAAGTGATACTAGTATTTTTAATCGCCATGTGGCGAGTGATAGGGGAGACTGGGGACGGTTGTGACGCGGGGCGGTTGTGACAGTCGTCATATTAGCTAAACCATAATTAATACCTGGTTGAAGCAAAGAGAGAGAGTATCAACATGTTTGTCTGAATGTGTGTCAAAGCATTGCGGTAGCCATCGAGCGACATTAACGCTAGCAGAGGGGTTGGTTACTTTTTAACAGTTAAAAGTAAGTTTTTTTGTTCGATGTCTTTTAGTAATTCCTGTTGAATGGGTACAGATAGAGAAATGAAAGTTTTCTTCCCATTAGTAGTGAACCTTAATAGTGAAATAGCAGTGATTACTTTTTATGTAGGATATTTTGTATTGCTATGGCGATTGCTGTTTTCAAAAGTAGTGGGTTGGGGTCGGTTGTGAAAAATTGCGTGGGGACGGTTGTGACACGAGTAAAACATGTTTTTACCATATTTGATGCCCATAATACGCTTGGAGAAGACAGAAATAGGGCAGTGTGACCTAATGAAATATAAAAAAGCTTATAAAGAAGAGAAACTTTTTTTTTTCTTTCGGGCAGCTTTGGAAATGCAACGTCAATCGTAAGTCTTTGCTACGAAACATTCATTCGTAAACGCGATGGAGCCGGCTGGCGCTGTCACAATGAAAACAACGTGTGTATATGTTATATTGCTCATAATAAAGTGCTTTTGAGCTTACATATACGCTGAAAGCAGATATGACAAATGGTCCCGTTCATTTATGAATAGAAATGTTTCAAGTCTGTTATTCGAGTATCTCATGCAACTAGCCTTTCAAGAGTAACAAGCTTCAATAAAACAAATAAATGTGAAATCTCTCTTTGATACTTGAGAATTGTTATGAACAGACACGGTTATGACCCACAGGATGTGCATAATGTTGCCAAAACAGACGTTACGAAATTCCAAAAACCTGATATTTTTGTAAGACTTGGTATAAGGCTACTTCAACTGAACGAGACACATTGTTAAATGTTAAACTTTCCCAGATGAAGGTTATGTTGAATTACGTTTAATATTACTTGAAATTAAAAGTGATCTAGACTGTTTTGCTGTATTTTTGAACTTGTCACAACCGACCCCAAGCACTGTCACAACCGCCCCTGGGGCGGTGTCGGTTGTGACATGTTTTCCTTTTTTGTTTAATTTGGTCCTGTGAGTTAACTATTGTACTTAGGGAGAAAATTTTAGTGTTTATAAGCAGGCAAATAAACACTTTAACATAAAAACAACTTTAAACCAGCTCACAGGCATTGCTAAGGGATCTATGGGGGAGCAAATGAAAATTGTCACAACCGTACCCAGTCTCCCCTACCGCTAATATTGAACTTTACTGAACAATATTTTGTGTTAGATATTTCAAATCTATTTTTACCGAATGAAAATGAACTGATTTGGAAACTCAACTGGGTTTTTATACCTAAATTTCTTCTTTTTTTTACTGACCATTCCAATCTTTAGAAGTGATATTTTAATTATATAAAAATTGCAATACACCTGCTGAAAGTTTCTTAAATTTAACATTCATGTATCGTGCTCCATAGGCGTTCAAATTGTATGCTCGCATTGAACAAGCGCACATATTACCTCTGATACTGTTTAACCCTTTTGTGTTTGTTATAAAAAATTAAATAGCAATATGATCGAGAATATTTCTGTACCTCAGAACCAGACTAACGTAAGTCCATTTTCGTCATTTTTCAGTAGAGGGGAAAAACGATGTATTCGACAATCGTTTTTCCCCTCTACCGAAAAATGACGAAAATGGACTTACGTTAGTCTGGTTCTGAGGTACAGATTTTACCTTACAAGATCTTGTTGCAGAAAAAGTAATTAAAATAATTCATAGTCACGATCGTAATTTTAATAGCAAAGTTTAAAATTTAGTTTTGTTGTTTTAAAATCAACTCGTCTTCAAGTTATTGTTTTAATATTACACAATAGTTTCGTTAAGTGATTTTGAGAATCGTCATTTTGATTTCTGTCCTTTATTGCTAAATCCTTCTCAGTAACAGTATTACATTTTAAAACTTATTTATTTCTTTTACTTGATGCTTTTGAAATCGTCGTCCTTTATTTCAAATTTTGAACAAGTAACTCTTATTGGCATGTTATGCAAACTTTTCAATTTTTACATGGCATTTTTCGATCATAAAATTCTGTCAATTTATACTATTCAATGAGTACTTATTAAATTTCAAAATTTATAAAATGTATGGCTCATGACGTATTTGTGCAATTGAAATTTTCAGGTAGTATCTGTTTTGAGTTTTTTTTTTCTGAGAGGAATTCATTTTGCGGGGGGGGGGGGGAGTGGATGCGCCATTGCTCCTGGAGGATGGTAAAGCTTTAGATTATTAATTTGGAATAGTAGTCACTGCTTACCAAAATCACAAAAAATGGTAGCCACTTCTGCACTTTTGACAACCATTCAAATATATATATATATATATATATATATATATATATATATATATATATATATATATATATATATATATATATATATATATATTAGCAGCGCAAAAAGTAAATAATTGTTTCGCTATTAGTAATATTTTGAACGAGTTGGAAACATGTTGTCGTACCATTAAAGAAAGATGGTCGCCACTTTTGGCGACTGGGGCTTGATTATTGGTAACCATTTTCAATGAAATGGTTCCCATTAATGACTTGCGACAGCTAATCAAGGATCTGGAAATGTTTTAAGGGAAAGGCGATTGTTTTGTCAGGTATCCTTTACTACACATCTAGATTTACAAATGTCGACCTCATACTCGTTTAGGACTTCAATTACGAAACGTATAATGGATAGAGCCCTAAATCTCCCTTCTGCTAACATCAAGAATAATCCAAGAATGCCTTTTTTGAACTTTAATTTTAAAAATTTACCATAGTGGGGGTCCCTCAAGGGGGAGGGGATCACCTCCTATAAGCCACTTTCAAACTAAATTTAGGTGTATAAAATTTTTCAAAAACATTTTCTGAACTAAACTAAACTTTCCTAAACTAAACTTAAAGTATTGCTGCGCTTTATCAGGGTGATTCAAAAAGCATACCACAATTTTAAAAATCTGTATTTAATCAAAGAAACACAATACAATCTTTTGTCGTGCATGATTATAAAGATAATTTCAAAATATTTTTATCACGAAAATGACTTAAAAATGATTAAAAATCGCAGGGAAAGAGGTCAGGGCTTCTTAGAGGCCAGAGCACTAGAGCTCTCACCCTGCGATTTTTTCTTGTGGAGATACATTAGAGGTATGTGTTTCAACTACCTCTATTTGCTTGTGTTGATGATCTGAAACGAGAAATAACAGCAGCTATCCAATTGCTACGCACTAAATGCTACAGAGAGTGGAACGAGTCTGAATATCGAATTCGTTGACATCTCTCGAGTGTCAGGATGATGCCGTATTGAGCATTTGTAAACTTATTTTCGTGACAAAAACTTTTTTAAATTCTCTTTATAATTATGTATAACAAAAAGTTTTACAGTGTTTCTTTGATTTAATACAAATTTTTAAAATTGGCGATTTTGAAATGCAAAGATTGAGGGTAAGATCAATGGCCTGCTCGGGAGGCAAAAAATCGTATGCTAAGAAAAAGAGTTTGGGGTTTCCTCCATTTTAAAATTAAAAAATCAAATTTAAAGTAAATTTTAGGCTTTCTCAGTTGACGTTAAGGGAATGAAGAAGCTTTGGGATCAAGCTCGCCGGAAAATTTTTCGACATTGAAGTGTTGGAAACGCGATTATAAATTACTTTTGATGTCGTTAAGAGAAAGAGTGGGCTCGATCAAAGTTGCCGAAAAGTAAAACGGGCTTTTCGTCAGTTTCGTCGATGGGCCGCTTTCACCTCCTAAAACTTACACTACTTCAATTCCAGGCCAATTTCAACTGAAATCTCAAAGGCACAATTTCTTGAAAAACGTTGCCAAAAAGGTAGAGACTTGAGAACCATCAATGGCGTACTCAGGGGGTGAGCTGACAGGTCTGCAACTCCCTCCAAAATTTTCAAAATATTTTTTTTGCATTTAAGCTTTCATATTTTTTTCCTTCCTTTCTTTTTAAAGTCGCAACATCAGAAAATTTTTCAAATAAGACAAAATGAAAATAAAATAAGATCCCCCCCCCCCCCCCCACAAATTTTCCGCCATCAAATTTTCTGTTCCAAAACAGCTCCCTCAGTAAAGAAAAAAATTTCAAACTTTATTATATTTTTAATCGTCATGTCATAATTGCTATAGAAAAAATAAAAGCGTTTTGATGAAAACAGAAAATGATAAAATAATGATGTATTTTTATCATGTTAAATTAGCATTGGTATCACAAATTCGAAACATTTACTTCCCTTAGCTATATTTTATGAGTTGCCTCCCCCCCCCGTCCCCCAATCTCCAAAAGTCTTGGCTCAGCCCGCCCTGAAACGATTTGTCTGCGTACACCGCTGGGAACCATCCTCCATTTTTCTAAGTTGAATCCCTAAAAACGCATTTAAACTATATTTCATGACTTTAATAGGAGAGTTGGGGTTCAGAGGTTATCCTCAGAAATTTTTGGGTATTGAAATTTCAAAAAGCCAACTTCACGCTACATGTTGAGAGGTTAGAAGAGACGCTATATGTGCTCTCCCTCGGAACTTATTCTGAATTGAAGGTTTAAAGTGGCACTTTTTTTAAAGGATTACGTTAGGAGGGAGGAAGAAGTTGTAGAGGCTTTTCCCTTAAAATTTTCGTCATTGATTCTCAAAAAAACACAATTCTAAGCCATCTTTGGGGGCGTAAGTCTTGCAGTCGTACACGATTTTTTACTAAACAATTGATCAGTCGGATAATTTCGGGAAAGGGAGAGCTCCCCGCTACCCCCCTTCCTGTTTGTATATACCCATGAAATATATAGATAGTAAATCCGTAGTTATTCCACACTTATTTTTACTGCTCTGTAAAACATGAGATGATAGGCATAAATTAAATTATGCTGGTGCTATTTAATGGTTTCTGTACAACATACAGGGTGTCCACTCCAATCGTGGACCAATAGCTAATTTCTAAACCGTTAGAGATAAGCATATAGTTTATTTAGGAAAAAATCTCCAAATTACGAAAGGAATTTTGGGTCCTTTCAATGTTTTTCAAAAAATCAAATTTTGAAAGAGTTACGAAATTTAAATTTTTATACAGCCCCCGAGTCCTATCAATCATATTTAGCAAAACATTCTTGACACTGTAACGTTTAAAACTAAAAAAAAATCACTCTT
Source organism: Uloborus plumipes (assembly GCA_038373865.1). Classification (NCBI taxonomy): domain Eukaryota; kingdom Metazoa; phylum Arthropoda; class Arachnida; order Araneae; family Uloboridae; genus Uloborus; species Uloborus plumipes. Next base: position 47,760 of record JAXGGA010000504.1, on the reverse strand, counting down.
CTACCACGAAAATTGACCGAGTTATGACGTTTTGAAAAATCAAGATTTTGCATTGTTTTATGACGTCATCGAGAGATCACTTAAGGGACCGTTTGCGAAATCCTTCAAAATCTTGATTTTTCAAAACGTCATAACTCGGTCAATTTTTGTGGTAGAAGAGTGATTTTTTTTTAGTTTTAAACGTTACAGTGTCAAGAATGTTTTGCTAAATATGATTGATAGGACTCGGGGGCTGTATAAAAATTTAAATTTCGCAACTCTTTCAAAATTTGATTTTTTGAAAAACATTGAATGGACCCAAAATTCCTTTTGTAATTTGGAGATTTTTTCCTAAATATACTATATGCTTATCTCTAACGGTTAAGAAATTAGCTATTGGTCCACGATTGGAGTGGACACCCGGCAACAAGTGAATAAATAAATATTTTTAAAAAGTTTTTCTAAACCCTCAGACTGACGCGTCCTCCCTATGCTGAGAGTAAGACGTCGCATTCGTGCGGAAATTATGCCGCTCCTGGCATACGAACAGAATTAAACAATAAATAGCTGAAGTTATTATTTTGTTATTATTACTTTTTGTTATTATTTACCAAGTAAGAACAAAAAGAAACTCAATGATTGTAGCGTAGTGGACTTGATAATTTTAAACATTCATTATTTTCTGATGATCCATCGTGACGTCCTCCTCATTAAAAATTAAATTCTTCATCTTGTTTTGTTAAGTTTTTATACTTTTGGTATATTTTCCTTAAATTTGGTTTATTCTCTTCCCTATTATTAATAGCAGCTAAGAGCACTACTAACAGTAATCAGTTTTTTTAAATCTTTTTTTTTTTAGAAGAAAAAAAAACATTTCAAGTCTGCGTGTCCAAAAAAAAAAAAAAATCTGAAACGCTGGACTGGACAACCTTAGGGCTCCATGAGAAATTTCTAATTCTTCTAACCAGGAAAGTACCCGATCATGGAATAATGAATTTTTTTTAATGAGTACCAATCGAAAGAGCATTATAAAACATGTTTCTGGACGCATGCGTTTTTGCCCTTGCTCCCCGGTTATCGAAATATAAAGTCCTAAAGTCAGCTGATTTTTTTTTTTGAAAAATGGCCAATTTTAGCGATTATAATGAAATCGGGAAGCTGCAGCGCGAATTCGCTATTTGCGTCTAACGAGAAACTTGATTCCCATTTTTGGTCAGCTGCAAAGCTTGTGAAAGGCGGCTTCACAATATTCTTTTACTTTTGTATGTTAAGCAAAAAGCTACTACAAAGCCCATGACGTGATAAATATTTTATCCTATTATTTGCGACAAAAGCACGTCCCCTGTTTCAGGGGCACAGTAGGTGACAACAGAGCCTCCTGTTTTTTTTTTCTTTTTAACTGTACGTGCTATTCTGTCGTATGGGTGTGGGGGGGGGTGCTATTTGGTTTTTTAATTGTTTCAAATGCAAATATAAATTTTTTCTCGGGGGGGGGGGCGAGTTTTTTTTTTTTTTTGAACTGCTCAAAATTTACTGAAAATTGTTCAATTAAAAAAAATCAAACAGGAATGAGATGTTTTCTATGATATTTCGAAAAAAAAATGTTTGCTTGAATCGGACTTATTTCCTCAAAAATTATGAGAGAGTATAGGGAAAAAAATCGACTGAAATATTATTCAAATCAAAAAGTCGAATTTGGGAGCGTGCTGTCCTCTCTGAGCAACCTGTTCTCTTCAGAGGATCCCAAACTGTTATGTGGTTGATGTTAAGTGTCTCCTCCATCTTTTAAGAGCTTACTCGTTGCTCCCGCTAAACCAGTTAAAAAACTTCTTCGACGTTTTCAGTGAATAGCCGACCAGAGAGAGGTGTATCTTTGACATCGAAATTTCCAGAACGGAATAGAGTATACCTCTTTTGATTACGGCGTTCACTCATTGCATCCTTACATAACATTTTTGAAAAACATCGGCCGTTCTTGTTGCGTTCTTATCTTTTTTGCAGTGAAAAAGCATTACCTATCGTATTTTTCCGATATTTCAGTCATTTTTAAAGCGCTATAACTTTTTACTCGATTGGCGAAATACTTAAACATTGTCACAAAAAGGTATCCTGAAATGCCACCTTTCAAACGAATACTTATATGGGTGATTCTACGGTCAATGCGTTTTTTTGTGTCCCCAAAGAAAAAATAATCTGTTTACTTTCACACTCATTATATCACTAGTAGCCGCTATTTTTATGATTGTAGTGGTAAGGGCCAGACGAATTCAATTTTTGGGGGGGGTTATCGATACCAGGGGAAAATGCGTTGCCAGGGGAGTGACACTATTGGCAGAATTCTGGTTTGATTTACTATTATTTCACTTATTTTTCTGTGTAAAATCATAGTATGAACTCATTACTACAAGACCTGTATTCAAAAAAAAAATTTTCGTGTTGTAATAAAATAAAAAATATCAATCTTGAAAATACGACATGTTGCAAACAAGTCGCACCGCAGATCCCAAATAAAAATACTTCCCGCATTTTTTATGTCCATTCAAATTGCTTTCATAGGGACAATTAAGATTAAAAATGAAATTTATTACGCTTATAACACAGTTTTAATGTATATTTACCCTTTTTTGGATCAAAACTGCCAGGGGAGTGACGCCAGAGAAGTGACAAAATCTCACATTACCTATAAAAGCAACACCACGCGTTCTTCTTACCAGAACTTCACGTAAACCGTGATGTCTGCACACAATAAGCATTACATTATACATACGCACACATATAACGATGAAATATAAAAAGTTATACTTAGCAGAAGAAATACTACAGCGACTGGCACAGTACGCTTTGAGGCACTTTCAACGAGAACCGATGCAATAACATTCGAATTTTTTTAAAAACTTTTAGCTTGCTTTTAACTTTACTCAGTATTACACTGGTTATTCGCAATCAACATCATCCTTATGCATTTTTTATGCGAAATTTCAGTCTTTGAAGTTCGCCAGGTGAGGGTTGTTGAACCACTGTTGATATGGCCCGTTGAAAAGTGTGTTTTTTTAAATAATAATAAATATTTTTTCAACGTTTACTGATGAAATATGTTTCTCTGTTAATGTAAGTGTATGATTATGGCAAAAAACATTGTGCCAAGTTAGCAAAAACTGAACGTCGAACATGTTTGTATAAAAGCTAGTATTTGGACAGGCCAGGGGAGTATACATTTATGACTATTTTCAGCTATAAATGCTAAAATAAAATAATTGTAGTAAAATTAATTGGGTGGTCCATATAAAAAATAATAGTCTGTAATGCTTAAGCATACAAAAACATTAATAAAACCAGTTTTACATGAAGTTTTTCCATTGGCCGTCTAAATTCAAATAGCATCGAATCACCCATATAACGCAATTGGATTAGTGTTGCTCGAAATACAGGGTGTCCACTCCAATCGTGGACCAATAGCTAATTTCTAAACCGTTAGAGATAAGCATATAGTTTATTTAGGAAAAAATCTCCAAATTACGAAAGGAATTTTGGGTCTATTCAATGTTTTTCAAAAAATCAAATTTTGAAAGAGTTACGAAATTTAAATTTTTATACAGCCCCCTAGTCCTATCAATCATATTTAGTAAAACATTCTTGACACTGTAACGTTTAAAACTAAAAAAAAATCACTCTTCTACCACAAAAATTGACCGAGTTATGACGTTTTGAAAAATCAAGATTTTGCATTGTTTCATGACGTCATCGAGAGATCGCTTAAGGAACCGTATGCGAAATCCTTCAAAATCTTGATTTTTCAAAACGTCATAACTCGGTCAATTTTTGTGGTAGAAGAGTGATTTTTTTTTAGTTTTAAACGTTACAGTGTCAAGAATGTTTTACTAAATATGATTGATAGGACTGGGGGGCTGTATAAAAATTTAAATTTCGTAACTCTTTCAAAATTTGATTTTTTGAAAAACATTGAATAGACACAAAATTCCTTTCGTAATTTGGAGATTTTTTCCTAAATAAACTATATGCTTATCTCTAACGGTTTAGAAATTAGCTATTGGTCCACGATTGGAGTGGACACCCTGTATATACGTCAAACCGTCTGGTTAGAAAAAAGCGCGAGGACTTGTTAAATGACCCAATATTTATTCAAAGTAGGAGAATTCGTTTAAGAAAAACTTTATTTTAACTGTGAGGATTATTATTACTGTTAGTAAAATTATTCATCATAGTTTCCTATTGAAAGTGTACTTTAAAGAATAACATCTGAAAAATATTTTTCAGCCGATTAATCGGACCGATTTTGCCGATTATTAATAATCGCAAAGTGGCCGATTATGGCCGATTAATCGGTATTGCCAATTAATCGGTGCATCCCTAGTATCCACTTTTTTTACCATTAATCGCCACTTAACCCAAGAAGCATTATTAGCATGAGAGAGCTAATTGTAACATTTTACACACGGAATGTTTGCAGAAACTGGAATAAAATAAATTAAAATTAAAATTATTTCAGCTAACCATTATTTCTTGTTCATAAAAAAAGCAGTGTGGCCAGTGAGTTTTTAAATGGTGGCAGGTTGCGGGGTTTTACTTAGTCACCATAGTAAAAGGTTTGGTCGCCAGATGGCGAGTGGCAAATGGTTATTTTCAGGTCTATGAGTTATGCATTTTCGAAATTCGTTAAAAAGCCCTTTCTTTACTCACCGGCAGTGCTTCAGAATGTTATTACTTAAGCTCTACCGGTGCTACCGATTTGTATAAAAGCTCATTTTGAAAATAATCGCATGTACTTGATATGTAACTTGAATGCGTTTCGAAAAAACGTTTTCTTTTTCACAAAAGTTTTGATTTTAAAATTAAAAAAATGAAATCATGTCTTTCGAAAATTTTGACCTAATTATATGAATTCTAATGCATTTCATTGAGCACATGCAAAAATTTCCTATTGATCAGCTGCTACAGCAGTTATTAAAACATTGTAGCAAAAATTGCGAAAACCTGCACATTATTATTCGCACATTATTAGCTGTACCTCAACCTCAGATGGTAGTGCTTGGCTTAAACCAAGTTTTTTTTTTTTTGAAAAACTTATTCGTTTTCCTCCAAATGATTTCATAAATGTTACATGAAATCGGAAAATACAAAATCTAAGTTAAAGCAAAGTAACCAGCAAAGATTTAAAGATGAATTACAGACTATTAATTTTGAAAACTTGCTTTTGTTAAAGTAATGCAATTTTACTAAATATTTTTTTTCTTTATTTTTAATTTTTAAATCAATGCAAACTTTCCTATTAGGTATGTCAATATAAAAGCCAGATTTATTAAGTTTTTCTAAAACTACATGGAGAATAAGTCCAAGTAGTACTATTTTTTTTTTTTTTTTTTTCAATCTCACATTTCAATCAAAATTCCCCAAAAAGCATATGTCAGCCAAAACTTCAGTTTACTACCTAATTTGCTTGATTACATAAAACTTATAAAAATCGTCATGTATCACTGCTGCAATCTGCAGTGTACAAAAATACAAGCTCTGAAGAATATTTAAATGACGAGAGAAAAAAACTAAAGATATCCAAGAGCATTTAGAATGTATGCATAAAATGGCTCTAATTACCGCACACTCTTTGTCATTTCGCACTGGTAGAATAAAAGCGACACCTCTCGAATTAGATTAGGTTATAATTAGGGATGCACCAATTAGCAAATTGGCCGATTATCGATTAATCCGATTGACAATCGGCTGATTAATCGGATGAGCCGATTAATTATAACGATGATAGTTTTTCTACTACCATTTCACCACCACTGTTTTTTCTCTCTTATACAATTCTAAGTTTAGAAATAGTAAGTAATTTATTTCTGAGAGAAGATCTTTTTTCCATTTTCCTAGTTTTCACAAAATAATTTCAGTATTTTATCAAATTTCTTAGAACCAATTTTCATATTATTGTCAATAATATTATTAACACATTGTTAGTTATGTTAATTGGACATAAAAGTTCAAAAAAGGGGGGAGGGGGAGTCTGTGGTGAGCACTCCAAGTTAGGAGTACTTTTAATTCATATTTTTTAATAATTAGTAGCAACTTAATTCAATACTTTTATTCTATAAAAATTAGAGGTTATCTAAAAACACTGTGCTAAGGAGAAAACTATTGCCACATGAAAAATGTTGCAACAGTTTATTCAAAGTAGGAGAATTAATTAAAAAAAAAACTTTATATTAACTGTGAGGATTATTATTATTGTTAATAAAATTATTGATCATAGTTTCTTAGTGAAAGTATACATTAAAGAATAATATTTGAAAAATATTTTTTGGCCAATTAATTGGTGCATCCCTAGTTATAATTAAAACTGTGCCCTTTTCATGCTCCGGTTGTAATATGTGCTTTATCCAATATCCACAATATAGTCAGAGCAAAAAAAAAGAAAAAAAAACATGCTATGCATTTTAAAAACGGAAACTATCTGTGGAATACTGTGCTCTTATAATTTTTTCATTTAATGTCTAATTTTTACCTTTGAAACACCTTTTTTGATCCCAGTATAATAAATGTAAAAGAAGACCCTTGTATGAATTGTGGAAGAATCAATACACACTAATTTTTATGCCTAAGTCTCTATTCTTGCAAGAAGAGTATTTTCATTATTTGATATTGTATTGTCAAACATAAGGAACATATCAAAACTTGAAAAGACTTCAGAGCTTGTCTTTTTATTCAATGCTTTTAATGAAAATGATTTTTTTAGACATTGTATTACCATGAAAAATAATGTCTAGCATAAAAAACAATGATTTTCTTAGAACCTGTTCCGCGTATTTGTATATTCTCCCTGATACAGTAGGTAAATTATCACATAATTTGTAACTTTTTTTTATTTATCTTTGAACAAAATATATGTTAATCTTTAAATTTTTAATTTCTCGCAATTTAACTCTTCGTTGTATGCTTAAGAATACATGATTTTTACTTTACCTTTATTTACTTATTTACTGTAAAAACTATAATTATGTGGGAATCAATAATTTAAAAGATTTTATTCACGGTTCCTTCTTGGTTATTTATAATTAATCATATTTACTCTTATGGTAAACTATTTCTTTGATTAGTTATTTGTGCCAAGGTCTAATAAAAATGTTTAATATTTAAAAGACTTTCAAGCAATATTTTTCTTACTTAAAAGTTCTGCGTATAAGCAAATGAAATTACAAGTTTTCACTCTTAATTAATCAATGAACTAAATACAAAAATGTTAACGGTTTTATTATTATTATTTATTTTTAACTCTGAGTACCAGCTTTAGTTCATGAGAGATCCCTGAGTGACTTATTTCTGTGGGGCCCTCATTTCATAAAATAAAAATCGCAATAAAATTATTACCGATTATCTGAATTATTAGTTCAAAGTGAATAATTATAGAGGTATTTATTACCTACATAAAAGTTTTTTAAAAATGTCTCATTGAAATGCAACTACGTAGTAATTGAATCGTTTATTTCGAAAAGGTAACATCTCTATTTTGATCTCCTCTGTCTCTTTAGAAAATTAAACAGCGCACGGTTATATTTTTGAATGTCATAATCAATGAAAAAATGCCTTTAGTTAAGTACACAATTTCTGCAATAATTTACCAAATAACCATTGATTATGACATTCAAAAATATAACCGTGCGCTGTTTAATTTTCTAAAGAGACAGAGGAGATCAAAATAGAGATGTTACCTTTTCGAAATAAACGATTCAATTGCAATATCGGCATACCGAATGCATGTATTTGGGGGTATTTTGCAATTTCGTAATACTGGTATTAGCTGATGTAAAACGCCGTTGGTATTAACTGCTAATAACAAATTGTTTTTTATTAAAAAGATTTCAATTTATTCCATCCTAAGTTTAAATGCTTTTTTTTCCTCGATGAAGCTCCACCAAAATCAATTTACTGGTTTAAAATTTGGCTTCAAGAGAACACGAATTCATGAAACATAAACAAGTTCCAGACAAAGTACAAAGTGATGAATTGCATTTTTGTATGTTCATGTTCACAATGTTTTGTTATTTCTCAAACTTCCTCAAATTTTTCTTCTTGTAAAAAAAATGTCAAGTATAATTACAAATGTATTTGTATTGTGAATAATTTATTCCACCAATTTCAGCAACAATTTATGATATTCTTTTTTAAATATTTTTCTCAACTCTTCTGAATTACAGCAAAACTCTTTTCTGTTTGTATAATGCATAACCAAAAGTAAATTTGTTGTCACTGGTATTGATTTGCTGTCCTCTTTCGCTGTATTTACTTGAAGAGATAATATTTATCAATCATGTAGAGCTTTAAAAATTTGCATGAAAGACATAGTGAACTTGCAAGTATTTTTTGATACTTGCATAATTATAAAAAAATTTGGACAGAAAATGAAAACCAACAAAGGCAACTAGCAAGATCGAAAAAAGTTAAGTTCAACTTGAATTTCACACTAATTATTAAAAAGTTATCCCAACTTATCCTGATGAAGATAAAAACGTTGAAAATGATTATAAGATGGTAACGAGTAGTCTCTCGAAGAGAAATTACATAAATAAAGCTTTTTGCAAGCAATATAAAAGAAACACACACACACACAAAATGCATCGTACACTAGTACGCAAAAAATAGAATTATTTAAGGATGAAGGACTTCGAAACAATAAGAGCAAGTGTGTCACGCATTATGACCACACTGTAAAAAATTAAACGTTGTTTTTACAATATACAGTGGACTCTCACTTATACACCGGCTCATTTATGCACCTTTTTCACTTATAGGATGATTTTCAACGATCCCGGCACATTCCATTGTAAAATAATAATAATTTCGTTCGTTTATGCGTCGCTCTAAAGATAAATATTTCACTTATGCGACGAATCTTTCGTAAAATTTAAACAATTGAATTTATTGTCCTTAATAAATTAGCATGTTTCTTCACTTTCCTCTTTGATCTTTCGCTTTTATTGCTTACGGAAGGCATTTTTTCCCCATCAACTAGAGTTCGGAGAGGGACAATTATCTATTATGGATCGTTTTAAAAGGAATAGCTTGTGATTAGGTATGATACAAGTTTTGTTTTCTCTTTATCATTGTAGTTACGTTACACTAATTGCCAAACTGTAGTAATATGACCCTTTTCTATAGAAACATTCTTATTCATACTCTCATCAGAACTTATGTTGCGTTTTAGTCCTTAAAATAGGCTTGTTCCCTTATGCGTCTCTCTCACTTATGCGCCTTTTTCTGTTGGTCTCTTGGGATGGCGCATAAGTGAGAGTTCACTGTAACACTGGGAGTAGAGGTTCCAGTTTATAAAACTGTAAAGTTAGCACTTTCACAATTTATTATTGTAAAATTAGCAATTTTTGCAGTTGATTACTGTAAAATTAGCAATTTTTACAGTTTGTTACACTAAAATTAGCTCTATTATACTGTAAAAACATCGATTTTTTACAATGCAGCCGGTCATCACCACCACCGACCAGCGCGAATTCAGATCAATAAGAGTATTTTCAATTGCAAAAAATTGCACACTATATGAATGAATTCTACACTTTGTGACAATTAAATAGATGCTTTATAATATGTTTTTGCAACATAATTGCTCCTTTATTTTATATTTGTTCACAACAAATGTTCTTGATGCATTTTTTGCCTCAAATCGTGAAATGTGTCATAGAAACACGTGTATATTTTAAAACCATTTTGAGAAGTGTCTATTATCGATATTAATTCCTGTATGCCGGTATCATGTTTTAAGAAATACCTAATACTGGTATTGGAATCCCTAGATCCACCTTTTTTACCCTTTATCATACGAGTTTCCAAAAAAAAGCTAATAATATTTTGTTCAAGGAAAGAAAAGGGAATATTTAAAAAAGAAAAAAGAAAATGCTTTCTAAAACTTGAACTGTAGAACTTTTTAAATGCTTTAATTTGATTAGAAAATAATATAATAATTAAATTACGTAACTTTCTGTAATGAATTAATCACTTTTATCTATTCATAAAAATTTAAAAATTCCAGCTTTACGTATAAAATCGACTTTTTACATTATTTTACTTATTCACATTCATTTATTATGACGACAGGAAAAAATACCAGTTTAGGTCAGGGAGTAAGTGATTGTACGTCTTATTTTCGGGAGATGATAAAAGTTAATATTATTTGAAGAAAAGAAAAACATATCGTTCTAGAAAAAGAAATTTAACGACATAATGGTAATCATGAGCTTCATGTATCAAAAGCTTTATGAAAAGTTCGCCACCTCAGGCAGCTACTTACTCTACCTATTATGAAGTTTTTCTCTGTTTAAGAAACCTATATAACTCATTTAAAATTCAAAATTTTTGATTCTGGATTTGAACCGCAAGTTAAACGGTTTGGCAATGCCCTGTGCTTTAAAGAATCCTTTTATTTTGGCTTGAAAAAATTTATTCTTAAATAAGTGGTTTTCCTGCATATACAATCGAACCTCGTTGATTCGAACACTCTTAAAACAAATTACTGCAACGACGACCTACATTTTCGATCCAAGTAGGGTTGTGTGTGTGTGTGTGTGTGTGTGTGTGTGTGTGTGTGTGTGTGTGTGTGTGTGTGTGTGCGCGTGTGTGTGTGCGTGTGTGTGTGTGTGTGTGTGTGTGTGTGTGTGTGTGTGTGTGTGTGTGTGTGTGTGTGTGTGTGTGTGTGTGTGTGTGTGTGTGTGTGTGTGTGTGTGTCCGTGTCCTGATATTTTTTTAAAAATCAATTTCATGGGTACCAACAGGTTTTCAATTTGTCAATTGGGAGAAAAAGCCTCAATCTTAGCTTTTAAAGGTTGATATTAGTGATGCACTTATTAATTGACGATAATCGCCTATTTTTCTATTTAACTAAAGCTCCAGAGTAGGAGTTCTGACAGTAACCACTGGCGACCAAAGTCACAAAAAATGGTAGCGACTTTTACACTTTTGATTACCATTTTGAAAAAAGGTATATACGCAGCTCAAAAAGTAAATAACCTATTCGCTATCCCTAACATTAACAACAAATTAAAAGATCATGATACTTTACAAAAATAGCAAACATAATTGTAATGGATATTTTTCCAATATAGAAATATAGGCATGTAACAAAAGAAAATATTTTATAAGTTTTCAAATATAATGCACAAATGTAGGGAATGTAACTAAATGGCAGAAAATTTAAGAACTCGTGCAGATTTGACTTATTTATTAGTCGTAAAAATTCTGTCGTCTGATACGATTATTGTTCAAAAACCGTACAATCGTAACTGGTAGTGATGTACCGAGTACTCAGTAAATATTCGGCACTCGGCTAAATTTTGATCAGGTACACGGCTAATGCTTATTAGTTGTAAAAATTGACTATTTTTCAAGATAACGAAAATTTTAATTGCTTTATTCACAGAATACAACTACAATCTATCGATGAGTTTAAAAAAATCTCCACTTATAAAATCAATGCAGGGTAAAAGTTAGCTATTGCTTATGTCCTTTCTGTGTTGCAAATTCATGAATATGCATTTGTGTGTAACTATGTTTTCCATATCACATGTTAGTGTGTTATATTCACCTTTGACCAGGAGCATGTCAATGTGATCCCAAATATGAATGTTCAAATTCATAGAATGATAATACGAAACCTTTGTATAATACTCCAATTTATTTTGAATCATTTAAAAACTTAGATTACGTATTTTCTAAGCCATGTCTTGCAGATTCAAGTTTTTGGTATAGCGATAACAATGCATAGGAGTTAAATTAAGTCATTTTTGTTGATCTTAAGAAAAAGGTTGCGACTATTTTGGGGAAAACAATGCTTGAGAAAAATTAAAAAAAAGAAAAAATTCTATGAAAATATTTTAATAATCCCCCTTTTTACCTCTGGGACAATAAGTGTTATACCGAGTACTCAGTACTCGGCACATTTCTAATAACTGGTCGTAAGCGCAATAACGTACTTTTTAGACAATTTTTTTTTTTTTTCAAAAATCGGATTTTAAAAAATTACCATTTTCAAATACGAGGTACATGTAAAAATGTAGGATTCATTTTTTCTGTTACTTAAATTGATAAATATTCGATCTGAAATAAACGACGAAAAAAAGTTTAGTTTGTATTAAAAAAATTCGGCCAAATGTTTATGTAATATCTTATTGACGCTTGTCATACTAATGCCCAAAAACGCTGCAATCTCACAGTGTGTTACACTAAGATCATGCGTTATCAGTTCACTAGCAATGTCGATCTTTTCTGGCTCAACTACAGGTTTTTTACGACCTTCATGAAGTTTGTCTTGGAGCGGACGTAGAACAGGATTTAATTGGTAATTCAAGTTTTTTTTCATCGCTATAGGATGGTGTTGCAACAATTCATAAAGAATTAAGTTCATCGATACACACTTGTCTGAATAATCCACTTCGAAAATGAGGAAAAACAGGTGCACAAAAATGTTCACGAGACAATTCCATTTTTTTTTTTTTTTTTTCGTTTTTTGCCTAGGAAGAATTTTTCAACTTACTTTAAAAAACACAAGCCTCGCCAAAAGGCAAAACTTTCTAGTGGAATTATGGTTTAAAATGTCAAACTTTCGTTTGAAATTATCAGCGATCACTTTAGCAATACTTTTTATTGCCAAGGCCAGTAATATAAATAGCAACGCTCGTATTTATTACTATCGTGAAAAATATTAATTTAACTTAAAAACACTAATATCACAAATGCAAAGGAAATTATAAAAATTAAAAACCCACTTCTCCCATAACCGCGGGTGATATCGAAGGTGCATACGGTGGGCATGTATAAAATCCTAGATCAATTTAAATATGTATTTAACAAATATCTTATCTTACAAGCCAGCAACTTGGAAATGGTAAAAAACAAAAGCACTAATTCTGTGGCTTGGTTCTAAAAGGGCCTAAGTAAAAATGTTAGTTTCGAGAAAAAGGCGATGAAAGATATTTGAAATTTTTTTAAATGCTATAACTTTCTTATATTAAGATTTCCATTATTATTTTTTGGTATTTGTTTATTGTTAGTGTAAAGAAACATTATTTTATCATATGAAATTTTCTAACCTGTTACTATTTTATGTAAATATTATGACAGTGTCTGTATATGACATTGGCTGACCCAGGTAGCACAAATAACTTTTAAACGTTTTATAAGCGTTTTTAAGCGGTTTGTTACAACGTTAATAACCATTTTACAACCTTTAAAAAACGAAGTGTGCTACTTGGGGACATTATAATGGAAACACAACCAATTTTAGTTTGATATTAGACATTAGCCTTTGTAGAATTAGAGTTTTACTAAATTGGAAACTTTTGATGTAAATAACACAGAATATGAAAAAAATGACATTGGCCCTTTTAGAACCAAGCCACAGAATTATAGTGGCGCACACGGGATTTTTTCCTGGGAGTAGCTCGAATTTCTTAAAGAACTCTGGTACGAGAAGTGAGAGGCAAAATCAGTGCAATTTCAACAGCCTACCCCCTCCAAAAGTTATGTGGGATTTTTTTTTTCTTTTGATTAAAGTTTTAATGGAGTCTTATTTTAATTATATGCCGATCTTGTAAAATTTCAAAGAAGAATAAAATAGTGTTCTTTCCTTTTCTCAATACTTTCCCTTTATCCCTCTCTATTTAGCTACAAAATCGGTTTAAATTTTTAATGATAAAAGCCACACAGAAATTAAATTGAACTCAAATCAGAGAAATCACTGAATTAAAAAAGAGAGAAAAAAAGAAAAACTGCATATTTGTAAACAGTATTTTTTAAAAACTAGAGGTTGGCTTCTCAGTTGTGGTTTGAAAAAAATCTTTGGTAAAAATTTCTACAGCAGGAGTATTTTAAGAGAAGTAGATTTTAACCATTTTGTAAAATTTCAAAATTAAAGACCGAAAATCATAACTTTTGACTTTCTCTTTGGTTTGGTAAAGAATGTAATGACCGTTTCTGCATTCCTTCTGACTTCTGAGAGTGGCTGAAGCCCCGAAGCCCCTTCCGTGAGTGTGCACTGATTTGTTACCATCATTAATGTCAATGTTAATTTCAAGCATTGTAAACAATAAATAACTTAACTAATAGATTTTTAGCTTTTATTTTCTTGCACAATCTTACAATTTCCAAGAGTTTCCAGTTCACAGAGATGGACAACTCTCTTAAACAGTACTTTCCATAAACTCTGGCATAAGAAGTTTTCTTCACGCATGTCGAGATGTCCCGGCATTACCTTCCTGATCTCAAAATTAATCTGCTTTAATCTCTTTCTAATATATTTTTCTCTTTCTTTACAGATGTGCGTATAAAGAACACGACGAAGTGAATCAAATCTTAGAAAACAAGAAAAAGACTTTTAGCTGTAAATATTTGAACTTTTTATTGCCTTCTTCAGTTACCAGGCCACGAAGAACCTCGCCATTCATCATCTACAGATGGCGCTCTGATAAGTGGTAAATATTGCATTTCTCAGTGTGGCAACAGCTTGAGAGCAATCAAAGACTAACTTTAAGAACCAGTGTTCAAAGGCCTTTTAAGAAATAAAACAGTGCAAAAATGTAAATTGAAACTTCGGAATGAATGCAATCAGTTTTAAATCAAAACTTGCTTTTTCTTTGATGGAACACTGATACATAATGAGAGTGAGGTGTAAATATGAACTGCATAAATTATTTCTTGCTTCATCTAAAAATGTTTCTTTAATATAAGCATTTCATAAAGCAATTACTTTTCAATTGTTTGAAAACTTCCCAACTTTCTGTACTACGCCTGTTTTCATTTCATAGAGTATGTAGACTTACTCTGATTTGATCGAAGCTAATAATTGAGCAATTATAAAAGATAGGGTCATCTTACTAACTAATTAGCTCCAGAAAAAAAAACTGCAAGTAGCTGCAAAAGTGTGCCGTTTTAACTCCATATTGCTTGTGTGGTATTATTTAACACGATTACTTTCCTTTTTTTTCCTTTTTAAATGCTTTTAAAATTACAGGAGATTTTATACGAAAGCCATTATCATTCGCAAAGATAGGTTCATATTTTTTCTTTTCAATTTGCATCACCCGGGTGTAATCTGCATGGGAGTTCAGCTTTTAAATACTTCCTTTAACATTTATGTGAAAAAAGTATATCAATACCTTTGTGCAATAAATGTAAAGTATTTCCGATTCTTTAAATGAAATGCAAAATTTTATCTTAAACTACCGAAGATCTATGATTTCAGCTAACGACAACTGATATGAAAATATAAGCTTCAATTTTAAGCACATATCCCTGCGTATTTGTGCTTTTTTAACGTTGTATTTATATTTTACGTTTAGGGTCATTCCATGAAAATGTCAACCTCAGCCGAAGAAAAAAAAATACGAAGTGAAAAAAGTATCAAAAAGTAAATGAATAAATAGATAAATAAAAATCATACAACATAAGAAGTTTAAAAAATTGAAAAAGTATTGTAATTATCACTGAGATTAGCCATAATAAATAGTTTGTAGTGTGTCTATACTGCTTATTATTCGATGGTTACGTTAGTCACGTTACGTTAGTCACACTCCTTCTTGAGTAAAACTGACACTTAAGACTAAAAAAAATTAAGATTTAATAAATGTGTTTTATGTTTTTAAAAGCCAACTTTACACATTTTTCAAATATATCATTCAATTTTTTACACTTGCTTAACTTTGAGACATTTTTGCCTCATAACATGAGCATTAATTTTCAGGGTTGCAAAAATGTTTCGTTAGTCACGCTGCTATTTTGGTTGAAAAAATGTCTACTGTCAGTAATTTTGGTTTAAATTCTTAGCAGAAATGATAAATAGATACCATGTACATTGTAAATCCACCAGAATAACCAAAAAATATTTTTTATCCTTTAAGTTACGAGTAAACACAGTTACAAAATCAGCTCTGAATGTTACGTTAGTCACTATGGAATGACCCTTTATGTGAATCTTTAAACAATTAACAAATTTAGCTCCTTTACTATAAAAAAGTTCTAAAGACTACCTCTTTTGCATTTTCTTTTGTCAGAAGTTAACCCTCTGTATCACGTATAATAGATTACTTAGAACCTCGCATATGACAGATCTGCGTCTCTTCTGATTTTGCTCAATAATATACAAAAAATACAAACTTGCACAAGTGTACCAAGTCATGTACACATAAACTTCATTATTTTATACATAATTATGGTTCCTAGGTTTTGTGTTTATTAGCTGGCTGCAGACCGAAAGCAATGACAACAATAATTTTATCGCTGAGGCTCTGCTGCCGCAATCAATGTTTCATTTCTGTGTTGTAAAAGGTGTGATGCTAAACGGCGGGGATTTTATTGCTGTTGCTCCCGGTCAGAAGCTTGCAATATTCTTCGAAGACAGTTGTATAATTTATGTTCTGTGATAATATGTTGGTCACCCATTGTTTTTATTCATGTATTTTTAAGGGTAAGAGGAGAGTAAGGGTGCATTGGCGATTATTTACTTTCTAAGACTTTGGCGAAAACAGAAAAATACCGTTTGCACTGTCCCACCATGTTTACTTCTTATGTCAAACTCGAATGCAGTTTTTTTTTTTAATTACATGATTTATTCATTCGTCAGACTATATTGTATTCAATGGACTTTTTAATTTGGTTTAATTTGTAACAGTTAGTGGAACAGTTAGTTTAACATTTTAATGGAACTTATAATATTATTTAATGTCTTTTTATATTCTTTTTGCGTTTCAATGGCTTGAATCTTCTATCTGACTGATTGTTTCAGATGACTTGGAGCTTTTAACCTTCTTTAATAGCTTGTTTCATTTAAAGGTAACTTGAGAAGACAAAATAATGTGTGGTATTGCCAAATAAGTTTTATTTGACCGACTAAGCATGGCGACAGATACAATGGTTGCCATTCAATTGTGAATTGTTGCCAACTAGAAAAGCTATAGTTTCCCATAGTGATAAATCCGTTACATCGCCAGTGAACCCCTATTCTACACCGTCCGTAGAAGTTTACCCAGCATTTATGAATCGCAAACTTATCATATTAATCATGCACATTGATCGCATTTACGATGTTTAAGATTACATTAACAATTAGATAATGATTTCTCCTTCTCTTCCTTCCCCCTCCCCTCTCAGCATAGACTACCAATATATTATTCTTTGACAATCTAAAGATTCTAAATTGAATCCTTTTTGACTAAAACTAGAAATGTATTTATTCATCTTTTATGCAAATTACTTCCATGTGTCAAGAGTTTGTTGGATATGAATTAAACTATTAAATAGTTAATAACTATTACTATTCAGACAATGATTCAGTTTTGTTTTATTTGCTCTTATTGCTGTTACTTAAGCTATATTTCTAGCATGGGAGAACTTATGTTTTAAAACTAAGTTCTCTCCATCTGGTAAACATGTTATAGAAATATAAATTTCACATAAGTCCAGTAATTTAGTATAAAGGCTTAAATACCGTTCTCAACCATTTTTTATTTCATTTGAAACAAATACTTTTGTTGGATATTTATTACTTATTTTCCAATTCTTTAAAATAAATGCAAAATTTTATCTTAAATTACCGAAGATCTACTATTTGAGCTAACGACAACTGATCTGAAAATATAAGCTTCAATTTTTCTCAAAAAGCCTGTTTATCACTTTTTGAACACCATCCCCCGAAATTAATTTTCTTTTCATCATACGATTCTTTAATGGCACGGGCAATCGGGAATGTATCTTCAAAATTGTCAGTGAATCTATGATCAATTATGATTCGATTAAATTGCCGAAACGGCGTAAAGGGACACCACCTCCAACAGGCATGCTATCTTTTGCTCGAAATTACAACTCGTGCGGTGGCAACAGGGGAAAAACGCAGAACTTTCAAAAACTGTTATCGGCTCGGCAGGCTCAAGCCGTCCACATTTACCTCAGAATGTTATAAACTTATCTTAAGTGCAGCAGAGACAAAGTTCGATAAAAACTTAAGATAACAGGCATCTAAAGATGAAAACAAAACCAGCCGCCATCGAAAACAGCTCATTAACGAAACAACACAAACCGAGCGGGGAGGAGCGCTCGGGAAATTTATTCCTTCGAAACAAACCCAACAAAAAGGGAGGCCACCCCACTAACGACCCTGTAATTTGCTAGAAGAACGAAATCAGAAAAGGGGGTGATGTTCGAAAATTCATAATATCGTTCGAAATGAGCCCCCCTCCCGCCCAAAACTCCGAAATCAGTTTTCGGTGTTTTCATTGATTACAAATCACCCGGGCTATAGAGCTAATGACTGCGAAAAGATACGGTGGAAAAATAGGGAATTTTGCAGTGGGGACTCTCTCTCTTCCGCTGGTTCTGGCGCGCTTTTTTTCACTTCAGTTCCCCCTCTGGAGTCATTTATGCAGTGTTTAATGGGTTTTATCTCCGCTTTGAGTAATGGCAGCCGATTAAAAGTAGGAGGAAATTATCAGGTGAGTTCGGTCTCATTACGATGGGCTCGGGTATTCACTTTTAAAGTTCGCCGCCGTTTTTTTAATGGCGGTGGAAGAACGAGCCATGAACTCTTAGCTCCCGTACGAAAGTGGACAGAGATGTCCTGTTCAGTATAGGGTCCATTTAGAGGGAAATTTTTAATAGAGTAAAGCTCCGTTATACCGCGATATTTAGGGACGTATTTTTCAACCACATTTTACATGCTATCACTCGGAATGACTTTACAATATACGCGACGAATTTGCCCAAATGTATGAGTATCATTTCTGAAGCTTGAAACAAGCCTAAGAGTTAAACCATAGATGTAGTTTAACTAGTACTCTTTAAAAAATACTGCAGTACTATACTGGAAAATTTCATGGAAATTGAGATTCTATAAACTTTTCTAGTGACGATACAGCTCCTTCTTTGGTAGCGTTACTTGAGAAAAAGCTGTGTCGTTACTGCACTGTAGAAAAAACTGGAATTCTGAAAACCTCTAGTAAACGGGATTCCATAAACTTTTCTAGTAACGGCAGAGCTGTTTTTTAAGCGAAATCGAAAGCGTTTCTAATGAATAAACTATACCAGCTATAGGCAACCTAAATTGACAGAAAATCTAATTTCCCAGTTCGGTGTGAATATAAGATCGACTCGGGGGAGGGGGGACATGATACAAGACTTCAATGGATGTATTTCATTCACGTTTAAGTCAAGGTTAAGCTCAAGCTAACTTCAAATTGTAGGTAACTTATCAAGAGGGACTTGAGAAGTTACCTACAAAATTTACTACTAATTAAAGTACCCAAGTAGCATCAACTCATAGGATTTTGCTCGGCCGATCAACAAACTCCTCGTAAACTGATCCTGTAAAGCACGACGACATCGTTCCGATCAGTATCCAAGCACGGTTTTCGATGAGCTACTTTTCATCGGAAAGCGATATCCTTCCGATCAACTTTCCCGATGAAAATAAGATGAGCTATATTCCATCGGAAAACGATATCCTTCCGATCAAATTTCCCGATGAAATTCCTCGGCACGGGACTGTTCTGCTCGTAAATTGCTTCAAATCTCATCGTATTCTCATCGGATTTTGCTGCTCGGATTCTACTCGGCCGATGAGACATATTGGATCATCGGCCGATGAGAATTTCATCGGGTTTCGATGAATGGCCGATCATCGGCCGATGAGATGATGCTGCTAGAGTAGTGCTTTAAAATTGACAAAAAGTTCTGTTGAACCACATCAAAATATTTTCGAACACAAGTACATTGCTTGTTTTAAAATTGATTAAATAGGCTGACTATAAAGCTTCAGTGACTAAAAATTTCGCAAAATTTTCAAATAACTTTTGATTTCGGCTACAAACCTAAGTTCATTCTAGAAATTATGTTTTTCAATTTCACTCCGACAGAAAGCAAGGTTGAAAGTATTGCCACGATCGACGGGTTACCTACCGTTGAGCTATACCTTTGCTATAGGAAGCTTTATGGAAGCCTAGTTTACTAGCGATTAGTAGTACCGCAATGATTTTTTAGTATAAAAATCTTCATGGGAGTTCAGTTTACTAAAGATTTTCTAGTTATACTGCACGATTTTTTTACAGTAGCGGCAATACTGGCACGGGAAAGAAATTTAACAGGGGAAAGATGGCTAAACTCGAAAGTAAACGAACAAAAGTTTTTTGCGTTACAAAAAAAAAAAGATGTCTTGCTTTCGTCGACTGAAATTTGCAGTTTTATGTTTTGTAAATTTTAATTAGCATTTTCTTATTTAGATTTCTCTCAGTTTTTTTTTTTTTTTTTTTTGATAGTTTTTTCAGACTCCTTTTCTCATGGAACATGTTTCGCGTAGTGCATCTAGGTAACACTATACATCTATAGGCTATAATCCTTTCATTCACGGCAGTCCTCCTTCTATTCTTTCAAAACGAAAAGTAGTTAAGCTTCAGAAATGATACAAATTAGCACTTGAAAAGTGGCTAAATTCACCCCGTATGTGTCAAAGTCATCCCGGTTGACGGTGATCGTGGGATAAAGAAACTGAGTAATAACCAAATAAAAAATATCGACTATAATAAGGTACGGTACAGTATTAATAGATCTTGATCTAAATAGTCAGTGACAAACTTGACTGAAATCACGCCACGCGGTATTGCATACAGAATATTTTAATAAACTACTTTCAAATAAAAATGTGCGGACACAAATTGTAGTAATTACAGCATAAATATGTTTGGAACTCATACTGAATAGAAGTTATAGCGTGCTTCCGTGTAGCATCAAGAGTTTGAAGGAATGCAAGAGTAGTCTATTGTAAAAAAAGTTAGACTATCGAGACTATGCAAGAAAAGAAAATGAGACTTTTCTACTTTTTAAAATTTGGTGGTCATATGATGGTATACTTGTGGTATGACTAATTCAGCAGTACACTAAGTCGTGGCATAACGGGGTTCTACTCTGCGAAACACCAGCTCTAATATAAGTACGCAATTAGTTCCGTATCAATACGTGTAAAACCTCACCTATTTTATGGAATCAAATTTGCATATTAACACGGATTAAAAACCTCCATATTGTCCACTTCAGTCTATGTTAAACTCTCTTCAGATATTGTCTAAAAGCTGAGTTTCATAAATATCACTAAAATGTTCGGTGACTCTCACACACAGATGAATTAAGCTCCTTTTCTTCTTGTATTATAACCAAGCTTAAAATATATCGTATGTTATTATGTTTTATTTACCACACTCTTTGACGATTGTGAACAGAATATATAATAATTATATGAATTAGTCTTTTCAAGAAAAAGCGAAGAATCAAAAGCTCATTATTTAGGTGACATTAAATAAAAACATGAAAAATAATGGTTCAAAATTTGAAAGTAGAAAATTAAAAGTTGATTTGAATCCACTAAAATTGATATTCGATGTAATTTTTTACTTTAAACTATAGAAAAATGTTAATTCTATCGGTTCTAACTTAAAAGTTTTGCTACGCCAGTTTATTCCCCCCACCCCCCTTTTTTTTTTCTCTAATCCTAACATAAGAATTCCTCACAGTGAATCTCAAAGGAACTTTGTACTCTTTGGGAAAATTTCTTTTTATGTGCTTTGGACTTTTAAAATATCTTGTTACTTTTTTTTGTTACACGTATATGATGTATTTTCTAACATTATCATCATAAAAGCACATTTTATGTATGCCAAATGTGAATTTTGTTTCAGCCTTTGAAACATATTCAGAAAATTGTATACAGTCATTGATATAGTCATTGCTATCTTGTTTCCTGAAATGTTACGTTATATTTCGTGTTTACATTTTGTTTCTGTTGTACTATTAAATGCAATAAAACTTTCATAAATCAATATGAGTAGTTGTATCTTATGTTCCTCATTTTTACTACATTTAAGTAAGAAAAAACAATTTTATTCCAACTGAATGCATATGAACAAACAAAAAAAGAATAAGGAAATGCACACTGCACAGCACACTTTTCAAAAAATAAATACAAAATTACCAGAAATTAAAAAATATTTTATCTTGAATTCATAAGGGCATATCTTTGTGCCTAATAGTTTTGTCTTCGTATGTATGAGAAATTCTATATGATTCAAAAAAACATTTTTGCTGATTTTAAGCAGGGTTGGAGTTTGGGACGTCCGAAACTGGCTTTGGACAGGACAGGGGGATTTTACTGTCTCAAACTATCGAAAGTATTTTATTGTTTTAATGCTCTGCATGATATTGTTTTACATGATGTTTAAATTTAAAAAAAAAATAGAGGCGTACCGAATAGCACTTTAGCCGAGTACCGAGTTACCGAGTACTCATAATGAAAATTATTCCACTACAGTTGAAAATACAATTATTTTGATTGTTAAGATACTGTCGGCTCCACTTAATCGAGTAACCGGATAAACGAATACCCTGCTAATACAAATAAAATATCCTGGAACCGAATATTTCCCACGCCATAGACGCAATGTTAAAGATCCCCGCTTAAGCAAATACCTCGCTTAATCGAATAATATTTCTTGGAATCGACAGTATTCGTTTAAGCGGGAATGACAGTATTTTCATAGCATTTTTTTATTCTTTTCCTAATCATTGCTTTATCAAAAATAGTCACAGCCATTTTCTTATAGTTATAAATATGACTTAACTTTACTTCTCATTGTATAGTTATCACTATACCAAAAACTTGAATCTGCAAAACGATGGTTTACTCCTTTATGTTCCAAATTAATTTATCAAATTTTGAAAATCAGTAGGGTCTAAGTTCTTCTGCGCCTTAGGGCCCCTAAGAAAATTGTTTTCGATTGCAGGTACCATCTGTCGGCCTCTTGGCAAAGTGCAAAAAGTGGTACTTAAAAGCTTCAGCATGATTCCAGCCATATAGGATTCATAATACTGAAATAATATAGGCGAGACTTCGGAGTCCCGACGGGTCATAAAAGTTTAAAAAATTCGCAATCTAAGTTTTCAAATGATTCAAAATAAGTTAGAATATGATTTAAAGGTTTTTTGTTATCATTCAATGAATATTCAACTTAGGAACCTCATGAACTGTTCCCGGCTAAAGGTGAATTTGACACACCAATATGTGACATGGAAAAGATAGTTGCACACAAATGTACTGTGACATGGAAAAGACAGTTACACACAAATGTACATTCATATTTTCGCAACGTAGAAAGGACATGGGTCGTAGCTAACTTCTAACTTCTACCTTGTATTGATTTTATGAGTGAGTTTGTGTTTCTTTTTTTGACTCATACATAGAATCAGGGCCGTATTCAGACTATTGTTTCGGGAAGGGTTTTACCAACTCATTTCTCGCGAAATCTGTATGATAAATAAAATTTGATTTCATGGATTATATTCTATTGATTTTTGTAACAGTAGATACTTTAGGGGCATTAACATGAAAAATAACATATCTTTCCAATGAAGGAAAAAATTCTGATGTATACAAAGCATCTTCGCCCCAGTTAAAAAGATGCATTTTTGCGTATGAAATTATGTTTGCAAAACTACAATAAAGATAAATACTGCAGATAAATCAATTGATTTGTACTATCATTCAATTATGATAATTTCATTTTTCAAATGAAATTGAAAAGTAAATAAAAAAGTTAATAATAAAATAGCAATAATATAATTTTTCAGCAAAAATTGGCATCAAAAAGCATTGTTTGGAATAGTTTTGAAAATTTTCAGAAGGAGTTTGAACCCTAAAAACCCACCCCTTGAATACGGCCCTGCATGGAATACAGTTGTATTTTATGAATAAAGCAATAGTAAATTTCTCCAACATTTCTTTACCTTGAAAAATTTTCAACTTGTACAACTGCTCGGTATTGGTCGAGTACCTGATGAAAATCTAGCCGAGTACTGAATATTTACCGAGTACTCAGTACACCACTAAAAAAAACTTTACATCCTAAATTGAAAAATAAAAAATTGTTGATATATGCACTATATTTCAAAACTAGTGATTTTTTTTTTAAATCTTTTTTTAATAGGGGAGACTGGGTACGGTTGTGACAATTTTCATTTGCTCCCCCATAGATCCCTTATAGTCTAAGAGCCCATGAGTGCCAGACCTACGTCATTTTATAAAGGCACGAAATTTTTCTGCGTAAGCACACCACAGCATGTACGAACGGTTCGCTATTCGTTAAGCTGAGTCGCGCTGGCTTTGGCGGGAAACAGGTAGCAAAGGTACGTAAAATTGCTACCCAAAAACGTCATAGTATAAAGCGTAATTTTTTAATATGTTGTAAGGGGAGCCATTAGAAGTTACACCTTACAGTGCCAGACACTTTGCACGCTGGCCTTGCGCAGCCAGACACTTTGAAGTTGGTAAAAAAGTAAGCAAATTTACGTCATTTTATAAAGCGTAATTTTTTAATATGTTGTAAGGGGGGCCATTAGAAGTTACACCTTACAGTGCCAGACACTTTGCACGCTGGCCTTGCGCAGCCAGACACTTTGAAGTTGGTAAAAATGTAAGCAAATTTACGTCATTTTATAAAGCGTAATTTTTTAATATGTTGTAAGGGGAGCCATTAGAAGTTACACCTTACAATGCCAGACACTTTGCACGCTGGCCTTGCGCAGCCAGACACTTTGAAGTTGGTAAAAATGTAAGCAAATTTACGTCATTTTATAAAGCGTAATTTTTTAATATGTTGTAAGGGGAGCCATTAGAAGTTACACCTTACAATGCCAGACACTTTGCACGCTGGCCTTGCGCAGCCAGACACTTTGAAGTTGGTAAAAATGTAAGCAAATTTACGTCATTTTATAAAGCGTAATTTTTTAATATGTTGTAAGGGGGGCCATTAGAAGTTACACCTTACAGTGCCAGACACTTTGCACGCTGGCCTTGCGCAGCCAGACACTTTGAAGTTGGTAAAAATGTAAGGGTCATTCCATGTGAAATCATCCCGGCCATGACACCCACCACCTCCGATTTTAATAAAATGTGCAGCAGTAGGAGACTTTTTGATGCTGATAACAAAAATACTACTTATATTGAGATAAGTGAAGGGGTTGAAAAGTTATGGCCCTTTAAATATTTTGCTTGGTGGCTCATTTGCCGCCATTTTGAATGACATATACATTTGTACAAATGGCTGTAAGTCCTTAACAAATAGTCGTGCAGCTTTCTTTTTTTTATTTTGTTCATAATAGTGTAAGCTTTAATTTGAATTGAGTTTAATTGGTATATCCATTATACATTTTTTCCTGCGAGTGTTTTCTTTCAGTTTTTTGACTCAAAAAATGAAGTAACTTTAATAGAAAATTACTCACAAAACTCAACCTTCGATTTCAACCAAATTATGTGCTCATGTTTTAACACCAGATAACAAATATCGATGGGCCATTCATGTGT
Organism: Uloborus plumipes; assembly: GCA_038373865.1. Lineage (NCBI taxonomy): Eukaryota > Metazoa > Arthropoda > Arachnida > Araneae > Uloboridae > Uloborus > Uloborus plumipes. Next base: position 22,379 of record JAXGGA010000504.1, on the reverse strand, counting down.
TTTTTTTTCAAAGAGAATTTTTTTAATTTTCAGTCAAAAAAAAAAGGAATGTCAAAAAAAAGAATCATTTCAAAATAATGTTTATCGCATTCTGTATTCCACAATATGAAAATAACTCCCCCCCCCCCCCCAAAAAAAAAGAAAGTAAAAATCCGATATATGGCAATTGAGGAGACTGTTAACATTAATATAACCACCAAAATAAGAACAAGTAATGATTTATTAGTCAATAAAGGCATTTTGTTCTTTAGAGCCCTAGCACACTCGTTATACATTAAATGTGCTACTCAAAAATTAAAAAAGCAAGTGAATAACATTATTATTGAAAATACTTCATATAAATAATATAAATTGTGATAAAGACATCAGACTTATAAAAGAATATCTAATGTTGCAGAAGAGATAAGAGTGATGCACAAATTGCGAAGTGCAGAGATATAACAGCACATTTTAGTTTCTTTAGTATTTCATCAAAGATCATAGTTATTTTACTAAATCTAGATTTTTAGAACAGTTTTTTGATTGTTAGAACAGAAACGTACTTTAAACGTTCCACCTCTAAATAGTTATGTTTCATGTGTCATGAACTCGAAATGGTTTTTAGGACTTGTTTCTGAAATTCACATGAAAGAAGGTGATGTAGATATTAAGTTATTGCATCCACATGGCCCAGCAATATCTTACTTTTGGCCTGAACGGGAGAACTGTACTGTCCCTTTGAGTCACATTCTCTGTAATGTTGACGTCAGTACGAGAACTGGAAAGACGTATAAACTTAGTGAAAGTTCTAGTGCTTTAGTGCACACCAAGTGGACAAGATATGTTTCTGAACTTGGTAAACTCTAATTTTGAAAACTAGATGAACAAAAATTATTGCTATTAATGTACATGTATTTAATAAAATATGTGTTTCACTGTTCTAAAAAATCTGGATTTAGTAAAATATCTATGATCTTTAATGAAATACTAAAGAAATTAAAATGTGCTGTTATATCCTTGCACTTCGCAATTTGTGCATCACTCTTATCTCTTCTGCAACATTAGATATTCTTTTATAAGTCTGATGTCTTTATCACAATTTATATTATTTATATGAAGTATTTTCAATAATAATGTTATTCACTTGCTTTTTTAATTTTTGAGTAGCACATTTAATGTATAACGAGTGTGCTAGGGCTCTAAAGAACGAAATGCCTTTATTGACTAATAAATCATTACTTGTTCTTATTTTGGTGGTTATATTAATGTTGAAAGTCTCCTCAATTGCCATATATCGGATTTTTACTTTCTTTTTTTTTGGGGGGGGGAGGTAATTGTCATATTGTGGAATACAGAATGCGATAAACATCATTTTGAAATGATTCCTTTTTTTTTGACTGAAAATTAAAAAATTCTGTTTGAAAAAAAAAAAAAAAAAGACATGAATGACCCATCGAAATTTTTTATCTGGTGTTAAAACATACTTAAAGATACCCGAGCACATAATTTGGTTGAAATCGAAGGTGGAGTTTTGTGAGTAATTTTCTGTTAAAGTTCCTTAATTTTTGAGTCAAAAAACTGAAAGAAAACACTCGCAGGAAAAAATTTATAATAGGTATACCCAGTGGCGTACATAGCACACCCGCAGCCCCCGCGGTGCGGGGGAGGGGCGCACTCTGAAAAAATAACACAAAAATACTTTTTTTCTCCGTATTCAATGTCAATTCCAGGTGTTCCGAATGAAATCTGCATCTGCATCGATAGGTCACATATGATGCATAACGTAATGATTTCACCACACACCCTGCCTTCTCCTGCATAACATATGCCCCCTGTCCAACCTTTAATGAAACTTGGAGTATAATTATTGTAAGATATCCTGGTATTTTCTAGTAAGATTTCAATGTGGTAACTGTATAGTGTTTATTACCTTTCCTGAATTCTGCTTTTTCATTGCAATTACAATTTTCATTACTTTAGATTTTGAAATAAACTTGATTTTAAATATCAGAATACTCTTCAACGAAGTCTTATTATAGCTTTTAATTTTTTGCCATAAATCTAAGATAGGGCATACTTATAAATCTTACGGGGGGGTGCGCGCCGAAGTCTATGTACGCTACTGGGTATACCAATTAAACTCGATTCAAATTAAAGCTTACACTATTATGAACAAAATAAAAAAAAATGAAAGCTCTACGACTATTTGTTAAGGAGTTACAGCCGTTTGTACAAATGTATATGTTATTCAAAATGGCGGCAAATGAGCCACCAAGCAAAATATTTAAAGGGCCATAACTTTTCAACCCCTTCACATATCTCAATGTAAGTAGTAGTTTTGTTATCAGCATCAAAAAGTCTCCAACTGCTGCACATTTTATTAAAATCGGAGGTGGTGGGTGTCATGGCCGGGATGATTTCACATGGAATGATCCTTACATTTTTACCAACTTCAAAGTGTCTGGCTGCGAAAGGCCAACGTGTAAAGTGTCTGTCATTGTAAGGTGTAACTTCTAATGGCCCCCTTTACAACATATTAAAAAATTACGCTTTATAAAATGACGTAAATTTGCTTACATTTTTATCAACTTCAAAGTGTCTGGCTGCGTAAGGCCAGCGTGCAAAGTGTCTGGCACTGTAAGGTGTAACTTCTAATGGCCCCCCTTACAACATATTAAAAAATTACGCTTTATAAAATGACGTAAATTTGCTTACATTTTTACCGACTTCAAAGTGTCTGGCTGTGCAAGGCCAGCGTGCAAAGTGTCTGGCACTGTAAGGTGTAACTTCTAATGGCCCCCCTTACAACATATTAAAAAATTACGCTTTATACTATGACGTTTTTCGGCAGCAATTTTACGTACCTTTGCTACCTGTTTCCCGCCAAAGCCAGCGCGACTCAGCTTAACGAATAGCGAACCGTTCGTACATGCTGTGGTGTGCTTACGCAGAAAAATTTCGTGCCTTTATAAAATGACGTAGGTCTGGCACTCATGGGCTCTCGCTCTATTAGCAATGCCTGTGAGCTGGTTTAAAGTTGTTTTTATGTTAAAGTGTTTATTTGCCTGCTTATAAACACTAAAATTTTCTCCCTAAGTACAATAGTTAACTCACAGGACCAAATTAAACAAAAAAGGAAAACATGTCACAACCGACCCCGCCCCAGGGGCGGTTGTGACAGTGCTTGGGGTCGGTTGTGACAAGTTCAAAAATACAGCAAAACAGTCTAGATCACTTTTAATTTCAAGTAATATTAAACGTAATTCAACATAACCTTCATCTGGGAAAGTTTAACATTTAACAATGTGTCTCGTTCAGTTGAAGTAGCCTCATACCAAGTCTTACAAAAATATCAGGTTTTTGGAATTTCGTAACGTTTGTTTTGGCAACATTATGCACATCCTGTGGGTCATAACCGTGTCTGTTCATAACAATTCTCAAGTATCAAAGAGAGATTTCACATTTATTTGTTTTATTGAAGCTTGTTACTCTTGAAAGGCTAGTTGCATGAGCTACTCGAACAGACGTGAAACATTTCTATTCATAAATGAACGGGACCATTTGTCATATCTGCTTTCAGCGTATATGTAAGCTCAAAAGCACTTTATTATGAGCAATATAACCTATACACACGTTGTTTTCATTGTGACAGCGCCGGCCGGCTCCATCGCGTTTACGAATGTTTCGTAGCAAAGACTTACGATTGACGTTGCATTTCCAAAGCTGTCCGAAAGAAAAAAAAAGTTTCACTTCTTTATAAGCTTTTTTATATTTCATTAGGTCACACTGCCCTATTTCTGTCTTCTCCAAGCGTATTATGGGCATCAAATATGGTAAAAACATGTTTTACTCGTGTCACAACCGTCCCCACGCAATTTGTCACAACCGACCCCAACCCACTACTTTTGAAAACAGCAATCGCCATGGCAATACAAAATATCCTACATAAAAAGTAATCACTGCTATTTCACTATTAAGGTTCACTACTAATGGGGAGAAAACTTTCATTTCTCTATCTGTACCCATTCAACAGGAATTACTAAAAGACATCGAACAAAAAAACTTACTTTTGACTGTTAAAAAGTAACCAACCCCTCTGCTAGCGTTAATGTCGCTCGATGGCTACCGCAATGCTTTGACACACATTCAGACAAACATGCTGATACTCTCTCTCTTTGCTTCAACCAGGTATTAATTATGGTTTAGCTAATATGACGACTGTCACAACCGCCCCGCGTCACAACCGTCCCCAGTCTCCCCTATTGTTATTTAGTGTCAGAGTATGAAATGGCTCTTTAGTTATTTCATCGCTATATTAAAAAAAAGAAAATTTATAAAACTTTTTTTTTCAGTTGACAAACTGTCATTTAGTTCTTTTAAGTTAATTATTGCACTATATTTTATGCATCATATGCATATCTTTGTAAAAAGTTTGGCTACTGTTAAAAATAAAATTACTTAGGCTCATGAGTACTAATTAAAAATTTTTGTGAAGAATTGCAATTTCTAAGTAACTAGATTAAAGTCAGGTGCATAAATTAAATAATTTTTTAAACTACATATTCATTCATATTTGACTGTTCACATTCAATACATAAATTCAAACTTGCTTTTTTTTTTAAATTAATAAAATGTTTCTTTAGTGTATTTTATTCTGGTTTTGATACTTGCTCACAAAATACAATTTCACTAAAACTTGAGTTTCGATTCAAGTAAGTCCAGTTTAAAAGATTCTAACATGAATACTGATACTGTAAATGATTTTCATGCCGCAAATAATGAAATCGCCTTCAGTTTCAATTCGAATAAGTCTAATTTATTAGATTCTAGCATAAATACTGATATTTGTTTACATTCTGAAAATGATTTTGAAAACGCTAATGATGAATCCGCTACCAGTTTCGATTCAAAGATTGAGTGACCTTGCTGTATTAAGCATAGAAAGCTCTATGGTGGTTTAAACCAGGGTTTTTACCGCAGTGTCCAAATCCTTACCAACCCTGATTTTAAGATAGAAAATATAAACCGAGCAGAAAAAAAAATGCCATAGGATGACGTAAACATTGGACTTGGGATTTTTAAGAATTTAAAATTTTGATTCAAGAGAAAATATTTTGAATCTGCTGCGACAGACGTGACATGAGTTACTATTTACTCTTAATTGTTTATAGGAGTTTGTTTTAGCTCTGTGATTCTTTCGCGTAGTTGAATTAATTACATGCTATTCAGTTGAGTGAACTGTGATTGTTGATATGTGCCATATTGTTGGACTTTTACCAATTGCCACCCGATCTACTGCACATAAGTGTACATATCTGTAAATAAATTTATTGTGTTTTCATCAAGATTTCAGTCGTCATGCAAGAAGTTTGAAGGTGCGACGGCCTAGTAACAATAGCACTTAAATCTTCCTAACTATTACTATCACTATATCACACAATTGAGAAAAAAAAAAAAACAAAAGTTAGCTAATAAATCCATTAGGTAAAATGTGTTACAGAGTAAAGTGAAAGAGTTAAGATTATTTTATCTTTTTAAAATGAACAAATTGGTAATTTGTGAAAACTATGGTATATGAAGACAGAATAATGCGTTTTACAATAAAAGTTTCATTGAAATAATAGTTTTCCTTGAAGGCAGTACATTTACTTTCGAAGAAGAGAAAAAATAAATTAATAAAGTGGAAAACCTGTCCTATGTATGGAAACTTTACTGAAACATACAGATATAGAAACAAAGAAATCAAAAATTTATAAAATGTTTTTAAAGCAAATTATGCATTTCTTCTGCTCGTTTGTCCCTCCCCCAGCTCAGGGGCCCTCGTCCATCGCCGACAAGCAGATCTGACCAGTTCGGGCGATGGTTCGAAAATAAATCTAAAATTCTCAATTTAACCCATAAACCACTTTCCAAAAGCTCCATGCGTGTTTCATTAATTTTATAACTGTCAACATACTTTAATTCAACAGAAGAAAAAAAAAACCTTCCTTTATAAACTTCATTAAAAAGCTTTCGAGCTACAATTCCTAATGACTTAATATCAAAGGCACTTTTTTTAAGGAAAAACACTCCGTTCAATGAAAAATAATTATCGGATTTTCTTCAATTAGAAAAATAAACAAGCAAATTGTTTATCAAAGTGGTCGATGATAAATGATGATTTGATGATTATTTTTTAAGTTCCGTGGATGTAAGTAATGATGATTTGATTTGATGTTAAAAATACATTAGCTCATGTAAAAACGTGTAAATGAAAGATCAGATAACAGTACACAAATAAAAGTGTTTCCTCTGAAGATTTGGTGCAAATTCCAAATAATTGCATTGTAATCAACACCAATCAATATTCATTTTATTCTAAAGAAATTCGGATGAAGTGAACTAATTTATGAATGAATCTTTTAAAGGGGAGATCAAAGAAACCAAGACTAAAGACCAGTAGCGTACATAGACTTCGGCGCGCCCCCGCATGTTTTATTTGTGCGCCCCCCCCCGTAAAATGTATAACTATGCCCTATCTTAAATTTATGGCAAAAAATTAAAAGCTATAATAAGACTTCGTTGAAGAGTATTCTGATATTTAAAATCACGTTAATTTTAAAATATAAAGTAATGAAAATTGTAATAGCAATGAAAAAGCAGAATTCAGGAAAGGTAATAAACACTATACACTTGCCACATTGAAATCTTACTAGAAAATACCAGGATATCTTACAATAATTATACTCCAAGTTTCATTAAAGGTAACTGTTAATTACAAAGCACATTAGAAAAAGAACACAAGGAAAAATATTTGCAGTCAAATTATATACAGTTAAGTTTCAATAAGTTACTTCCTTGCAGGAGGATAAAATTAATTCTTCTACTATATATAAACTCATACTTCATCCCCTGCGTTGTTAGTACTCAAAAATTTTTGAGTAAGTTCGTCGAGATTTAACTCATGAACTATAGAGCTTTCTATGCTTAATACAGCAAGGTCACTCAATCTTTGAATCGAAACTGGTAGCGGATTCATCATTAGCGTTTTCAAAATCATTTTCAGAATGTAAACAAATATCAGTATTTATGCTAGAATCTAATAAATTAGACTTATTCGAATTGAAACTGAAGGCGATTTCATTATTTGCGGCATGAAAATCATTTACAGTATCAGTATTCATGTTAGAATCTTTTAAACTGGACTTACTTGAATCGAAACTGGCAGAATTTTCATTGCTCGCGGAAGATGAAAATGTGTTTGCAATATCATTTTCTGCACTTGCATTTCCTTCACAAATCGAATAGGCATTATTATTCTTAAAAAAACTATTAATCTTCTGATATTTTTCAGCTTTTACTGCTTCTTCCTTTTTCCTTTTCCGAAACTCTGCACCAGACGGTTTGTTTTTTTTTTAATTCATTTTGATGGAAACTTAGTAAAATATCAATGTATGACTATTTCGCGTGCAATATAAAAGCTAATTAGGTCAGTATATTGGAATAGAATAGACAAGAAAAAGAGTTCGACTTTGAGCTCTGTTGGTCTGCCGTGATCGCCTATTTAAAGCAGACATCGTGGCGGCAATAGCAAGTTTGCTATAATGGCACAGTTATCGTTCCTCTTTTTAATCCAAAATGGCATATCAGTTATTGTGACTTCTCAACAAGGTTCATTTGGAATTTTTTTTTTCAAATTATCTGGCAAATTTCGAGACTGAATAGGAAGGAAGCATTTTTTTAAATAAAGCCTAATGTCTCTTCAGTTTCGTGAAAACACTAATACTAATGCCGTCTCTTCTCAGCAGATTGAGGCATTAGTGCATATTAAGCAAAGTAAGTTGCCGCCGCCGCCCTTAAGCCAGGCCGCCAACTTACCGCCTTGTACAACTACTGTGCATACTCTTATTTTATTATTCGGTAAAATTCTAGTTTCATTCGTTAAATTGAATTCTCCCAGTCCCAAAAACGGTGTTCAGGTGCCCTTGATCATAGGAGCTTAATTAGAGGTGGACAGAGGGCATATGTTATGCAGGAGAAGGCTGGGAGGGTGGGGAAATCATTACGTTATGCATCATATGTGACGTATCGATGCAGATTTCATTCGGAACACCTGGAAGTGACATTGAATACGGGGGAAAAAAGTTTTTTGTTATTTTTTCAGAGTGCGCCCCCATACCTCTGGCGCCCCCCCCCCCCCCCACCCGCGCCGCGGGGCCTGCGGGGGCGTTATGTACGCCACTGCTAAAGACTCATTTTGAAAAGTCTCACTGGAAAAAGTTGTTCCAAAATTTGCATCCAAGGATTACATATATTCATCTCAAGAGCCTTATATAATACGTTTGTTTCGAGGCGTATTCCATGGCAAGTATTATCTTAAAAGTTTTGAACTTCTATGCGTTTGAACTACAAAGCGTTTTTCAATTATGAATCCATACATCTTACAAAAATTTGGGTTAAAATGTTTTTGCATGTATGAACGGCACTAAGTATGAACGGTGTCACCTATCTGATGATACTTTAACTAAATTAAGTTACACTGTATTGTGACTGGCGGGGAAATATTATGACACTTGAACTTTTTGATGAGTTCGCATAATGCGCAAAGCTTCTGTGGCTGTTGCGGGGTTAGGAAAGATAGTGTCTGATGTCAGGTAAGTGTTGCTTTTATGTATTTGGTAATAATTTAAACTTGTACTTCTGAGCAACTTTAAAGGGTGATCCACTGTTTCAGATGCCTTGTCTAGTAGTCAGCAGGGGCGGATATAAGGGAGGGGCGAGGGGGGTGGTCGCCCTCCCTTGAGGGACTCACCATTGCTAAATTTTCAATATTAAAGTTCCAAAAAGGCATTTTTAGACTATCTTCGATGCCAACAGGTTTATGGCTCTTCTTAGGATGCGTTTCGTAACGGAATTCCAAATATTTGCGGTCAACATTTTTTAACCAAGTTGTGTAGCAAAGGATACATAATAAATTCAATCGCTCCTCCTTTGCCACGAGTTCGTATCCCGGCTGAGGCATGGATATACTTTCCCTCTGTGCGAATGAGTTGTTGTGCTATGGATGATTGTCTACGCTATAAACGAGTCCTTATGGCATGTGTGTACTGCGGAGTCTTTGGTAGGACTTCACACCAAATTACGGTACGGTTGGAAAAGTGAAGCAGCGCAACCCAAACTTCCAGCCTAGCTGTCACAAGACAACAACAACTGGTTTAGTTAAAACAATGTATTTTTTTTATCTAAATATAAAACCTACAAACTTTATAGTCGACAACATACAAATTACTTACTAGCGTTTGTACAGAAAACTACATTAATGACGGCCATCTCATCCCATCCCATTAAGTCAAATGCAACTAATTTGTTGTACAGCGATGCTGTTTTTGTGATTCTTGTGAAAGAAATCATTTTCTGATTCTGACATTTACGTGAGCCTTTGTATAGGATGGTTGTTGCTACAACAGAATACACTTTTAGGCTGTGGCTTGTTAAGCCCGATGACGTTAGTTGAAACCCGGCCATATTTCGAGATGCAGAAAATCGACAGCGTCCATGTCGAATGATTATGTGGCATGTTAAAGATCCTTTGAGCCTTTATTTGGCTTGAATATATTCAGCAAAATTAAATCGCCTTTACTGTTTCGCATCTTAATAGCACAGGTGCTTCCATCTGGTGGGGGAACTAGGCGTCAAAATTCTCCAGTGGCAATGGCTACAAGCGCGGATTTAGAGGGGGGGGGTCATGACCCCACCCTCTTAAGTGACCATATGGAGCATAAAATTGCATTTTTTGGGTTTAATATTACAAAAAAATTGCCAAACACTCCCATTTTTGCTAAAAAATTGTCCTTTTACCCCATCCCCTTTCCGAAAATGACACCCTCCTTAACCACAAGCTGGATCCGCCCTTGAATGTCTATCCACTGATATGGTTACCACCAGGGCCGCCGAGAGGTTTACCGGGGCCCCGAGGCAAAGTACTGACATGCCCCCCCCCCCTTCCAAAAAAATCTTCAATACTAAGACAATTTACGTTCGGTGCAGTGAAGAAAAATAATAGTGTTTCGTATTTGCTAATTTTTCCTCCAATTTTATATTTTTGTGTGTTTTATATTTTTATAATCTGCTCGTGTGCTGTACTTAAGTATACTATAATATAAATGCGTATGAAATAAATCAGAAATACATAACACAAATTTACAAATAATATTCCTACTTCAATTTACTAATAACTATTAATAATTCTATCACTATTTCACAAAATTAATAATACGTATTTACATAAATTACACATGTATGTGTTTTAAAATCCTTAGAAAAAAATTTACATTTCTTGACTATTAAAAGCGTTATTCCTCACTTTGAAAGTTCATTAAAACTTTCCATTGTACACGTAAGAAATGCCTGGTAAGTATTACAGAAGATAGCCACCTAAGGCATTGGGCTACGAGCACTCGTTGCGTTGCTGTGGTGGACACATGTAGATGCGAGATGTTTTCGCTTTGTCTACACAAAAATGAAGTTCAGTTAACAAAAAAACTGCCGTTTTTTTAACCAGCAACCCGGGCCCCCTCTTGGGCCGGGCCCCGGGGATTTTGCCCCTGCTGCCCCCCCTCTCGGCGGCCCTGGTTACCACATGAGATAAATAGACGCCAGCTCCTCAGGAATGCATCAGGTCTGCAAAAAAGGGGATCAACATGCAACCCCGTTAGAAAGCTCACTTACAAGAAACATTTTAACAAAACTTTTAGAGCAATCGTTCTGAATCAGAGCAATAGCCTTAGAAATGAGTGTTAGAAGGTAGAAATATTTTATTAAAAAGTAAAAGGTCGACTGAGGATGCTGTTGCATGCAGCAGTGAATACAGAAACGTATTCTGATCGAAGATAAAACAGTTCGATTGCTTCTTAAGCATATAAAAGTTTTTTTGATTAAATGACATGCCCTTTTTGAGCATCTAAAACCTAATTTATGCAATTCAAATATTTATATTTTCTCCGCCTCGTTTTGTACACTTGTCATTTTAAGTATCTCGCTTCTTATAAATCAACGGCTTTAAAAGCATTCTTTCGCATTGTAAGTACGGTGTGCTAAAGATGTCCTTAAATCTGCATCTTTTGTAATATCTAAAAGCTATACTTTCTATCAGCCATGAATAGATCAAGATTCTACATTAACTTTCTGCCGACCACAAAAGACTTTCGGCCACAGTGATGCGTGAACATTTCACAATAATCCATTGTCCGTGGTTATCTTGTTTGGATTGAGCTTAAAACGCGTTATCTTTTTGTCTTTTTGGGTGTTTAAGTTTGGCGTGAGGACAGCGTATTGAGAGTTTTAAAACTTCAGCTTTATCATTGCCGGTTTTCGCTTGATTTCTCCGCTTTTGGGCTCAGGGCCGTTAAATCTATCTTCTTTAGTCCTGTTTCGGGCTAGCTGGCATTGCTCGAATTATCAAATCAATGCATGGGTTTATCTGTTTGGCTTTTCCTTACAATAGAATCTTTCCAACTTTATTCTTTAGCAGAACTGCGTATTATTGAAACGTTTCAATGGGACTTGTAAATGGGTTTGAAAAATCTAATCCTACCCCTTTCAATAACTATAATGCTCAAGACGGAAAACTGAAATATGGACTCAAAACTAAAGCAGTTATTTAATTTATTAATTCTTTTCGTGGTCATCGTTTTATTTTTTGCCATTTTATTAGCCGTATTTTGGAAGCTCTGTAGTTGTTTTCTTTTAAACTTTGTTTTAAATCTAAATTTGAATTTTAAAGTAAAATTGTAAAAAAGAAAAACTTTTTGCTACAACGCACCTTAGGTGTGTGCGCGTGATAGTATAAAAACTCTTATTACAGCACAATTTTCCAGAAGAGAAAAGAATTACACTGCAATTATTTTAACACTTTTTAAGCTCGAGCACGTGTCTTGTTTTTTTAGAACTTTGAGACGTACTTTTTGGAACAATTTTCAGAACATTTCCGAAAATATTTTCCAGCACACCTTTGGGAGAACATTTAAGAGCATTTTTTAGACACTCACACTTTTACCTTTTGAAAAACACTTCGTAGATCACTTTTTAGGTTATTATTTAGAACATTTAGAGGGCACTGATCTTTCTCCTGCACACATGTCAAAGCAAAATACAGTAACCGCCACTAATAAAATCACTGGATTATAAAATCAACCGCTTTTTAAAATCAAATCTGAAGGAACCAAATCCTTACAATATCAAAACATGTTAAAACTATTTTTTATTAAAATCACCAACGTCCTTTATGTAATCATTTGACAGCGCATGCTACAATTTAAAACGACAATTATTATTATGTTGAAAATGAAGAGTGCCTCCGAAGATGAAGAAATCACAGGGCCTCTTCAGTATGAGCCAGATGTCAAATAATGCACATAGGAGCAAAAAGGAGATAATGTTGAAAATTACAAGAACGTTTAAGAACTCTCAAACGATGTAGAACTTTCACTTTCAAATTCTGTTAATCAAACAGCGCCAATATTTTAAGATTCTTGTGCAAATAAAAATATAAATCATATTTAGGTCACTATTTTGAAACTTTTAAAACCATTTGTTTTTTAGATAATTGAAACTTCTAAATCTTTTTTTTTTTTTTTAAGTGTAGATGTCCCAGTTTTTAAAGTCAGCCGCTTTATAAAATCAAATGTCCTCAGAACGAATGTGTTTTTAATAAGCGGCGGGCATTGAACTCTGTAAAAGGCGAGGTTGCTCAGTGAGTAGCCGAGAAGTGAATGATTTTCGACCGTTGAAGGTATATGGGAAATGCAGTTGCGATGTCAAGCCATAAGAAGTGTAATCAGTTTTGAAAGATTCTAATCAAACGTAGTTAGGAAAAAGCTATCTAATACAGTTTGAAGACCATAAGCTTTGTGGTAGATTATGAAAGCGTGCGATGTTCTAATAATAGTAATAATAATAATAACTGCATTTACAGTATACAGTGAACTCTCACTTATGCGCCGGCCCAAGAGACCAACAGAAAAAGGTGCATAAGTGAGAGAGACGTATAAGTGAACAGGCCTATTTAAAGGACTCAAACGCAACATAGGTTCTAATGAGAGCATGAATTAGGATGTTTCTACAGAAAAGGGACTTATTACTACGGTTTGGCAATTACTGTAACGTAACTACAGTGATAAAGAGAAAACAAAAATGGTAGCATACCTAATCACAAACTGTTCCCTTTAAAACGATCCATAATAGATAATTGTCCCTCTCTGAGCTCTAGTTCGTGAGGAAAAAATGCCTTCCGTGAACAATAAAGGCGAAACATTGAAGAAGAAAGTGAAGAAACATGCTTATTTTTTAAAGAAAATAAATTAATTTTTTTTTAATTTTACGAATAATTCGGCGCATAAGTGAAATACTAATCTTTAGAGCAACGCATAAACAAATGATACTATCATTATTTTGCTATGGAGCGTGCTGGGACCATTGAAAATCGTCGTATAAGTGAAAAAGGAGGATAAATGAGGCGGTGTATAAGTGAGAGTTCATTGTACATGAAATACATAGCACAGACAACAACACCTTTGCTATCATTGCCTGTAACAAAGAAAATGATGATTTCACTCTGTCAACAATCCCTTTTCAACTATAGCCCCAATCAGTTCTGAAATGTGTTCCTAAGTTTAAATTTTATCAAATATCCTGAACTGAACACATTCGGGACACTTAAGAAACTGATTCGGGAATTGCTTTAGTGCACTTTCTTTATGGTGGTTTACATTCGAAGCAAGTTATAATGCACTTTCAGGTAACTAACCTTTTATCATGAATTTAAGTGTCCCCAACGCGTTCCCAATATATGCCGGATATTTGCATATATTAAGTATATCAGTATGTAGTTTTTGTTTTAATGAAATAGAGATCGATTTCGATTATCAAAATGTTCAGATGACAAGCGTTATTCATTTATATCCTTTTGAAGCAAGGACATTCACTTTATTAAGTCTTTTTCGTTATTTTTTAAGATCCACCATTTTTGGATTTGATTCAACATTTTCCTCAAAAGTCAACTTAAAGAATAAGTTTCTAAAAAGCCAAAAACTATTTTTGCGTTCTTTGTTGTCTCATAATATATTTCACTCTAATGCCATATCTTTCTGAAATACTTTTATAAAGAAATCAACTCCATTAATCAAATGAAGACTACGTGAATATTTTGACAATAAAACTTCTTTCATCCCCTTTCATCCTTCTATGTCGAGTTCATTATCAAGCGGTAAAGCAAACCTCACGAGAGATGCATTTAAATATCCAAAAGCATACCATCGATAGGGCAGAGTACAATTCCCACAACTTGATCTTTTTTACTCTTTTGCTCTTATTACCAATACAAGAAAAGTAATAATAGACTGAGAAGAACAGAACTTTTAGGCTCTTAAAAAGAAACTTCTTCGCACAATGCTTTTAATGCCGCAAAAAACACCAAAAGTTACAAATCGCCACAACAGAAAGATTAATAGAGGCCTCGCTGCGGGGACTATTGAAAATGTTTATAGGCAAATACTTGCGCAATAAATAAATAAAGCTTAACCCGAGCTTCTCGGGCATTCTTCCAAACTTCATCAGCTTGCCGTAGGGGGCGCCAAGAGCCCACCTACTGCTACCTGTGTACAAAGAAGCGTAATTGTCCGTGTCTTTTGTTAGACGAAAGCGCCCCCCGAAGTGTTTAAAAGATTCGAAAGAGGACCCCACCTTGGTTCGAACATCCTCGAAGATGCTCTTTTCTTCGAAACCGATCGTTTAGGAGGCATTATGGAAAGCAATATGCGACTGGAAATCTTGATGTTTTAATAGGTGACCCTTTTTTTATGAAATCATTTTTATATCCTTGACCCGTTCAAAATATGAATTCTTTTCATTTTTTGTTGACTACCTCAATCGTATGCTCTTTCTTTTTTTATGTATTCAAGAAAATTTTCTTACGATATGCGTACAGTAACGAAATCTACGGGGAAACCTTTCAATTCCAAGAGAATGAAAAATGCATTTGAATGTCGCTCTATTTGAAATTATTATTAGATTAAAGGTCGTATTTTCTCCTCAAGGTCATTTAGGACAGATCTCTAATCAGGTATTCTTTAGCAGCTCAATAAAAAAAAGCTGATTTGATATTTTAAATTGATAACAGCTTTTTTAATGCTGGGTGAATTGTAATGGACTGAAGGAGTAGTGTCATTTAAATGACTACAGTGTGGCTGAATTTAATTTTATTTTTTGAAAACGTTATGTCGTGGTGCAACAGGGCCGCCGATTACAATGAGGGCCTCTAGTCAGTTTGGTCTCACATGATCCACTCCCCCCCCCCGGATAATAAAACTTTACCTTCTAAACCCCCCCCCCTCCAAGTGTCAGGCCCATAGTTTCTGACTTAGCTGACTGATATGCCCTCTCGTCGGCTCTAGGTGCAACAAACAAACCAATAAGTTTGACATAGGGTAAAAATAGAGGAGTTATGGGTCAAAGTTACCAGCGGGTCTGCGAACTCAAACCTGAAGGTCCGGGGTGCTATCCTGCTAAAAAGTACAAAATAAGTAAGAGTAATTGGGCGATTGATTGCAAAGTCAAATTATTTGTTTGTCACACGAATAATATGATTTATGTTATTTTTATTCGGACTGATTCAAAATTTAGCGAATAAAGACTTAAACTCATCATCCTTTATCGTACAATTTATTTATGGGAACAAACATTTTCATCACATTATAACATAAATAGTGTAAAAAGTACTACTGAAGAATATTGAAACAGCTTTGAGGTTGAATATTTCAACATATCTCCCAAAACTTTGGATATAATCCCATTCAAGAAACATCTTCATTCGTCTCATTGACTAATCTGAGAAGACTGAAAATAAGAATCCGTCTCCGAAATAATGATTTGCGTAAATTATACTACAAAATCAATACTTTCAAATCCTAGTTCAACATGTTTATATAACTTATGATCGCACTTAAATAAGAACATTGTTTTATTCACAAATTCCAATAAGTTCGTAAGTACTTATAAACTTGTAATCGAAGTAATTTCCTATTATTTACTTCTACATATTGATTTTTGAATTAAGATCTCAAAATAGTACTGTTAATCAATGAAGATTAGACAGCACTTTCAAAGAATGTTCCTTAAAATGAATAAATATGTATAACAATACGCGTAAATATGTTTCACAAAATTAGGTTTTAAATAAAAGTTTTATTTGTTGAGTTGGTGCAGTTTCACGTGGGGGTCTGCGGTAGCTTAAACTTTAAGAACCTCTGACTTAGCAGAGAATGAAGAACATAATGTCATTCTAAAGACTCTTTTCCTTTATAAAAAACTAGCGGTACCCGCACGGCTTTGCCCGTGGTATAAAATTAAAAGTTCATTTGTAAAATGATTGATATAGCAGAAAAAATGCTCTATTTTAGTTGTAATTCAACAATAATTCCTTCAAAGTATGATATAAAAATCTGGTATGGACCCCACGCTACTTAATTTTACGTGTAAATTTCTTAGTAGATGCCTTAAGTGCTAAAATAGTGCTTGGAGTGAGCAAGATAACAGTTCAAACATTTATATCTCTAGTTTGCCACGAAACAATGCAAAAAAAAATGTTTTACAATCATTATTCTCCTAAATATCGCCGATTTTAACATCATTCAATGGATTTTTCGCAAAATATCGCCAATAGCGTCAAATTGAGTCCAAATAAAAAAAAAAGAAAACAATTTTTTCGCCAACTTGGCAATATATCGCCAAATTGGCGGCAAATACTTGACGACCAAAAGCTTGGCGATATATTGCCAAGTGGTAGCGCCAATTCATATCACTTTTGTCTGCATTGAAATGAACACTGATTTACTCCATAAAAGGGGTAAAACACCCCCTTGGAACATTCGAATACAACCCCAAGGGGAGATGCACAAAAATAAGCTAAATGAGAAAATAAGAACAATTTTGTTGCTCACAGAAACCAACAGAAATCTTACCAAAGTTTAAAAGAAGAAGAAAGTTTTCTTTCCTAGCTTTAAAAACAAAACAATACATTTTCCGAAATGAAACACTTTAAAAAGAACGATGCAATAACGCAATTGATACGATATTTGGTTAATCTGTGCTTTAGGTACCCTTTTCTCGCTAAATGAGCGATAGGCGCGCCAAGCGTGGTAACCCTGGCTATTTTGCGTAGTTTCTCTCGGAGCTTTCACTTCCGCGAGACACGCAAAAACGCGCCAAGTAAGGTCCCAAAGCATTTTCACCGGGAAAAAGACAGGGTTGCCAGAGAATTGAAACAAAAAAATACTATGCCTCCTCTAAAAAAATATTACAAAATACTACTGTTTCCAAACGTTGCCAAAATCAATGTTGCGAAATCTATGAAAATGAAAAAAAAAAAAAAAAATCCGCCAAATCTTTTAATTAAGTTATTAGTATATTGGAAACAGGATTGCCGGAAAAATACTACGCTCCTTATTTGAACCGAAAAAATATTACCGTAGTATCAAAAATACTACGTCTGGCGACGCTGGAAAAAGAACGAAACAAAAATAGGTATGAACACGTAACCATGGTAACAACATGAAAAGTTGATTTCCGTTGATAAAATAATTAATTTCATCTATCTTTTCAAACAAATTTTATTCTCGAGCCGAACCATTTTAGAATCGTTTGGCTTGCTTTACTGAAGGTAAGCCTTGAATTCCGGGATTCTAAAAACAATTGTTACAGCTCTCCTGATGATCGTAGAAACTTCGAAAAAACTTCATTTTGTGCAGAAAATTTCAAGCTTTCGAATGACATAAGACTTGAAAATGTGTATGAAATATTTCTTCCCTATTTTATCGAATTTCCACTAAGAATTCGAATAGAAAAAGAACGAAATGGAATTTTCGAAAAATCGCTTCGAGGTGCAAAACTACATGCTACAAACTAATTTTGTGCCAAGTGGCATGAAAATCGACCGAACGGTTTTGGCGCTACGCGCGTAACAGACAGACAGAAAGAAGGACAGACAGACCCACCTTCAGCTTTATTATTAGTAGAGATAATTTCTTTTTTATTTAATTTTAAAATCAATCACTGCATCATAATAGCAGAATATGACAGCTTCCTGGCAACAATCGTTTTGCTCATTTTCATTGTCAGCATTTGAGAAGACTGCGAAGAGGGAAAAAAAATCCCTCAGAAGCAAGGATTTTCCACTCTCTAACATCAACAGAATGGGTGTTCAAGCCATTAGGGAGAAACAAAAGCATATTTGTTCTTCCCCCATTGGATGGCCAATCAACCACTCAGGGCTATGGGGGAAAACAAAGATCACGCGCTTTCATCGGCCAATTGTGTCGATTATTTCTTTGCGCGTGGGAAAAAATGAAGCTTGCATTTTTTAAAAAATGTACAAAAGAAAGCAGGAGTGCGTAAAATGCGGTGATATATTATACCGAGCTTCAAACTTCTGAACGTGATTTTTCTTTTTACTTTTAGTGCTAAAGCAGTGGAGTTGAATTTTGAATAGGGGAGTGTAGAAAAACGCAGGAAAAAAGACCTGCTACTATAATAAACTTACCGCATTTCTGATCTATTAAATCATTACTAAGTGTCATTTTGCCCAAATATATTTTACGCAGACGCCATTCGCTTAGTCTTTAGATTTTTTATACAATGCTTTGATAATGCTGCAATTATTTGTTTACTATACCTTTCAGTAAGCCGAAGAGAAAAAGTTTGCAAGTTAATGTTGTACTTTTTAATAAAGCCATTAATTTTAAAGGTTCATAGTGTAAGCAAAGAATGGGAGTAATTTTCTTATAGAATTTATGTATCTTTTTGCTTGAAAAATTGGCAACATTATTCAGTGCTTTGCAAAATACTAACTTATAAACTTTATCGGATGTACCTGCTTAATAGCTGCATTTTTTCATAGGAAAAGCCGGCATCGTTATTCGTTGTTACAAAACTTAAAACTGAATCCAATTTCAAAAAAAAAAAAAGTGACAAAGAAAAACTATAGCAGTGAGATATTTAACAGCAAAGAATTGACACAAAGCCGGCCACCTTGTCTAGTGGTCAGAGTAGTCTGCCATAGGTGGTGTGGCCCCGGGTTCGAGTCCCGGCTTGGGCATGGATGTGCTTTCTCTCTCCTGTCCCTGTCCTTTCTGGGTGTGAATGTGTTGTGTGAAAGGTTGCCTACCCTATAAACGGGTCCCTATGGCATGCGTGTACTGTGAAAGTCGGACTTCACACCAAATAACCAAATAACGGTACAGTTGGAAAAGTGAAGCAGCGCACCCCCATTTGCCAGCCTGGCTGGCACACGACAAAAAAAAAAAAAAAATTGACACGAAGAATTTTTTTATATAGATTTTATTTTTCCTCCCTCTTGCTTGATTTTTCGCTCCAATTTTCCACTCTTTCTATTGCTAGTGATTATGCGACGCATTTTTATTTATTTGCTCAATGTATAATTTATTTTTTCATTTATTACAAAATAGAATCAAAAATTCTTAAAAAAAAAAAAACGTTTTACTATACAGGGTGTCCACTCCTATCGTGGCCCAATAGCTAATTTCTAAACCGTTAGAGATAAGCATATAGTTTATTTAGGAAAAAATCTCCAAATTTCGAAAGGAATTTTGGGTCTATTCAATGTTTTTCAAAAAATCAAATTTTGAAAGAGTTACGAAATTTTAATTTTCATACAGCCCCCAGTCCCATCAATCATATTCAGTAAAACATTCTTGACACTGTAACGTTTAAAACTAAAAAAAATCACTGTTCTACCACAAAAATTGACCGAGTTATGACGTTTTGAAAAATCAAGATTTTGCATTATTTCATGACGTCATCGAGAGATCGCTTAAGGGACCGTATGCGAAATCCTTCAAAATCTTGATTTTTCAAAACCTCATAACTCGGTCAATTTTTGTCGTAGAAGAGTGATTTTTTTTAGTTTTAAACGTTACAGTGTCAGGAATGTTTTCTCTACTCTACTAATAATAAAGCTGAAGGTTTGACTTTCTTTCTTTCTTTGTCCTTCTGTCTGTCTGTTACGCGCGTAGCGCCCAAACCGTTCGGTCGATTTTCATGCCACTTGACACAAAATTAGTTTGTAGCATGTAGTTTTGCACCTCGAAGCGATTTTTCGAAAATTCCATTTCGTTCTTTTTCTATTCGAATTCTTAGCGGAAATTCGATAAAATAGGGAAGAAATATTTCATACACATTTTCAAGTCTTATGTCATTCGAAAGCTTGAAATTTTCTGCACAAAATGAAGTTTTTTCAAAGTTTCTACGATCACCAGGAGAGCTGTAACAATTGTTTTTAGAATCCCGGAATTCAAGGCTTATCTTCAGTAAAGCAAGCCAAACGATTCTAAAATGGTTAATGAAATGAATTATTTTATTAACGGAAATCAACTTTTAATGTTGTTACCATGGTTACGTTTTTATTTCGTTAATTTGTTTCGTTCTTTTTCCATTAATAATTTTAAAAATGTATTTGTTTTTGTAGCAATCAAAACTCCAAGCCTTATTAAAATTAGTCAAATGAAATATAATAAAATCGTGATAAGATGGCACCTGTCAATCAAATGAGAAATCGAGTCCTTTCTTTAAAAAATGTAGAGAAGGAAGAAACTGACACGTACCATTTTTGTGAGTTTAGAGATATTTTGGCGATCTGACGAGTTGTGTAGAAGAGGGAAACATTATTTAACTAAATGAGGTCAAAAAAGAAATAACATGATAGTAAACCATTCTAAATTTATCGTCTGGCAAAACATATTTTATTTCCTTTTTTTTAATTTCAATATAAATTGCAGTAAATGGCTTGAGTGAACGATTTTGGCTTTTAATTTATCATTTGCTGGTTGATGTTTGTCGATGTTTATTGTTTTTATTATCATGGTGAAGAATAATGCACGAAATTTCTATTATTTTGTTTTTGAAATTAGGAAAGAAAACTTTCTTCTTCTTTTAAACTTTGGTAAGATTTTTGTGAGCAGCAAAATTGTTCTTATTTTCTCTTTTGGCTTATTTTTGTGCACCTCCCGTTGGGGTTGCATTCGAATTTCCCCAAGGGGGTTTTACCCCTTTTATGGGGTAAATCAGTGTTAATTTCAATGCAGACAAAAGTGATATGAATTGGCGCGAGCACTTGGCGAAATATAACCAAGCTTTTAGTCGCCAAGTGTTTGACGCCAATTTGGCGACATATCGCCAAGTTGGCGGCAAATTTGGCGAAAAAATTTATTTTTTTTATTTGGGTTCAATTTGGTGCTATTGGCGATATTTTGCGAAAAATCCACTGAATGATGTTAAAATCGGCGATATTTAGGAGATTAATCATTGAAAAACATTTTTTTGCATTGTTTTGTGGCAAACTAGGGATGTAAATGTTTGAATTGTTATCTTGCTCACTCCAAGCACTATTTTAGCACTTAAGGCATCTACTAAGAAATTTACACGTAAAAGGAAGTAGTGTGGGGTCCATGCCAAATTTTTATATCATTCTTTAAAAGAATTACAGTTGAATAACTAAAATAGAGTATTTTTTCTACTATATCAATTTTTTACAAATTAATTTTTAATTTTATACCACGGGCAAAGCCGTGCGGGTACCGCTAGTACTAAATATAATTGATAAGGCTGGGGGGCTGTATAAAAATTTAAATTTCGTAACTCTTTCAAAATTTGATTTTTTGAAAAACATTGAATAGACCCAAATTCCTTTCGTAATTTAGAGATTTTTTCCTAAATGAACTATATGCGTATCTCTAACTGGTTAGAAATTAGCTATTGGGCCACGATAGGAGTGGACACCCTGTATGTTTTCACACCTTTTAAAAAATAAGATAAATATTTAAGAAAAAATAATTTTAATTATATTTTTTTACTAGCTGTACCTGCTCGGTCGTATTCTTACTATAATTTTAAATAGAAATCTCTTTGATCGCATGTAAATTTCCTTTCCTACTAAAAAATAGTATTAACAAAAAAAATTGCTTCATTGATTAAAATGTGCAAACACATAATTTTGCTTTTGTTCAAGCTTATTCCATGAAGTAATAAAAAAATATCCGGACGGACCGTCAGTAAAAACTAATACTTTTAAACAAAAGAGCATCGAATTTAAATACGCGTAAAATTATTCAAAACTACATCATAGCTAAGCTTTTTACGTTAAAAAGTAGAATAATAATTTGCAACTATTCAATCCAAAAGAAATTGTCAAGAAAAAAAGAAATAGAAAAATAAAATAAAAATGAAACTACAGTTTTAGGATATCATAAGTGGGCTGTCGGTATATTGCTCGTAATGTCACTTTCAACTTTAACTTTTCATAAAATGTGTCGATTGTTTTAGAAAACATGAAATTTTAGGCAATAACCTGATCG